>JAJIBD010001881.1:0-337302 GCA_021461705.1 Cryptotis parvus
CTCTTCAGATTACAATTATACCATCCTGAATGAATTAAAATGATTTTTCCTTAGAAACATTTTAAAAAATCAGGGTATAGTGAAATGTTTGTTTTCCAAGTGATAATTGCTAGTTTTTCCAAACAAAGTCTCAACGTATACATTGTAAGGAATTTAATATAAGCAAATATACTACAGATAAGCTACATAATATGCAATCCATTAATGTTACATATAAGCAAAACCAAGAAATTGCAAACAAATGATCTACACGGGAGAGGCGTACAGCTGTGGCCCTGAGGATATTGGTTTCTCCAAGCAGCCTCTGCCGCTTCTTGTCCTGTTATCATCACAATCCACTGCTGCTGAGAACACCTAATCCTTCCCAGCTGCCCATATTCTGCTATAATCTATGTCTGTCAGCTGCTAACTTAGTCCTTGCTCTATCTTTAACACCCCAGGACTTTTTCCTTGGCTGTCCTGTTAGGAACCCAGCTGACAGTTGGGATTTTCAGTGTTTCAGATCCTTGGAATTTCTTTTGACTCTGGGGCTATAAAATCTTATTCTCTCTGTATTTAACTGTAGCTCGGAGCAATTTCTTATTTTTGTGCCTAAAGCTAGTTAAACCCTTACTCTCTTTAGCTGTCTCTCTTCAGATTTTCCCTAAGATTGAAATGATATAGTTAAAATAACCCTCTACTTCTCTCTTGAGATTGCTGCATTAAGCAAGACACAGCCCTTACTGTCTCTCCAGTCCTTTGTCATCTTCCCAATTTTTACCTTGTGTTAGGCACCTGTGTGGCGTGATTGGCATTTGCACATACATTCTGGAAGGGCAGTCCATGTTCAGTCGTGCTCAAGTTAGTAAGCATGTTCCATAAGAGAAGTGAAAATTAGAGTTGGATGAAGATTTCTTGTAATTACGCTTGTATGCTTTTAATGTCAGATTTCATTTAGTCCATAGAGACTCCATAGTATTTACCTTGTAAAAGTTAGGGGACAAAAAATTATAATTGGAATAAAATTTTGTTTTGGGACACACTTGGCATCACTCAAGGCTTTCTTCTGGGTCTGTACTCTAGGCTCATTTCTGATAGTGCTTAGGCAATCATACGTGGTTCTGGAAATTAAACCAGGATCAGCTTATGTGCAAGGCAGGCAACTTACCCCCTCATGTTTAATCCTCCAAACTGAATATTTTGTTATTAATAAGATATTAGGCATACACACAAGAGCAAAAGTATAATACAGTCACTGTGTCCAACAACTTGCTTCTTTGAAATCCTTCAAGACCGAAAACGTTGTCATAATTGGCCTTTGGTTGCAATTGATATTCCATGAGAGGATGAGTAAGAAAGTAAAGTCAATATGAAATCTAGCCAATTTGGAGACATTATGCTTTTTATGGTGCCGTTTGGAGTGTAAGTTATATTTTGTAGTATTTTGTAGCAGATTTTCAAAGTTATGATTTCAAATTAAAAATAGACTTCTCTTATTCATTCAAAGATTTTATTAAAATTCTGAAGATACATATAATAATCACTTGCACTTCCTTGTGATAAAGTATCTTTCTTTTAAAAAAGTTATTGTATCATGTTGTAGTATTTTTTAGTCCACGGATGATTTGTAAGCAGGAGCCTCCCAGGCTTGATACATGGCATGGTCTTGCTCCCTGAGTACCCTTGGATATGACCCCATTGCCCCAAGCAAGAATAACCCACCCTTGCCTTCTGCTCCCACTCTCTCAGATGTGGTCCCCAAACAGGAATTAAAAATACCTTGAAGTGATTTGTTCTTTTTCTTCCCAAATAAGGGTCTCATGAATGCAAGGGCAAGGCAGTAGCTTTATTTTTGTGTCACATTCTTGACCCTTGGAGGGTATTTTTTTTTTTTTCCTGTGTTGGGGCAAGCGGTAAGGGTGTGGCACTCTTTAGTACTCAGGGCTTACTTTGCACTCAGGGATCCTGTGGGATTTGGGAACCATATAAGATACTGGGGATTGATCTCGTTGCTCTGGTGTGCAAGGCATATACCCTACTCACTGTACTGTTACTCCCGCCTAGGGAGTATTTTTATTTTTAAGCCTTGATATTTCTCATATATTTTTGGACCCCAACTTCAAGTTTATTGTTTTTAATAAGCAAATTAATAATAATGATGACAGTGCTACAGTGCTAATAGTAATAATTCTCCCTGTATGACTGTTGCTTGGTCCTGTCTTTAGAACACCTGCCCTAGGTGTTTGAGACATTGCTCTCACGCAGAATGTAGACAACCCACCACACTTATTATGAAGGAGCTTATAGCTCAGAGTCACTTCAGCAAGTGTTCCCCATCTGACACTCCACTTCTGGGTAAAAGCCTACATCTGATATTTTAAGACCCCTTCTCCCTTCTACTTTGCTCCTTTGTGTTTGGAAGGATCATGGTAGTTCTGTCTTTTTTAACTTGAAGTATTTCTTCATATTCTTGAATTCTTCTGGAGAGTTGAGATTTTATTCAACCTTTGCTAATGTGTAAATTTGTATAAATAAGTCACAGAGCTAAGATGTTCTTGGAGAAACCTTTCTCATTCTGTCCTTTATAACAGACAGCTAGTTTTATTAAGGGTTTAAGAAGCTGGAGTATAAGTTTTAGTGCAGTAGCCATTAAAGTAAGTGTAAGTTGTGGACCATTCCTAAGACACTGCTTTTATGACTGGATTGCACATCTACCGATCCGTCAAGTGCACACTGTGATTGAACAGAAGTCTTTACTAGCAGGACCTGTTCCTTGTGCTTTGTTGTCCTGAGGGCATGCAATTCACTGTTCAAGTAATAAACCTTTGCTTTGCTTTCTCTGAGGAAGAAAAGGAAGCTGTGGGCAGAGGTGTAAGTCATAACGGTGGGTGTAAGAAATGTAAATCTGTGAAAAATGGTTCCATTTAAAATGGCTGAGTAGCAGAAGCTTGTAAAATCATGTCGCATGATTCCTCCTGGAACCCAGGTCATCGAAGAATTATCCATCTTTTAGAGCACTGAAAATGCTAAGGCAAATGAAACTCTCTGGCCTCTGCTGCTAAGATGAAAACAATGTCAAGTCTCATGACAGAAATGAATTCCTAAATAAGATAAACTTTTTTCAGGTTTTTACTAAATTTAAATAATAATTCTCATACAAATGATAGCTCAGGTCTTCACTTCATCAGTGGCTCTGAACTAACATTCTAAATTTGAAATGGCAGGCTCTCTGTTCCCCTGTCTGGGTAATCGCTGATAAAACATTAATCATCTCAAGGTTCTATTCAAGTCCATTGATGGAAATTGCAAAATGTAATTTAACTTGAGGAATTGAATTAATGTTTTCTAATAGGTCTGAGATATTTGGTGATTTATAGTTTTCATGCTAGAAGGTAAGGGGGTGTGTGAGTGTGTGTGTGTGTTTGTTCATACAGGGATGCACTATTTAATCTAAATAGGTGATTACAAATAATGCAGTCTGCATCATAAAAATGTGTATGATTGTTGAATTTTAGTATGATATAACATATGTATCTATCACCGTAATTTACTTCATTGTACCCAGAACAACAGGGTGCTTAATAAGAACTATTTGTTGAATTCAAAATATGCTATAAATGTGCATGTGCATATACTTATTGCACATACACTTATATGTGCAAGTGTACTTCATTACACACATATCCTAATTCTAACGCACATATCCTAATTTTCAAGAAGATTCAGAGTTTATTATAACTACAAAGGCCTATTATCTAAATGTTATTTTTCCTTTTTTTTTTTACAGCTTTTATTCTCTTTCAACTCCCTCACTATACACTATATCCTATAGGGTTTTTGCCCCAAACTCACAACAATACCTTGCATATGACTTTGTTACTGTTCATTTCTCTTTAGAAGTTACTCTAGGATTAAACCTCCACTTATCTTTTTTTAAAAAATTTTTATTATACCACTGTGAGACATACAATTACAAAGGTGTTCATAATTGGTTCTTGGTAATACAGTATTCCAGCACCCATCCCCTCCACCAGTGCCCCCATTTCCACCACCAATGTACCCCACCCCCTCCGCCCACCCCCAGGCTGCCTCAATAGCAGGTACCCCCGCTTCCTCTCTCTCTCTCTCTCTCTCTCTCTCTCTCTCTCTTTCTCTGTCTCTGCATCTCTTTCAGGCTAAATGTTGGTAGCCTTTGTTGAGTCATTATAGAATGGGAAGACGATAAAGAAATGCCCCAAATCAGAGGAAGTTCTCAATTTGTTGACACCTTCTTTCTTGGGTATCTTAAGTCCAGATTTTCCTCCTGATATTTTGCTCCTTAGTTGCAAAATATGTATAATACTTCAGGCATTCAATTCAGAGTTAGTGGTATTATATGAGTGAGTTGCTTAGTGGGCTTTCCAAGTGTCAGTTCCTCTATCTAAAGGCAGTGCTGTGAGCTAGGTACTATTCTGTCATAATGTAAGTGAAGAAAAATACATGGCGATGTTACATTCCAGTAAGAGGTACTTTTCTGTTGCTCAGTCAGTATTGTTTGCATTCATGGGTTAGTTGCCACCTCAAATGGCGCCGCCTTTTATTGTCATGGAATTTGTTATATCAAACCTGTTATGGAGAAATAATATGTTTCAAGCACTTTCTCAGAATTTGGAACAAATATAGAAGCTGGAGTGCTTCATGGGAAGTGTTGCATTTTAATCTAGCAAAGTTAGTCCCAGAAGCTGGCATGGTTAGGTTCTAAGCTTTGGAACTCTTGAGTTCAGAAAACTACGTGGCTTAATTTCTTTCAGCTTATTTACCCCAATTTCTATTAATTTCCCCATCTGTAGTTTAGTCAGTTGGAATTTCCTTTTGTTCCTGGAGCTCACAATGGTCTTTTGTGAATTTGTACTAATCTCCATGCTGGAATTCTAATTTCTCATGTTGAGAATTTTCCACTCTTCCTTGTTTTGGAGTTGTCTTAATGCTCGACACTTGAGAGGCATGCTTTCTATCAGGTTGTTCTTTTCCCCACCCTTCTCCTTCAGTTCTTACTGTGTTTTGTGATATCTTATTAGTGCCATATGAACTCATGAGAAGAGGATCATTAAGACACCGCTGTGTCCCTTGCGTGTAGAATGGACTTATAGTGGGCACTCAAGTGTGTGTGTATTGAGAGATTGTAGTGATTGAATGAAAATATCAAGGTCCTATTTCTTATGTCTCCTACTTTGCCATCCCATTTGTGTTTAAAATATAACCAGAAAGACCATATTTGTGAATTACCACATTTGCTGAATGCTGTCCACTCATTGATGTAAGATTTATTACTTGTAAGCAAATGCACGCTCTAAGTGAGTGATTCATTATTGGAAGTGAATAAAAGACAGAAGCTGTGGCAGGGAAATAGTGGTAGTGGGGTCTGGGGACAAGTTCATCCAATGACTGTGTCTGTTTTCTTGAAATTTCATTAGCCTTTTTTTTTTTTTTTTTTTTTTTTTGGAACTCTCTAGGGCCTATGGATTCTAATGTAACTGAGTGTGGGGCTTGTTTTCTGACTCAGCTTCATAGCTGTCTTGATGATGCCCACTTGTCTCTCAACCAGAGGGAATCATTTTTCATTTGTTAGGTCTGTAGTAGTAGATGATTGAAAGAGGAGATTCAGTAAGTGACACAGTAGAACAGGAGAGTTCCTTCTGTCTGCCGGCACCCTCTCCCCCCCCACTCCCTCTACCCCACACGTGTGGGTATCTTCAAAAATTTATTACTGAGGCACACCTGACAGTGCTCAGGGCTTATTCCTGATGCTTGCATAGGGATCACTGGGAGATTCTCAGGGACCAAAGGCAGGTTGGCCAAAGGCAGGTTGACCAGGCGCCTTACCACTGTGTTGTCTCTCTGGCGCCTGGTTTCTGGGTACTTTGAAGTATTCCTTGTTTAAGATTTTTCAGATTAAGTCTCCTGTGTCTTAGAGTCAGGAAACTCTCTAGACCACATCTAGACTCTGTGGACACTGCCACTTAAACTTTCTGCTCTTAAGAGCTATCTAGGAAGGATTCTTTCTGCAAGCCAGGAAGGCTGTAAAGAACCTCAAGTCTTTTTGGTCTAGGACAAGTAGAAGAGAGCTGTGTATGGAATTTTTTTTTGGGGGTCACACCTGGTGGTACTCAGGTTTGACTTTTTGGCTCTGTGCTCAGGGATCACTACTGGTGGGGCTCAAGAGACCAAGTGGGTTGATGGAATGGGATCTGGGTCAGCTGTGCAAGGAAGGAGACCTGCCTGCTTGCTGTGTTATGGTTCCAGCACCAAGAGCTGTACCCTTGAGACAGTTTTGCCTTTGTCTCACAGATATTGTAAAGTGAGAACTTTCCCTTGCTTTTCTTTTGCTACGTTTCCAACTGCTGCTCACTCTGCTTCCGGTTTTAAAATTATAGCAATAAAATGACTCTACAGATAATAAAAGTGCAGTCATTTATGGGTTATTCACTATTACAACATCCAAATAAATAGGTTGCATTTTATATTTCTTTATTTTGTTCCTGCCTGCAAGGGAAAAATTTGGAACTTGAAAAGCAAAGGGAGAAGTCTCGCAAGTGCTACGCCATGAATTCAGAAAAGAAAATAGATGCAGAGTCACATCTTATTTGTCACGATTTCTAGGACCCTTGGAGGGGACATTTTTGAGCTGTGCTTCTTCTTTAGCACTAATTTGAAATTAGATTTGAAGAGTGCTTGATGAATAGCCTCAGTTGTCATGTGGATGAACCCTTCTGGCTAATGTTACCCACTGCCCATTTGCAGTGGAAGACAAGAGACTCAGGGAAGACAAAATGATAACTCTGGTGAGATCATTTTTCACTTAAGGCATAATTGCATTCATGTTAGTAAGACTCAATGAGACTAGCAGTTGGTTTTGAATGGAAAAGTGTATGAGATTTCATGAGTGTATCCACACACTTCATGAGTAGTATAAGATTGTGGTGGGATGATGCCTCATAATCTTAGTATGCATCATGAAATCTGGGCAAAGTGTTGGACCAATCCGAAGATGACTGCCGAGACATTTTCCTCCTTTTGAGCATGCAGATTCTAGTGTGGTTTGCCATAGGAATGAGCAAGGGATACTGCATATTACTGGTATTATGCCTCTATAACTAATCGCTTGGGTATTCTGACACAACACTTGCCAATTACTACTGAAAGCAATTGTGAATCAGAAAGTGACAAGACTTAACAATAATCAGCTAGAGAAATTATTTTTTAATGATTTATTTTAAACACTGTGATTTACAAAGTACAAATTTTTTCACAATACAGTTGCTGCAAAGATTCATCATTCAGCACCAGTCCCACCACCAGTGTGCCCCCCACCGCCAGAGACCCACATTTCCTTCCCACCCTCCATCCCCCTCTCGGTGCCTGTTTACTTATCTAGCATCAATTATGTTGATCCTTACAGCTCATATAAGGGAACAGTAATGATAAGATCATGCCCCCCTCACCCCCGGGCAGATGTGTGGGAATCTGGCCAGTTTCTGTTCTTGAATTCACTTTCTGGACTTCCAGAACACAGGGGTTTTCTACTGACAATCCCAGGCACACCATCACTACAGCTACTGAGAACACTTATTTCACATTTATCTCAATGTCTATTTGAACTTTTCCTAGCCATACACTTAATCTATCTTATATTGGTTGTTGGAGCTAATTCTCTAAATACGGTCAATGACCCGTTAGATAAGAGTCAGGGAGATCCTGAAACCTCCATTGTGCCATTTGAGTCCACTGTATAAGAAATTACCGAGGTGGTCCTCCAGACCACACCTCGTGCCCACACACTTTGTGCCCACACAGCTGGTCGTAGTTCTGGGCGGGCCCACCAGGCCTTGCCAGAGAGCATTGAGTTGGGGGAGAGCACCCCAGCTTCAGCTCCCTAAGGAACCTTGTGGATTCGATCACCCAGTTGTACATACCTGGGCTTGAAACTCAACTGTTTCATTGGGTTTGATTCTGCTGAGCTGTGAAGTCCGGACCTTGAAAGTGGCTACAGTTGTGATGCATGAGGTTTTCGGGCCTCTGATGGTCTGACCAGAAGGCAGGGGAGCCCGACCCTTCCCCTTCCAGGAATCCTCATCAGCCCAGCACAGAACAAGTGGGCAGCAGCTCAGCCCTGTCCTTTTTCTGTTTCCCAGCTGGTTGAAGTTCTGGGCCAGCCCACCAGACCTTGCCAGAGGGCACTGAGTTGGGGAGGGTGCCCCAACTTCAGCTCCCCAGGGAACCTGGTGGATTTGATCACCCAGTCCTGCATACCTGGGCTTGAAACTGGACTGTTTCGTTGGGTGTGGCTTTGCCGAGCTGTTAAGTCTTGACCTTGAAAGTAGCTGCTACAGTTGTGATGCATGAGGTTTTTTCTTAACACCCGGCAATGCTCAGAGGTTACTCATGGCTCTTTGCTCAGGAATTACTCCTGGCGGTGCTTAGGGACCATATGGGATGCTGCGTGATCGAACCTGGGTCAGCTGCCTGCAAGGCAAAGGCCCTACCCGCTGTGCTGTCGCTCGGCCCCTGCTTGAGGTTTTCTAGAGAGATGTCTTAAAAGAACTGAAGCTGTATATGCATGCAAGTGTACAAAGCTTGATGCCTGGCATTAGCAGTGACTGCTGTAGTAGCTCTGAGCACTGCCTGGTGAGGCTCCTAAACCAATAGCAAAGCTATATCTGGGGACAGGGAGATGGCTCAGGTTATTGAGCTAGCACTTTGCATGCCACAGCTCTAGATTTAATTGCTGCCTTCACATGGTTCCCCAAACACTGTTAGGTGTGTCCCCCCAAACAACCACTCCATTCTTCCCTACTACCCATCACAGAAACATGTTTTCCTCATACTTCTGGAGGCTCAAAGTTTGAGATCAAGGTCCTGGCAGGATTGATTGGGCTGATTTCCTCTGAATCTCTTTTCTTGGCTTGTGCGTGGATCTCTTTTCCCGGTGTCTCTGCACATCATCTCCCCTCTGTGTAGTATGCTTAATTTTTAATTTTTAAATTACTATTTTGTTTTGTTGTTGTTTGTTTTTTGGGCCACGTCCAGGTGGGCTTGGGGACTCCATATGGGGTTTCGGGGATCAAACCCAGGTTAGCTGAATGTAAGGCAAGCTGTCTACCTGCTGTACTATCTTTCCAGCCCCTAATAAAATTTATTTTATTTATGTTTTCGGCCATGTCCTGCTGTGCTCAGTGCTCACTCCTGGCTCTGCACTCAAGGCTCTTTCCTGCTAGGCTTAGGGGACTAATGTGTGTAGATGCTTTAATAATCTATTCTTTTTTAGAACTGTAGTCATAAAAGATTAGAGCTCACCCTAGTAACTTGTCAAAGTAAGTATCTGTATAAAGACCCTGACTCCAAGGCAGTCTCATTATGAAATAGTGGATGTTAGGAATTCAGCTGTATTAATTTATAGGGGACTGAGACAGGTGTTACCAGTGTCAGACTTTTTTTTTTTGGCTGGGGTGGAGTGGGTGTGTGATTTGTATGTCTAGTTAGGACAAGCCAGCTCTGTTTAACGAAATTTCTGATGATGTCTAGAAAACAGTTACTGTTTGATCTTACAGATAAAAGGTAGTACCATTTATCATGTATTCTCCCTGGCTCAGTATTTAGGAGGTTTTGGAAGTTGTGCTTTTCCAACCCCCGCATATTCATTAGAATATGAATATGATCAAGGTCTATATCTCTTGATCGCATGTGGTTCAGTTCCGAGGGGACACTGCAGTACTCAGACATTACTGGTTCTCAGTCCACAGCGGGAGAATCAGCTCTTCTTGCAGGACTATTTGCACAGTTCACAGGCCCAGTCCAGAATTTAATTGTGGATCTAGACTAGTTTGGAAGATGTTAAAACAAGTGCATGACCTCTCTTGCTTTCCACCACTGATGTGCGGTTACAAAGTCAGCCTGACACAGTATTGGTGTGCTGATGAACATTATCTGGGGGCATTTAGTTGCACTGATTTGTATCATGATTATTTGCATTGGCAAGTTATCACTTGTATCAGTTCACTTGTATCACTTGTCTTCCTATTGTTAATCGATTTGCTCGAGGGCACCAGTAACATCTCCATATGTCCTGTCAATAACTAGTGTAGCCCAAGGGCATCTGTTCGCTCCAGGAGCACAAAGAGCCTCAAACCATTCCTTCAGGTCATGGGAATGAGTCTATAATTATAATTGTTATTGGTTTTTGGCTTATCGAATACAACACAGGTAGCTTACCAGGCTCTGCCACGTAGGTGGTACACTCTCAGTAATAGGCTCTCATCTCCTGCATTTACCGATGAACCTCTACAGGGAGAGATTGGCTTTTCTCTTGGGTGGAGCTCTGAGGAGCTGTGGAGTCCGGATGTTGAGAATGACTGCCCTTATGGTCATTTATAACTTGCTGTCATGGCAAGTATAAAATTCTTATACTTCTAGCTTATGATAGTTTTACATAGCATTAGCACACGCCTCTTCTTAGATCCAGGGGAAGCGTTAACAGGCAGTAAATAAAAATATATCTCCTTGCTCTAGACACTCTAAATCTTGGTGCCTTAAAGCAGAATATTGAAACCAATCCCAAAATGATTATAATGCATAACTTGTCTTTCCTTTGGAAAGTCTCAAAGGACTGTAGATCGTGACACATGGACCTCTCTGTCAGTGATGATCATTTTCCTTTGTCGTTGAGGTAACAGCGGTGCTTGCCTTTTCATGGTAGTATTTAAATAGCACAGTAGAATTCATTACTCCTTTTCCCTGTGATTAAGATCATTATAATAATAGTAGAAAACTTAGTTTTAAAATGCTTAGGAGCACACATACCTAGATTTGTCAGTTTTTCTCTTCCTTACAAAGAACAATGAAGGCACTGAGTTTTATGTCTTTAGACATGTGTCCCCAGTTCTTTGCTTTCTCTGCTGCCCCTCCTTTCCATAAAGGAAATTGTGTAGGTATGTATTTCTGGAAGCGCAGGACGTGCTTTTCATTCAATACAAACCCAAGGAGAAAGTTTAGATATGCTAAAGTGGTTTGAGGTTTTGCTTATCCTACTCGTTTGCCTCTTGGTGCTTTTCTAAGTCCTTGATACCAATTCCTTTAATCAAGCCATTATTTCACAACATATGATCAGGTTTCTACAGTCTCCTCCTCCTCTTCCTCCCCTCCTCCTCTTCCTCCTCCTCGCCATCCTCCCCTCCCTCTTCTCCTCTTCCTCTCACACTCAGAAATTGTTTTTGGCAGTGCTTGTGAGACCATTTGGGACACCAGAGATTGAACCCAGGTCAACCACATGCAAGGGAAATGCCCTCCCCACTGTACTATTGCTCTGGCCCCACTGCAGAGTCTTAAAAAAATATTTTTAGTTATTTCCCCTTTATTTTCAGGACTTATTTATCTTTCAATTGGGAATTGAGACCTAATGTGAATTCTATCAAAGGCTGTTACTTGATAGAACTAATTCATTTAACCATTAATATTGAAATTTGGAATTTTAGAAAATATCTCTATGCATATGTGTGTATATGTGTGTATGCATGTATGTGTGTGTGTATATATATATATATACACACACACACACCTATATATATATATATATATATATATATGAAGAGAGAGTTGAAAAGCAACATTTAGAAAGTTTTGAGTCTGTTGGAATAACAACTTGCTTTTTTTTCCTTTCCTTTCCTTTTCCTTTTCCTTTTCTTTTCCTTTTCCTTTTCCTTTTCCTTTTCCCTTCCCTTCCCTTCCCTTCCCCTCCTTCCCTCCCCTCCTATCCTCCCCCTCCCCCTCCACTCCCCCTCCCCTTCCCTTCCCTTTCCCTTCCCTTCCCCTCCCTCCCCACCCTCCCCTCCCTCCTCCCTACCCCCCCCCTCCCCTCCCTTCCTTTCTCCTCTCCTTCCCTCTTCTCCCCTCCCTCCCTTCCATTCTCCTCCCTCCCCTTCCCTTCCCTTCATCTCACCCAGCAATTCTGGCTCTGCTGGCTCAGGAATTACTCCTGGTGGTGCTTGGGGCACCATATGCGATGCCTGAGCTCGAACCTGGGTCTGTTGCATGCATACAAGACAAATACCCTACTTGTTGGACTATTGCTCTGGACCCAGAACTTGCTTTATAAAAATAATATATTCACCTGGTTCAGAAAGTAAGGTGTGAGTAACAAGGGTTGTGTATATGTGTGAATCTTTATTTCTAGAATTTGTTTATATGAGCAAATGCAGGCATCTTATACAAATAAAAACACTGTATATCAACCTCACATCTTTTAAAGATTACACAACTTATAATGTTTTGGAATTTTACAAAGGGAAAGAACTCTCTGGACTTTATGGGGGCAGAGCATTTTGAATATTTAGAAGTGTTTACTCTGAGTAATACATTTATCATGCACACTTCCTGTCTGCTGTAGTGTCTTCATTCTTTTCATCAAATCTGTGTTCTCAGTAGAATTCCAGAGTTTTGCCCAAATAATGATATCAGAAAAAGTATTGGGCTTTAGTACTAGAAATAAGAATGAATTAATTGGGAAAATTTAGTAGATTATTTATAAAAAGAAAAATTAGGAGCCAGTTAGTTTAATTTCAGTTCCTAATAGACTGATGAAATAACATTAACAAGAATGTTTGTAAGATAATAGAAGTGGGACCAAAGACTTTAAAGTAGTAATCATCATACACAAACCTGATTACTTTCCTTGATAGCTTTATAGAATTACTTGATTAAGAAAAAGGCTATAGATGTTAAATATCATGATTTTGAGAAAGCAATTTTTCGGGAAATCTTACATACCAAATTAAATGGATTGGATAAATAGATAGTATAATAAACTATCCAAAGAGGTAATGATTATTGAAAACCTATCAAATTGAAGAAAACCCAGAGTAATGTGCATGTATTTTTAATGATCTGGAAAAATTAGCTAAGCAGAATATTAATGAAATCTACAGATAATGGTGAGCAGGGAGTCTACCTCCCTCCTTCCCTTCCCCTTCCTTCCTTCCTTCCTTCCTTCCTTCCCTTCCTTCCTTCCTTCCTTCTTCCTTCCTTCCTTCCTTCCTTCCTTCCTTCCTTCCTTCCTTCCTTCCTTCCTTCCTTCCTTCCTTCCTTCCTTCCTTCCTTCCTTCCTTCCTTCCTTCCTTCCTTCCTTCCTTCCTTCCTTCCTTCCTTCCTTCCTTCCTTCCTTCCTTCCTTCCTTCCTTCCTTCCTTCCTTCCTTCCTTCCTTCCTTCCTTCCTTCCTTCCTTCCTTCCTTCCTTCCTTCCTTCCTTCCTTCCTTCCTTCCTTCCTTCGCAATAGGGTCAAAATGGAAGTTTCATAAAGCAGAAGATGAAATTCACATTTTGGGGGCCCTAAAGCTGACTAATGTCTGGTGAGAAATAACCAAATATTTAGAGACCAGGCTGCTACTTTTGAATATATGCATTAAAATTGTAGTTTATTTGACTTTAATAATAATTTTATATCACCTTGAAGTATAATGGAAGTTTCTTCGTGCATATGATGACAAAATAGCAAGTTTTAATCTAGCATTATTATGTATTTTGTTAACACAGTTATTTGCCCATGATTAGATGACTTTGTGATTGGGAAACCCAAGAACTTCTGCAATAAGATAATTTTTTAAAAGTAAGTGTATCTTGGGGCCGGAGTGATACCCCAGTGGGTAGGGCATTTGCCTTGCATGTGACCAGCTCATGCCGGCCCGAAGTTCGATCCCCGGCATCCCGTATGGTCCCCCAAGCACCGCCAGGAGTAATTCTTGAGTGCAAAGCCAGGAGAAACCCCTGAGTATTGCCGGGTGTGGCCCCAAAAAAAAAAGCAAAAAAAAAAAAAGTAAGTGTATCTCAGCTGACTACAATAAAAACACACACATTGTAAAGACACATACAGCAATTAATTGAATCAGCTGCTATTTGCTTTCTCTTTCTATCTTTTGGTTATCTGGCCACACCATGCAGTGTTCAGGGCTTACTTCTGGATCTGCACTTAGGGATGACTCCAGGTGGTACTCAGGATACATATGGAGTGCCAGGGATTGCATCAGAACAGCCGCATGCAAAGCAAGCACCCTGCCTGCTATACTCTCTCTCTCTCTCTCTGGTCAGTCAATTATTTTCTGATTCATTGTTTGATTACTGAACTTTTTTGATTACATGGCACTGTGTTCCTCTTGTCCTCAAGTCACGGAGCATCTTTGCTTGAGGAGGGATAAAACAGAGCCAAGGAATTAGTCTGTGAGCTGTTTTTGCCATAGATGTTACTTGATTTTATAGATGTTTAAAACTAAGCTTGGGGAAGTTGCAGTGTTACACCAAATGTACCAAATATAGTGAGTGGCTAAAGAGGGATTGAATGCTGTGACTCTTTTCCTCTTAGTACATAGTTAAAGCCTTTACAAAGCAATACTGAGACATCTATTAATCCAGTCTTCATTTTTGGAAATGGTAAGGGATGGTTATTTTCAAATGAACACAGAGAGATAAGATTTCATTTTCTAAAGCAGTAATGAAAGTTTGCCCTTGGACTTGGAGAGTCTTACACCAACCAGTCCTTGTCTTCATTGGATCAAGAAGTAGGAGGGAGGAGTATAAAAAACTATTCAGCTGGTGGCTTCATATCTGCAAGTCTGGGCATCATTCTATCACTGTATCACTGTCTTCCCGTTCATCATCGATTTGGTCGAGCAGGTACCAGTAATATCTCCATATGTCCTGTCTTATGCAAGTAGAGCCCAAGGGCACCTGTTTGCTCCAGGAACATAAAGAGCCTCAAACCATTCCATCAGGTCATGGGAATGAGGTCTATAATTGTTACTGGTATTTGGCATATCAAATATGACATGGCTAGCTTGCCAGGCTCTGCCGTGCGGTAGCATACTCTTATAGTCATTTCTAAATCCAACATTCATTGATGAACTGGGCGGCCGCAATAGGCTGATCTGCTGGGTGGAGTTCTGAGGAGGGGGAAGTCCGGATGTGGAAAATGGAGGCCCTCATGGAGTAGGGGGTCGTCTGGCTTGTTGTGAGGCTCTACTGGGGTGGTGGGCCAGGCTAGAACCCGCCATCCCTCCCGGGTGTCTCACGAGCAGCTGGGCACAGGGAGAGCCACTAGCAGCTCTGCCCCATGTCTGTGAGTCTCTGGATCAGCACACCTGGGCAGAATTTAAAAATGACTGCGGCAGGGTGGATCTCGATGAGCCGGGCTGTGATAGGCTGGTCTGCTGGGTGGAGTTCTGAGGAGGGGGAAGTCCAGATGTGGAAAATGGAGGTCCTCATGGAGTTGGGGTCATCTGGCTTGTTGTGAGGCTCTGCTGGGGTGGTGGGCCAGAGCTAGAACCCGCCATCCCTCTCGGACGCCTCATGAGCAGCTGGGCACAGGGAGAGCCAGTAGCAGATCTACCCCATGTCTGTGAGTCTCTGATATTCTCATTCTATACCTATCTATATTTATATCTGGCAATTATCAGGCATTTATCTATATCTGTATCAGGCATTTTATAACATGAATGAATTTGTTTTGTCATGCATAATTTATGTATAAAAAGCTATCACCTATAAAATATTTAGCATGGAAGTTTTATTTGACACAAATTAAATAGAGGTGACAATTAAAATTGGTACTGATTTGTACTTTTTTTTGAAAACCAATTTTGTAGAAACTTTTAGAGAATTGAAGTGATAGAAAGTTGCAAAGCACATTATCGTGTTTTGTTTTGTTTGTTTGTTTGTTTTTTGCTTTTTTTGGGTCACACCGGTGATGCTCAGGGGTTACTCCTGGCTCTTTGCTCAGGAATTTCTCCTGGCGGTGCTCGGGAACCATATGGGATGCTGGGGATCAAACCGGGCCGGCACAGGCCGGCCGCATGCAAGGCAAGTGCCCTACCCGCTGGGCTATCGCCCTGCACATTATCCTTTTGACAGGAAAATTTTTTCTTCCCTGATTTTAACACAGTCAATGCTAATATTATTTGTATTGTATTTAGTGTTTACAAAGTAGATTCACATATATTCTCATGTTTCATCTGTGCAGTGACCTCTGGAAGATAAAATTTCCTAATTATGTTTTTTAATGTCTGTTTCTTAACTTTGTCTAAACGCAGATTGATTGAGCTCCATTTCCTCAATGTATAATATGGTACTGGTTAACTGTTTGTTGGAACACTCAAAAGCAGTAGAAAAGTTGAGCCAGGAAATCTAAATTATGTAAAACTACTCTTGGAATTGCTTGAATCAGTGTCTCAGTCACTTTTCTCCAAAGCCTGAAATCCAAACAAACAGCACCCTAGGCCTATAGGTTTAACCGCAAAGCAGGGGCAGGAGCGTCTTTCATCCTGTCACTTAGAGCACCAGCTTTCTTGACAGTCTAATTCAGAAAAAGCAGAAAACAAAAAACGATTAAATTTGACCTCATTTTCTTAGAATTAAAAAAAAACCCACAAAATTGTGTATTTCTTAGTGATTTAACAAATCTAACCTGAAATCTTTAAGGTAATAGAAACAGCAGCTTAATCATTATTTGTCTCTCCTGTAAGATAAGCAACTCAGGACTGGTAAATATCATGGTCCCAGATACTATTTCACTGAGGTGTCCTCCTTAATGCATTGCCTGAGGATGATGATCAAATGTGGCTGCCCATGAGCAGCCATCAGCTTTACATTGCAGAAAGGACAAAGGCAAAAATAGGAGTCCAGGTTGCCTTAGGATGCTGTTGTGAAATAGCACATGGTGTTCTTCCTTATTGCACTCTAGTTATAAGTGAGTGTGAAAACTTGTTAGAGGTAACCATAGGACTGCTTAGTGACATTTCTTTATGAGGGAGGAGGGGGAAGGGATGTTGGTGTAAGCATCCCTCGATTTTTTGTCACGTATCATTTGTAACGTGGAAGATCTGCTGAAAGAATGATTCATATAGTTTGCTTTTGGGGTTTTCGTGACTACTCTCTGGATATGGTGCGTATGTGTTTGAGTAACTGCTTTATTAATTTAAACATGTGGGTTCAAGGGGGTATTGGGGAGCATTATTTTTTCACCTAACCCTAACACTAAATTTCCATAATGTTTCCCATTTTCTTATTAATTCCTAAGTCTTGAGAAGGAAATGGAGGCAGCTTGATCCTAGAATAGGGTTCCAAGTTATTCCCACCAATCGCCATGCTTGACTGTTACAAAATATTTCCTGGAGAACAAGGGGCAAAATGCCAGCTCACTTATTTATTTATTTTTAAGAATTGGGCTTTAAAAATGTTTTTTCCTTTTAGAAAGTAGAAAAAAAAATCGCAGACGGTCTTAAGGAAGTTATTTCTTTCCAAGGTAATTTAGAGCAGCAAAGGACAATATGTTTTATAGCACAACTTTTAAACAACGGAATTGGCAATAAATTCACATAATGAAATTTCTAGCAAGTTTTTATATTTCTACTGGGGAATTCCATGTTTCTTGGTGTAAAATTTTAAATAGTTAATATCAGCTTCCCAGTCTTTACATTCCTGTTCTCGTAGAAGTAATATTAAAGCCACACGCTCATGCTGGGTTACAAAGAATGTTTTCTACTTAGTGAATCACCGCATGCATGCTTCAATTGCCAAGAATGCTAAATGCTCCGTTTTAGGCACTTGAGGGGTTGGCCATAAAGTTTCTGCTGAGTTCTCCATTTCACCCATAACCAGGACAGTCTCCTTTCCATTACTACCTTTTACAAACCTCTCATGCCTGCTTCTCTTTTTACAGTCTCTCTTCAGCAGGCCTAGGTCTGCTTACAGAGAGAACAGGTTCTGTGTTCTAAAAGGCCTGAAAATCTTTAAGGCGCAGGGGAGGTGGGTAAGCTGGTGGTGAGTGTAGTGTTAGAATTACATGAATGAGAAACCATTAACAGTATTGTAAATCACAGAATCTCAAGCAATAAGAAAATTAAATAAAAAATTAAAAAACCTCAAAGCCTGCATGAGTACTTTAGTGTATAGCTTACACGAGGTACCAGTGATCATACGTCCCTATATTCTTTACCTCCCACAAAACTCTGCAAACAGCCTAGATACCTACTAACTGTATTATATTATTTAGCCACCCAAGAACATACAATATGCAACCTGCAAAAGTCATGGTAAAGCAACGCAGAACTCCACCAAGCTCAGTGAGTGAAGTCGCTAGCCCAGCTGAGCCAAGCAGTAACGATGAGCTGTATAACTTCTCTGATAAGGAATTTCGGGAGGAACTGTTATGGATGCATAAGGAGCTCATAGAAGCAATGGAACACAAAGTTAATAAAATAGAAGAGGACATGAGAGCAGAAATGAGAAAAATGCAAAGTAAACAAAGGACTTGAATAGCAGGTCTAAATTTTCTGTTACAGTGCAATGTATGGGTCAGGCAAGCTGTGGGTAGTAAGCGGTGGGGAGTATGGGGAGGAGCAGCTAAGCAAATGTGAGAAGGGGCCTGCAGGGCAGTGGGGGCGGGATATTGGCACTCTGGTGCTTGATGTGTTGAAGTAGGAGTCTAAGCCTAGAACGTGATTAATGTTACTTCCTACATATCATGATACATTGGTAAATTTCTTTTTGATTGTTTAAAAACTGTGAAAGTTTCCATTAAGGACCAAATTGGGGTTGGCAACATTGTAAGGCAGACACCATCACTCCTACTATCACTCAGGCTGCAGCTTGTCCTCATGTTGTTTGGGAATAGCTCTTAAAGATAGCATAGAGAATTATTGTAACATATCAGGAACAGATAAAGTCTTTTATGTTTGATTTGAGGATCAAGTCCAAGGCTTCATATGTGCAAAGCATGGGCTCTACTGCTTAACTCTATCAATAGTCAACTTACAATGTTTCTTTAAGAGAGGATTTCTTTTGGGGGTGGATTGAGCCATTCCCAGCAGTTCTCAGGGATGACCCTGGTTCTGTGCTAAGTGACCATATGTGGTGCTGGAACTAGTCTTAGGCCGTCTCTTGATACAAACTCTCCAGAAATGGAAATGTAGATAAAAGAAAGTTTATTAGCTCAGCTCTGAGGACCCTTTGAGCTAAAGGGACTCAAAATGCCCCCCTTTGTTTCAGCACCTGCTTAATATACCTTCTCCCACACAATTTCAGGGTGCATGTTCACATTGGGTGCATCTTATCTTAAGCAAGGCAGGCGTACAGAAACAGACAAAAAGCTGTTAGGAGTACCCCCAAATCATCATGACTTGATCACTTGATCACTTGAATCCCCTTATTCATTGATTTGCTCGAGTGGGCGCCAGTAACATTTCCATTGGACCCTATCACGTGCCAATGTAGCCCAATGGCATCTGGTTGATTCAGGAACATGAAGAGCCTCAAACCGTTCCTTCAGGGTCTTGACAAGGAAGTCTGACCATCTTGTAGGTGGGCGGCCACGTGATCTTTTGACATCCCGTGGGATCCAGTCGATAACGGCTCTAGACCAGTGGTTGTCTCCAAATCGCATTACATGTCCAGCCCATCTGATTTTCGACCCCCAAATCATCTTGACAGGGGAAAAAACCTACCTCATGTCAACTGACCATCTGAGGGCTATTAGCCTTTACTAAGCTTTTCCTTTTTTGTTTGTTAGGCCATGAGTGTCCTGTTTCAAGGCCAGGTCTTATTCTTGTGGGCCATTCCTCACACTAGAACCCACTTGAGTACAGGCATGCAAGTGCCTTGCCCCTTGTACTTCCTCTCTTACCAGGAATTCTAATTTTGCAACTAAAGAAAGGAAGGACTTTTGTATTATTGTCACAAATGTTTAATTGGGGGATCTAAAATTATTTTCTTCAGTGAAAATGGTAGCTGTTATTTAGTGCCCGTTTTCTGGTGATAAGCACACTTCCATATATTTCATTCACTTTTTATAGACACTTTCATACAGAACACCCATTTCACAGATGACAAAGCCAGGTCATCCATGCAAGGTTGGTAGACTCACCTCATCTCATCTCCTCATGCCAGAGCGACTCACTCTTGCTCCAGAAAATATTTGTAGTGAGAATCAAGGTTTATTGATGTTATTTGGGGGAGGAAAGGTCAGGGACTGAGTTTCCGGAAGCAATGCTGGAGACATTGCTGTGCTGTGAATCAAACCTCTGCATACGCCATGCCTTCCAGCTCATGTTCATGCATTCATTCATCTTTTCATCCATCCATCCATCCATCCATCCATCCATCCATCCATCCATCCATCCATCCATCCATCCATCCATCCATCCATCCATCCATCCATCCATCCATCCATCCATCCATCCATCCATCCATCCATCCATCCATCCATCCATCCATCCATCGCCACACATCTGTCTGTCTGTCTGTCTGCCTGTCTGCCTGCCGGTCTGCCTGCCTGTCTATCGCTCACTTGCTCAGGGGTCACTCCAGACCCTGCACTCAGGAGTTCCTGGCGGTGCTCTGTGTCCCATATGGATGCTGGGGAACAAACCCAGTTTGGTCCGTGCTATTGCTCTGGCTCTTTCCTGCTCTTTTAGCTCTCTCTCGCTTTCCTGGGACAAACATGTCTTTAGATATTCTACATTATTTTTCCTTTTCCCTCTCTCTTAGTACATTTCACATAAATAGTACAAATTTTATTCAAACTGATTCAGAACAATCAGAAACTAAAAGTTTTTCACCTGTAGAAAAAGTATTAGGCACATATGTAATTTAGTATGTGTTAATAACACTGCTTTTAGTAGTATAAGAACTGTGTTATCTCAGAACATTAAAATGTTAAAAACACCAAATAAGTTGTTAAATGCCTATTATAGGCTTTATGGAGACTGGTGTTTGAGTGGTTGTTCCCACCAAATATTTGGTCAGTTGACTCATGGAGACCTCAGGCTCTTAATATGCTAAATAGGCTGATGGAACTCAACTCATATTGTCAAATTAAAGCAAGATAAGATTTAAAAAATTTTTATAATACCATCATGAGATATACAGTTACCAAACTGTTCATGATTAGGTTTCAGCCATACAGTGTTCCAGCATCCATCCCTCCACCAGTGCCATTTCCCACCACCAATGCCCCCTGATTCCCTCCCCCTCTCCTAGCCTGCCTCTATGGCAGGTTCTTTATCTCTCTCTCTCTCTCTCTCTCTCTCTCTCTCTCTCTCTCTCTTCTCTTATACATTGTGGCTTGTGATCTGTAATGAGTCTCATGACTCTTGTTTTAATTGTTTTCTTTGATAATTCTGATTTTCATCACCTTGAGGTTCCTTCTCATTTGATTTAAGGAAATTGAGTTGAGACAACTTTTAAAAAATGAAAGCTGGAGACCTACTTAGTTAATTCTGGGATACATACACATATATAAAATACCTAGTATATATGCGTGTATATACATATGTATATACATACACGCATATATACTAGGTATTTTTAGATTATAAAACTTTAATAAATTTCCTCTAAATAAACATTTTATTTAGAGGAAATTTATTAAATCATACTAACTAGAGTATGATTTAGTTTAGAATAAGAAATTTTATTTTATTTTTATTTATTTATTTTTTTGGGGTCACACCCGGCAATGCTCAGGGGTTTCTCCTTGGCTCTGCACTCAGGAATTACTCCTGGCGGTGCTCCGGCGACCATATGGGATGCTGGGGATCAAACCCAGGCGGCACGGGCCGGGCACGTGCAAGGCAAATGCCCTACCTGCTGGGCTATTGCTCCAGCCCCTAGAATAAGAAATTTAAAAATAATTTTTAAACAATAGGTGAAGTATTCTGAAATTATACATCATTTTAAAAACAGGTTGAATTAGTTTTTGTTTTCAAATTAACTAATTCCTGTCTCTAAATAGCATAAAACTCCAACTCAAATATTTAAAAAATATAAAATGAGTGTATGCATGAAATATATTCAGTGGAGTTTTTATTTGTGAAATTCTTTCTTATTCCTATTTTTTAAGCATGGAAGATGATTTATACAATAATTACAAGAGTAATAGATTGGGGCTAGGTAGGATAAAAGCACAAGGAGAAAAACAGCATCGATTTGCATTCGAATTGGATTTTCTGCTGTAAAGTGTGGTGTCAGCAGCGTGGGCAGCCACTTGAATCATTTTTAATTTTGATTTTGGGATGTCATAGAGTTCCGTGCTTGTGACTGGGAGGGTCTCTTGGGCAGAGATGCTAATGTAATAATGTTGTCTGTATCAATGTTCTTAAGAGGATTAAACAAATTCCATAGCAAATAACTGGTGATGTTTGGAAGGTCTGATAGCCACCCTCTCCCCTCATATATCAGAAAACATACAAGAATTATTACCTAAACAAAAATAATAAAGGTATATTAATGAGCTCAGCTCACATGAATGAACGGACAGTCACTAACTTCATTTGCAGGCTTTGCTTTAGCTATATGAGCTGCACACTAAGTTTTAATTAGAATTTATTTACAGCTAGAAGCCACTCTTGTGTTTTTCTCCCCAAAGTCAGTAATGAAGCGTTTCTCCTTGCCTCATCATTAGTATTCAGAGCTCCATCAGCCTGCAGTTCAAACTCTTTCCCTTGTTTTTGTCAGAGAAGATGATGGAGCAAGGTTGCTTAGAAACACTTAGCCACACTCTCAACGGGAATTATCAATCTGTTCTGTTCGTTCACCTCCGCGCAGGGGAGAAAATTGAGTTTTGCTGCTGACAATGTTAATTGATTGCAAGTTGTTTTAGTGGAAGGATCATGTGGAAAACTGGATTTCCTTTCCTTTTTATTCATTCAATGCAGAGAAACTATTCAACAACACATTCCACTGTAACTAAAATTATCTGAAGAGGTATCCAAATCTGGAACTGTATGTTTTAGTATTCAGATCTTGATACTGGTCAGTTGACAGGATTATCTTTGGACTTTAGAGACTGTTTCTGTAGTGATTTCTTTGCTTTCCAATAAATTCACACAGCCGTCTCTTTCAATAGAGTTCTGATTAGTGCTGTCAGGGAGGGACACATGAAATTGGGGGTGGTAAAGGGGTGAAATGGAAACCAGCCACCATCTGGTTGCCTCTAATTTTATATGGTTTAAAAAATGCTTTTGTCTGTCTTCATCTCCCTGGCACTACCTCTCATTAGTCATCTTCACAGATTTCTTGCCCTAAAATATAAAATGCAGTGTGTTTCTGTGGGTGATTTCATTTGACTTGAACTTAATTCTCGGATTTATCCATTCAAGCACTTAGAAGTGGAAATAAATGTGAACACTGCTGGTGGGAAGCAAGCAAAGTCCCTCTGAGGTAGGCCTAGGGAGAGTTGGCGTGCAAAGGCAGGCGCGGGAGAGCTAACAGAGTTACTTTGTTTCTTTAATTTGCTGCTTATATATCTAAAGCATACTATCATATCAAGAACTCATTGGAACTCGTAGATGGACATGGGTTTAAGAATGGTATTCATTCACAACTGTAGGTTCTGGGAACAAATAGCGCCTGTGGATCTTCGTGCCTGTGTGTGGGCAGGAACTAAAGCAAACCAAAACAACAATACTGACACCCTGGCTGGCTCTTTTTTCCCAGATATGGATGTAGTGGAAAAGAAAGCTGCCCTCAACCTATCACAGGTCTAGTCCTACAGGACCTATGGGGACTCATATCACTGAGGTGAAACCTGCTGGGATGCTCATCCATGCTTGGCCGCTCAGCTCCTTAAAGGTCGGAGGTCTGAGGCCTCGAGATAGGAGTTTGTGCATTTCCTTGTCAGATAAGCACAATGGTCAT
Organism: Cryptotis parvus; assembly: GCA_021461705.1. Lineage (NCBI taxonomy): Eukaryota > Metazoa > Chordata > Mammalia > Eulipotyphla > Soricidae > Cryptotis > Cryptotis parvus. Next base: position 23,690 of record JAJIBD010001881.1, read on the forward strand.
TTGGTGTTCTCTCACTGAATCTAGAGACCTGCTTATTTTTCCATAGTTAGCTTCCTTTAGAAATATCATTCTTTACCTCACTAGGTTTCTTTGTATAAGTCACGAACATGGAGTTGGTCCAAATGCAATATTACAGTAGCAGAATGATGGTTGAATTGATAGACCAATTGACTAGGAGTGTTTGTGTTCTGAATGGACTCAGTCATTGCCTCCTTCAAAGAAAGTTACAATTCCATCTGTTCGTTTGATTTGTTATTCTTTGGTGTACCATTTGCTTTATTTCCCCAACATGTAAGTTTTTGGCTTTTGTCATAAATATCATTGCTGGCTTGCTTCCTCATGCTGAAGATAAACCACAGAGCTATGTGTCATAGTGTTTATTTGCCAAGTTCAGGATATAGACTAGATAAATTATATATGTAAGAGGTTTAGAAAATGGCTTATTCTTAGTGCCGTGTGGATGTTGGCTGTTCCTCTTTCCATCATTATCAGTTTGCTAATATAACGTCTGCATTAATCAATATCCACTGGGCTCTGAGGAAGAAAAAATGTATTCTAACTCAAAATACTTTAAAAATTTTTTTTTATTATACCACTTTGAGATATACAGTCACAAAAGTGTGGGCCGGAGCAATAGCACAGTGGGTAGGGCGTTTGCCTTGCATGCGGCTGACCGGGTTTGATCCCCTACATCCCATATGGTCCCCGAGCACTGCTAGGAGTAATTCCTGAGCAAAGAGCCATGAGTAACCCCTGAGCATCACTGGGTATGACCCCAAAAAAGAAAAACAAACAAAACCCAAAAGTGTTCATGTTTGGGTTTCAGTCATACAGTGTTCCAGCACCCATCCCTCCACCAGTGCCCATCATTCCCCCCCCACCCCCCAGCCTGCCTCTATGGCAGGCAATTTTTCACCCCCTCTCTCTCTCTCTCTCTCTCTCTCTCCTTTTACACACTGTGGCTTGCAATACATACAGTTAGAGGTTATTATATATATCCTTTTGTCTACTTTCAATGCTCAGTTCTACGCTGGTATTACCACAGTTAGAGATTATTATATATACCCTTTTGTCTACTTTCAATGCTCAGTTATACGCTGGTATTACCATTTACAATAATTATTAGTACAGTCTGAACAAACGGTTTGAGGCTCTTCGTATTCCTGGAGCAAGCAGATGCCATTGGGCTACATTGGTACATGATAGGGTCAAGAGGGAAACGTTACTGACACCCGCCGCAAATTGACAAATAACGGGATGTCAAGTGATCAAGTTCCTTTCTCTATTGCCTAACCTCTGACTCCCACACATTTGCAGTGGGTTTTACCAACTGACAAGACCTCCTGATCCATGTTTTGTCTGACCTTGGATATTGGTATCATGCTATTTTTTTATATCTCATAAATAAATGCAGTCATTCTATATCTGTCCTTTTTTTCTTTGACTAATTTCACTCGGCATGATCCTCTCCATGTCCATCCATTTATAGGCACATTTCATTACTTCATTTTCCCTAACAGATACATAGTATTCCATTGTGTAGCTGTACCACAATTTCTTTATCCAGTTGTCTGTTCTCGGGCCCTCTGGTTGTTTCCATATTCTGGCTATTGTGAATAGTGCTGCTATGAAAGTAAAAGTGCATGGTGTTTCCGCTGTGTGTTTTTGGCTTCCCAGGGTCCCAGCACTATTTTCTTAAAATACTTGAGGTAAGAAAAAAAATTGCCATTAATAGAACTATTTAGCCAAGCTCCACACCCCTCAGATTAAAAATAAAGAAGCTGTACCATGTGTTGAGGCATTATTACCCAGTGTACCTGTATGTCCTCCTCTTCCTCCTCCTCCTCCTCCTCCTCCTCCTCCTCTTCCTCCTCTTCCTCCTCCTCCTCCTCCCTCCTCCTCCCTCTTCTTCCTCTCCACTACCCTCTCTTCCTCCGCATTTTTTGGACCACATGCTTTACCTGCTGTACTGTCAGGCGTCTAGGTTTTAATTTCTAACTTAGGTAATTTAAATAATTATACCTCACATAAACAAAAACCTGTGAATCTAGTTTTTATTTATTTATTTTTTTGCTTTTTTGGGTCACACCCGGCAATGCTCAGGGGTTACTTCTGACTCTGCACTCAGGAATTACTCCTGGCGGTGCTCAGGGGACCATATGGGATGCCGGGATCGAACCGGGCCGGCATGGGCCGGCCCCGTGCAAAGGCGCCCTACCCGCTGGGCTATCGCCTCCGGCCCCATAGTTTTTAACTTTTTTGGACCACACCCGGCAGTGCACAGGCCTCACCTTTGGCTCTGTGTTCACAGATCATTCCTGGAGGTGCTTGGGGACCCTGGGTTGACTGCAAGGCAGCTGCCTTGTTCACTACTATTATAACTCTGACTCTTGGTTTTCACCCTTAATAAAATTCCAGAATTTAATATTTCACTATCTGATGGTAAAGGCCATTTTAATGCACATTTATACACTTGTAACAATAAATTGCTCTGCTCATCCCTCCCCAAACTTTCAATTTTATGAATTTTGATGCCTTGAGTGGAACTAAATAGTCCAATTTACATTGTAAGATTTTGGCAGTCTTTTATGCGCCACCTTCTCTGGTAAGTAGGCCATTACTAAGCTTTGTTGTAAGCCAGTGCAACTTACTGTATTTTGCTTATCAAATAGCTCAGGCAACAGGTAGAAATTTGAATAAGCCTGATTATTTTGTCTCTAACTTGAGATTAAGCAACTTCAGGAAATCAAAACTGAAGATTTTTAGGCATTAGATATGTATGTTGTACTTTCCTATTTTGGAAAATTTTATTTTAGCCTATAATCTGATTTTGTTGTTGCTTGTTTGCTTTTGTTTATTTGCTCATTTTTGTGGGCCAGGCCAGAGAGTGTTCAGGAATCACTCCTGGCAGGTTCGCTGGACTGTAAAGTCTCACATATTATTTCTCCTGTCTGAGCAGTGAGGAAACACTTACATAGACATGCTTTTTCACCTTAACCAGCTATAGGTAACCTGAATTTCATCCTTTTTTTCTGAGTATATAGTATTTTTTTCTAGGAAATTTTAGTTGCATTTTGTTATTGCCTTGTGTTGATGTTTTAAAAAGACTTGTATTTAATCATTACAAATTTATTTTGAATTATTTTATCTGTCATAATTTAAAATATTTAAAAACAGAATCAAATGAACTGTTCAAGTGTTGTTAATTTTTGTTTTTACAGTTTCAATTTGCTAAAATTTAAGTCTTAATGCAATAAAGTTTTTTTGCTTTGCATGGGCTGGTATGCTGCAGTGTTGGCTTACTGAAGAGTTTTAAAAATAGCATTTTGTCAAGGGGAAATATAGTGATTTCTTAGATTACTACTTACAGAATGCTACTCACTGGAATTTACAAATTTCTCCAAATATATTTAGGACTTGAAATGGTGTGATGATGTTTAGGTTTGAATATTAAAACCTCTTAATTATTAATCACAATGAGTCATTTTCGTTTTCGGATGACTGTATTTAATGTATTTATTTGAAAATAGTACATACTGTAAATGTAATTAAGTCTGTGTCATTTGAAGTATTTCATATTCAATACCCCCCAAAAATAGTCAGGGAAAGGAATTAGACACTTGGCATTTGAGTATCCTGTTTGTAGTGAAGTTCAGGGAGGTTAATTTGCCAAAGTCAAAGTGGGCAAGTTTTGAAGCAGGGTTTTTGCTCACTAACTGACTTTACTCTCTCTCTGTCTCTCTCTGTCTCTCTCTCTCCTCTCTCTCTCTCTCTCTCTCTCCCATCTCCCACTCTCCCACATCTCCCTCCCTCCTCCCTCTCCTTCTCTACATACAAATTGCTGGATTTGAGAAGATAAGAAAGAGTAGACTAAGTCACCCCTTAGCTGGGTGGCTGTTTATTATTGCGTTTATTCCTAGGTTGTGCAGTCTTGTGGGTTTTAAAAATCATATATATATATATTTACATACCTATATGGTATCTATGGTTTAAAAAGAAATATTAAATATTTAAAAATCTAATTTCTTTAAACTTTTTTTGAACATGTTTTTATATAATTATTAGAGATCAGTTTTTGTCAGTGAACAGTTTCAAAATGAATATGGTTTTAATTCCTAATAAAAACATGTAAATCATAATGAATTAAGTGACATCTCTTTAACATTTCTTTTGCCAGCAAATACATTTTACCAATAATGAAATACCTCCGTGTCTAGTGAATGTAAAAGTTTGATCTTCATGCTTGAATCTGTATTCACATTTTACTTGGGTGAATTTTTATTTAAGTTTTATGTCCAGGGTTAGTTCTCAGCAGGATAAAATGTCATTTATTTGAAGGTTGTTGCCACTCCTCTATTCACAAGGTACCATAGATAATAGTCTTGAATGTGGTCCATGGCGGTTCCAGATGGGCTCTGGAGGGAGTGATGTGAAAGTTATGTGTTTGATTGTCCCACAGGAAGACCCAAGAGAAAATGCATGGTGATTGGAAGACAGTTGGTTTCACTCCCACTTAATTTGCCTATAAGTAGTTCTGATGGACAGAACTAGATTCTAATTTTATCAGTTACAGAACTCTGCAACATGTGCCTTATAGTAAGCTAATCATTCTTACTATCTAGATCCTCCAACAATTAACAGATATCATGTGATGCTTAGGACAGATGGTTGGAACATAAATCTGGAAATGTTAATTCCATGTCTATTGTGCAAAGCTTCTTGGTAAAATATTGATAGCTTAGTGCGCAGCTGTAGCTGCTGGTCTCTGTTTTTTTCTGTTTTTCAAATCTTATTGTTTAAATGAATAATGTTATTACTGCTTTAAAAGCCACTGAAAATGTTAAATTAAGTTAGATTGTCAATGTACATAACTGATGTGTTTGAATCTTTTGCATCTCTTGTTAACTAATGACTTCTAAGATGTATTCTATAGATGGTGTTCATGGAAGAGTTTCTGTGTTTCACTATTAAATGTTTGGAATTCAGATCAGTGTTTAATAATTATTCAAGTAAAAATAAATAGAAGACACTGCCGGAAGGTAACTTTATAAAACAGCTATTTTAGATATTGGTTGATGACAAACTTTTACAGTATTGACAGCACACCCAAGCATTATATAATTCATGCCCATTTACATATATGAGTGCATGCATACTGTGCCTATCTTGGTAATAACTTAAAAGTCTCAAGTTTTACTGTTTTGAGTGAATAAATTGATCTTGTTCTCAAATTTTACTAAATTATCATTTAACTTTAAGGCAGTACAATTCATCAGTATGTAGTCCTTTGGGTCTGTTTCATACATGTTAGTATTATACTTGGCCAGTTATATTTTTATTCCTCTATTGCACATAACTGGCAGTTCTTCTTTTAAGAAAGATTGTCCAACACGCTCTTATTTAAACCAGATTTCTTTGAGTGGTGCAGATACTAAGAGCTATAAATTATATTTCCTTTTATTAATTTACTATGTAGCAGTCTTTCTTAAGCAGTCAATGCTACTCTCTTATTTTCCAGTCTTTATTGAGAAAGTAACTATAAATAGTCAGAGAAGTTAAATTTTATCCTAAAATACTTGATAAAAGTGATCCTGCATTTAAAAAAAGATGAATAGCTTTAGAAATAATTTTTATTTTTCTTCCTTAGTATAGTACATTTGAAGTAATTTTTAATAATAACATTTGGTGATGTTATTATCTTAAAGCAATATTGGCATTGACAGCAATTAGACTAGCATCTGTGCTTTATTTGGCTAGCTGCAGCAATAAATGGTGCCAATTGCAAAGCTACTTTGATGAATTCTTTTAATATCTAGAAAGAATCCTATAAATGCACTATTGTGGGAATGATAGTTGATATTTTCCGTTGTAGAATCCCACGTGTTTATAGAAATAAGAAACCTCACAACTCATTTAATGCTTGTTTTTTCTTTGGGTGGGATGACAGTACACAGGTAAAATTTCATTCTGATTATTTTTGCACCATTTCCAGTGCTAGTTTTTTCAGATCTTCTTAAACTGTTTCCTGAGTAATGTATTTACCAAACATTTTACTATATACACCCCTCAGTCACTGTATTGTAATTCCCTGCTCCAGAACATCTTTGTATTTGCCTCTCAGCAAAAAAAATTAAGAGATACTTCTTCAAGGAATACTTAGCTTGCCAAATAGGCACGTTAAAAATTTGTTTCTTATCAGGAAACTTGCACATGGAAACTATAGTGAGATATGACCTGGCATCTTTTAGGGTGGCCTGTGTCAAAAAGGTGGGAACAGCAAGTGACAGCAAGTCTGTGAAGAAAAAAGCATCTAATAAGAATGTGGATTGGTCTACCTCAAGGAAAAGAATGAGGGGATTTCTCAAAATATTAAAAGTAGATTTGCAAACAACACAGCAATTCAAGTCCTAGGTATCTATCCAAAAACCACAAAAATACTTTTTGATGCAAAATTTGAGCTGATCCAAAGAATCTTGTGGAGGACAAAGGGATTTACATGATAATCCCTAAATGTTGGGAGGAGAGAGGAGAGGAGGGAGGGAGGGAGAGAGGAAGGGAGGGGAGGGAGAGAGAGAGAAAGAGAGAGAGAATATAGAGGCAGGCTGGAGGAGGCGGAGAGAATCAGGCGATATTGGTGGTGGGGGAGAATAGGGCACTGGTGGAGGTATGGGAGCTGGAACAATGTATGAATGAAACCCAATCATGAAAACCTTTGTAATTGTATATCTCACAGTGGTATAATAAAAAATAAAAAAATGTGTGGAGGAATTTCAGTACTGTGGTAGTGGTGTATTGTGATGACTTACTATAAAGTGGTGTGCACTTCTGAAACACAGATGATGAAGTAGATCAATGTTAGCTGAAAATAAATACAGATACAAGTATATGCGTTAACTCTACTCCCCAACTCCCACACTCCTTAGAATACCAAGTCATGACTGTGACCCAATTTTTACTGAATTTTATCTGTTTGGGGAATTATTCAGTCAGTATTTTGTTGTAAGATCAAACCTCTAAAAGGGTCCATGTTTTCCTTTGTTGAAAATGCTTTCGAGAACTTGTGATAACATGTCCACAGAGGAGCATTGTGTTTTTCATACTGTTCTTAAGAATGCACAAAGTGGGGCTGGAGTGATGGTCTAGCGGGTAAGGCGTTTGCCTTGCACGCAGCCCGCCCATGCCGGCCCATGCCGGCCCATGCCGGAGGTTCGATCTCCGGCATCCCATATGGTCCCCCAAGCACCGCCAGGAGTAACCACTGAGCATCGCTGGGTGTGGCCCAGAAAAAGCAAAAAAAAAAATGCACAAAGTGCTATTTGCTAATGTCTAAAAAATAGCTGAAAACCTTCGCAGAATAGAAAATTCACTCTGTATTTTGTTGAAAGGTCTGGGCGTTGTTCCTCATTCTATTACAGGGATTGTTGACTGAGTCCTGCACCTCTCCTGTGAGCTGATCTCCCTGTCTGCTTTATTCTGGGAGTAACTCCATGCCCCCTGCAGATTAAGGAATATGTTGAGTCAGGATATCAGTGTCCTGTTTATTGCAATGTGTTTTATCCTTGATCAGTGAAGGCTGATAGCTTCTTTCAGTTATGACTTTATGTTTTCTTTTATATTTGGAAAAAGGAAAAATGATGGAAAGTCATTTATGATCATTTGAATTGCACATTTCAAAAAAGTTGTTCCTTACTTCCCCATTCTTCTTTTTCTGTTCCTGTGTGAAATAACCTCATGGTCAATTTTGTATTCTATGTTTGCTCATGATCTTAAAGGAAAGGATCTTTGTCTTTTCATGTTTGCCATGTAAATGCTGTGAAGTTGCTCATAGCTTATATGTAGCCAATGTTCCTAGATACATTATGCATCTATATCACAGAGTTTTTAAGAAATTGGAAGAAGTGACCTAAAACATTAAAGAGCAGGTTGTTTATGAAGTTAAGACACATTAACTATTTTAATGGTATTCCTTTTATCTGACCATATGGTCTTCAGTAGTGACCAGATGAACAACTGACTTAGTGTAATTAAACTAGCTTCATAATTAAGTATAATTGGATCACAAATTATCTTAGAATTATGGTCAGCAATTAATATTATGGATTCTCTAAATTAATATTGATACTATTTATGTTTTGGGATAGATATAGGAGCCAGTGTACCTTACTATTGCCTCCTCAAGTTAATAGTTCTGTGTATTTAAACAAATCATTTGAATTTTATGTGTGTCATTGACCTATTTAAATTTGAGATAAGGTATGTGCCTATGTCACCGTTTTCTTGTAGAAGCAAGTTGATTATAGTAAGGATTTTAGATGTTTTTTATTTTTTCCAACAAAGTTATGAAAATTATGCAAAAGGCTTGCAGTTACAGATTGAGACTGTAGAATATGTTTACAGTTACAGAGCAGGAACATCAGAATGACTATTCAGAAAACTTTTATATGTATTATAGAAGTTTGCTTTAAATAATAGAAAGTATGGTTTTGTGTGTGTGTGTGGAGTACAATATCCTAAAAAGATGTGAGGTTTTATTAATTGTGAAAGGCAGAAATGTCATTAAGTGTGTACCCTCTCATTTTTATCTCATTCTCAGCATGTAGTCTAATGCTTCTCAGAATCAAGGTTCTGCAGGGGTTAGAAAGGTAGTACAGAGGATAAGCCATGTGGCCTGGGTTTCACTCCAGACATCCCATATGGACCCTGAGCACTGGAAGGAGTGACAGCTGACCAGAACCAAGAGCAAACTCTGAACATAGCCAGGTGTGGTCCTCCAACAAAACAGCTGCCCTAAACCAAATCCACTTCTGCAGCTCCATTGCATGTGTTTCTGCTCCATGACTTGGCACCCACAGAGTTGTCTGATAAAATAGAGATTAGAATTGGGTTTCTGGTGTTTTTCTTAAGTAATTCTTGAAATGACAATTTGCAGTGAGTTATTCAATAAAAGGAAAATAAATAGGTATCTGAACAAAATTGGGATTTAGTGAAGAAGGGAGTAGACTATCTTTCATATTATTTGTGTGATATCTGATTTGCTTGTATGCACAACATAGACAAATATTGTTTACTCTGGGGTTTTTATATAATTACTATAGAAAATGGATGAAAAGGCAAATATATTAATGACACATAGATATTTGCATGTGTATATATGTATATATGTATATAAATATACATATTTATATGACCTGCTTCTTATAGGATGAGCTGATTGTTACATAATTTCTTCCCAGATCCTTCAAATTAGAAATTATTAACTTGACTTCCTAGATAGAATGGTTTAGCTGGGGCCGGAGCAATAGCACAGTGGGTAGGGCGTTTGCCTTGCATGTGGCCGACCGGGTTCGATCCCCGACATCCCATATGGTTCCCTGAGCACCGCCAGGAGTAATTCCCTGAGTGTAGAGCCAGGAGTAACCCCTGAGCATTGCCAGGTGTGACCCAAAAAAAAAAAAAAAACGAATGGTTTAGCAGTTAAAGGTGATGTTGTCAGTTAAAGCTGAGAGGTGCATGATCATCTCAGTTTAATTTGTTTGCATTATAACATCTATTTGCAAATAGTCTCTTATTATTAGGAATCAGATTTAAAATGATATGATTAATCCTCATCAGAATGCTGACTTCCTTTAGTTGTTTTAAAGGGTTGTGAATTTTATGTATGTACACATCATGTATTCAAGACACCATAATCCATACCCTACTGTTAGAAGCAATTTTTTGTAATGTATTAACTTTTATTAAACGTTAGTTATAGAATGTGAAATACTTCACAGTAAACTAATGTCATCTTATGCTTTAGTGACTTGGTGCTTTTGTTCAGCCCTTAGTCCTTTGTCTAATTTTAAAACATGTTATAAGTTCTATCTTCAAGATATTTAGATAATAAAAAGTCAGGCTTTTTCTTTTCTATGCTTAATGAGACGACCGCTGGACTAGAGTCATTGCCGACTGGATCCCATGGGATGTAAAAAGATCACGTGGCCGGGCTAGAGTGATAGTCCAGGAGGTAGGGCTTTTCCCTTTCATGCGGGAGGGATGCAAGGGATTGACCCAGGTTCAATCCCGACATCCCATATGGTCCCCTGAGCACCGCCAGGAGTAATTCCTGAGCAATGAGCCGGGAGTAACTTCTGAGTGTCCCCGGGTGTGACCCCAAAAGCAAAAATAAATAAATAAATAAAAGATCACATGGCCGCCCACCTACAAGATGGTCAGACTTCTTCGTCAAGACCCTGAACGAACGGTTTGAGGCTCTTTGTATTCCTGGAGCAAGCAGATGCCATTGGGCTACACTGGCACGTGACAGGGACAAATGGAAACATTACTGGTACCCGCTCGAGCAAATCAATGAATAACAGAATGTCGAGTGATCAAGTGATTGAGTTTATAATCTGCACTTAAAATAATGGCCTACAAACTCTGGTTGTATTAGAGGGAGCATGCTGTCGTGTCATGGTTAACATAGAGAAAAGTAATTGGTTTCTTGGAAGTAGCAATCAGGATTCGTTGGAGGGGTGAGGGCAGCTTTATCCAGGTGTGCCTGAGCGTTGTTCCACCATCAGGGGTTTCTCCCAGTGGTGCTATCGTTGTTGGACTCAGATCCCTGCCAACACACATTCAAGGCAGGTTCTCTACCAAGCCACACCCCCTGGCCTGAGATGGATTCTTAAAAAACTCTAAAGAAATGTCATTGCTGCCCCTCTTCTCTTCCATTCAGAAGATGATTTATTTTCAGAAATGGTTCATTATCTGCTTGGTTTAAAATATGTTTCTAAATTTACACAAGTGATGATATTAAAATGATAGTTCTGCCCTAAGTTTCCAGCAAGAGCTATTGAAGACTGAAAGCCAGAATGGCCCATGAATTGGTAAATAAATGCTCAAGCTTGGTGCTATACAAGGACTGAGATGTCAGTATGAGAAAATAAACCAGCATACTGCATTCATGGGCCTAGATGTGTTTCATGGATTATTAGGTTGTTTAATGTGGAAAATGATGGTTTAACACGGCTTCTGCTCTGTACCTGCTTTTTAATGAATATGATTTTGGATTAAATATCAGTAGTAATTGGAAATGACACATGAAATGCTAGTTTGAGATTGCAGTAAAATACAAAATAGTTTATAAAGTTTCCCATCATTTGATAAGCATTCTCCTCATTTCAGCTTTATAATTGCTATGATAAGGACTAGGACTGGAGTAATTTTATTCCTAAAACAGAGATTATTCTCTGGCTGCAGGTGGGAAGGGAGTTTTTTCCCCTCCCACCTCAGTGTCCCCGAGAGTGCAGGACAGGGTTTATTGGATGTGAGAGAAACGGTATTGCCTGAGTTCCTTCCTGTTCCCAGGTTGTTACTCACCCAGTTGCACCTTCAGTACTGAGTTGCAGTGCCACCATTTTGTTGCTAGAATTCTTTTCGTTTGTAGTTTGAGGAAACCTTATGAAGGCCTGGCTAGAGGGTAAGCCAGAAACAAATTTGATCCCAAGTTCTGCTTTTATTGCATAGAAACACAGATATCATTTTAAATGCTTCCACAGATCGGAATGAAAATGGTGGTGCTTTATTTTCTATAGCTGTCTTTTACAACTCATGTAAACAGCATCATGCTTGTTTAACCTCATCAGTTTCAAGAGAAAACTAATGAGCTTGATGGATGTGCTTTGTTTGTTGCTTCTCTTCTGCAGCCAGGCAGAGTATACAGATGGCATTTTAAGTGGGGCTGGAGAGATAGTACAGTGGTTACAGCACTGATCTTGAATATGGCCAAAGCCAGTTTAATCCTCAGCTCCACATATGATCTGCCATGGCCAGGGCTGACCATTGTGCTTAGAGTCAGGAGGAGCTTCTGATCATCACCAGGTATAGCACAAAAAACAATAAATTAAGTACCAGAAAACCACAAGACAAAAAACAATGAGTGCTGTCTTTTTTGACCCTGTTCATTAACAGTATTATTTCATGTTATTTCAAATTATTTTCTCTTGAAAACAGATTCTTATTAGATCCTAACTTGCTGTGCTTTCTAACAAATCTGCTGTATCTTAGACTGTTTAACGCTTCTGAGTACCCTTATGTATTTCGGATCACTATCACTATCTTCCCGTTCATCATCAATTTGCTCTAGTGGGGACCAGTAACATCTCCATATGTCCTGTCTCATGCCAGTAGAGCCCAAGGCATCTGCTTGCTCCAGGAATATCCTAAACCGTATTTAGGATACGGTTGCAAAATGTTGTCCTCTAATAAATAAAAATTTTTAATGCAAGTTTTAGAAGAAATTTTTTAATGTGTAACATGGGTGAAACTAATAAGTGAATGTACTTTCCTTTAGGAGGTAGATTTGGTTTTCTGTAACTGTATTCAGGCTCATGTATTATTTCCATTATCAGGTCATAAACATATAATGACTCACAAGCATTAAAATGAGCATTAACATATATACACTACATATATGTATACATATATATATACAATGCATATATGTATGTATATATACACACACTATTTTTATAGATTACCTATAATGGATAGAATATTGTATTATTATGAATGCTCACCAACAAGTGACTTTATAAAGAAGTTGTGGTACATTTACTCTGAACTATTACTCTCCTAATAAAAATGGTAATATCATGGGCTTTGGAGCAAACTGCTTAGGTCTTCAAGGTAATTATGCTAAATGAAATGAATAGGCAGTTAAAAAGTCACCAAATCATTTCACTTATTTATGGAAACAAGTAGGTTTTTGCAAATAATTTTTTTGGGGATGTGTTGAAGATTTGAGTCACAACCAGTGGTACCCAGGGCTGACTAGATCAATGCTGGTAGTGCTTGGGGAACTGGAGTGTGGTGCCAGGGTCGAACCAGGGTTGGCCTTGTATAAGCCAAGGGTCCTACCCTCAGTACTAACAACCCCCACTCCCAGTCGTTTCAGTTGATTATAGAAATACTTTGTTAAGTAAGGGAACTTCTCTCTCTGAATTATTTAAAATACTTGTTTCTGTGTCACATGAACAGTCTCAGTTTAGCTCCTAGGATCATTTTTAAAAGCATTCATTGTGTTCTTTTCACTTTGACAACGGTAGCAGCATAAACCTCTGAAATGCATTTTTGTTATTATAGTCACTTCTGTTTTCATTGAGCAAGTAAGGTCAAATGATATTGCTAGCCTGGGAGTCATCCTTTTCATCACTTACTGTGTCTTTCTCTTGGATGTGTATTTATTAAACTGTGAAATAATGATTTACAGAGGAGATAGTGGCTTTGAACCGTGGGCCTTTACTTGAGGAATCTTCATTTGCCAGGATTGTTAGAGTAGTGATCTTATTTTCTCTTTTGTTAGTATGTGTCTGTTCTTCTGATTGGTAACTAATGCAATTCTATTGAATCCATATATAAGTGTTTCACTTTTCTTTTGTACAGTATTACAAAAGCTCTCGAGGCTTGCAGTTTTAAGTAAAGTAGGGCTTAAAATATTTTCAGCTAATTCTCTAGAATTTGTGATCCTTGCCTAAAAGTGTGTGGGTAATTCTAGTACTTAGCAGTTACAAATAAGAGGCCAAGACATTTTTCCTAAGGCATGAATTGTAGAAAAACATAACAATTTTGTGTTAATTGACCTACAAGCCTTTTTTATCTTGGATCAATGAAAAGTAGTAGTTTGCCAATAACATCAATTCTGTCAAATGGAGCCCTAGTAAGACGTATGCAATTAATTGAAATTTTAGACTGTGTCTGTTACTAATATTAAAAGACTTGGAAGGACAGAAGAATGCATTGGCAAAGGGGCATAAGAAAACTGTATTTTAAGAAGAAAATAAAATCAAAATCTTTTAATTCTGAGGGGGTTTATCTCATGCTGAGGAAACAGGAACAGCGGGGCTTAGAGGCACACTTTTATATAATCATTGGTTCAGTATCACTGGAATAGAAGGTAAAGATGCACTTTTTTTAAACCACGGGACATTAATAATGAAAGCAGAGGCACTTTTTTGCAATAGTTTAACTCTCGTTTTGCTTATTTAGCATTTAATGTCAATAGGACTGCAAGAAAGGGGATTAGACCTCAGTTCCATATCAATTCTTGGAAAAAATGAGTTAATAGGAGAGCTAAGTATTTTATTAGCTGCCCTAGCGGCAATTATGATAGTCTACTTTGTGATTCCTCATTCTGATTGAATATGGTTGGTAACACTGAAGTAGAATTTCTGTAAAGAGTAAATACTACTGAAACATTGTAATAGTCTAATCAAATAGGGTTTGAAGAAGCAGGTCCTAAGTATGCCTCTGAAGTAGAATGCCAGAGTCATTTGATGCAAGCCAGTGGAGTTTATTATGGCTGTCTCAAGATTTTGGAGCCCTGCAGTTGATCAGTTCGCATGCAGACGTTTGTAGTGCGGATAGATGACTGGCATCTCCTACAGGGAGGGTGTCTGAAAGGCTTTACTTTATATGCCTCACACTCAGAGGTAGCATCATTATCTTCATCATTGAATAATAAGCACTCGTGGCCAAATTAAAATGTAATAATTCATATTAATCTCTAACACATGTATCTTCTAGTGATTCTAGATGATAATTATTTTCTTCTTATGATTAGTATGTTTGCATCAAGGTAAGGATTCAAATTGAGTAAAGCAGTCCATCTCCCCGAGGAGCTTAGTAGATTCTTATGTATATCTCTCCCACACCACTCAGATAAAAAATACATTCTAATAGTAATAGTGACTCTTGGGGCTGGAGCGATAGTCCAGCGGGTAGGGCATTTGCCTTGCATGTGTCCACCCAGGTTCTATCCCCAGCATCCTAATATGGTCCCCTGAGCACTGCCAGGTGTAATTCCTGAGTGGAGAACCAGAAGTAACTCCTGAGCATTTCCAGGTGTGATCCAAGAAGCAAAAACAAAAAAAGAAAAAAAATAAAAAATAGTAATAGTGACTCTTGGGAAAGATGGAGAAGAAAGGAGAGCACAGAGTGCATATATTTGCCTAAAAGTCCACTAAGTGATTGGTGGTCCTCTCTCTCGATGGCTCATGGAGCACTGCCGAGCCCCCTGAGTGCTGATGAACTAGTAACTGAGAGTCCAAGAAATCAGCAATGAACTCTCTTTACCACTGATGTCTCAGATGGCATGCATGGGTCAATGTGTCTTAAGGTTTTATTTCGTATAGGAAATAGGCATTCTTTTATGGAATGTAGGTGATCTGTGGACTGTACTTTTCTTTTGTGGATAGGTTGTTAAACTTAGTAAATAAAGGACAGCAAACTAGTGGAAGAAAAATAATATTGGGGAATGTTCATTAATATTTAATTAAGTTCATTAAACTTATATTGAGGAAGAAAACATTAGGCACTGTGACATTTTTCATCTAAATTCACTTAACTCATGGAATTGAAGAGTGATACCACACTTGTACATATATAGTCAGTCCTTGTTACACATAGTATTTGGAGCATGCTCAGATGTTATTGATGCCCCACAAAACAAAAGTCATGTCAAGTCATACAAAATAGAAAGGATTGACATTGCTATGACATTATTGAGTTTCATCACTTCAACTAGTCTAGAAAGTTAATGGGAATAGAAACTCTGAAAGTAACTGTTCAGTTCCTGTTTCTCGCCCCCGCCCCCCCATTATTTGTTCCCTCTTCGCACAGCTCTCTTTGTCACTGATTTCATTCTGTAACAGTTTGTCTCTTGCATCATGTACTTCCCTCTGTCTCAGCTCCATTGGCATGATCTCTGGGCGGAGAATCTACTTGGGTCAGCTTGGATCAATGCACCAACCCTGATTGCCTGACTAGGTAAAAGGGGATAGTGTGGTCTAGCGGCACTAGTTGCTGTGGGTAATGGGGTAGAGTGCTTACCTGGGCCTCTTAGTCTAGATAGGCGGTGAGTAGGTATATATAGGTGTGGGTTACTGGAGGAATTTCTCAGGTGTGGAGGATAAGATCTGAGTTTGGACAAACTGGCCTTTACAATATACAAAAAACTTGTTTTTAAGGCATGTGGCATACACGCTCTGTCATATAGATAGAAAAGGCTAAACATTTAAAAGCTAGTGTAAATAAATATTCTGAGCTACCTTTATTTAGAATTTTTCACATTCTTAGTTTACTTGAAAGCATTTGTCAACACTTCATTACTAACATGGAGTATTAAGTTAACGAAGCACACAGTTTAAAACCTTTTTATATTCAATTAGAAGACCTATTAGCTTTGAAAGCAGTAAATAATAATTGGCATTTACTGAATCTTAAATAGGATCGACATGTATTTTTGTTTCAGAGTGCATATATACCATGTTGTGTTAATGCTGAGAAAACTTGGTGTTCTGAAAAATACAGTTACCTTTCAGCATTTAACCTAGAGTCTCTTCCTGATTTTAATGTGGAATATTTCCTCCCTTTAATTGCTAACATGTTTTTCAAATATTTGCACATGATTTTTAAAGGTGCTAATTGGCAATAGAATAGCTGATGGATGGTAAACCGTTGGAATCAACATTAACTTAAAGCACATCCACAGTAAAGTTTTGTATCCTGGCCTGGAATTGCCGGCATTTATGCATTAAATGCATTGCTAGTTGAGCAATAAAACACATAAAAACAGCAGTAGGCAGCTTTAGCATTTACTTTACCAGATCCTTGAGTTGGCCTTAGCAGAATTTGGTAGTGTTTTGTCATTGCCTTGTTTTGATGAGAGGGCCTTAGTCTTCTTTTGAGCAGAACACTGCCTGTTTCTATATATAGCTCATTTGGTACAATGGAGTTAAAACTAACAAAACCTTTCTTCCCAAACCCAAAGACTTAATTAATTCAGGCTTTTGCATCTCATTTTTGCTCTTTGACATATACTTTTATTCCTTCTCCAGTTTTCTTTTCTTGTAAGTTGCTGTCATTAGTATTTTCTTTTTAAAAATCTCCATGCCAGTACCCTTTGCTTTCTGCTGAGGAAAGTGTCCTGACATTCATCAGTTTATCCTGTCTTCTCTCTGTTTCCCTGAGAACTTGAAGGAGTATTCAACACTCCCATTGGCAATTATTCTATTGTTGTTCTAAGACATTCAGGGGGCCTTTTTACTCTGAATGTGAAATCAAACTGGAACCATAAACCTCTCTTTCTCTTCCCTGGGTGCTGCTGAAGTCTTGCTCTGAGGACTCATTTTTAGTAGACTGGTTCCCACAGCCTTTCAGATCGTGGCTGGTCACTTCCACCATGAGCCTGGCTACTGGAAAGATCTAACCTCTCTTAGAGGTAGGTGATTTGCCGCCATTCCTCTCAGCCCTCACTGGCTCCCGACCAGCATGTGTTAAAATCTGTTTTAAAGCAAAGTCACATAGTTGCTGACTTATGTTCTGCAGCATCGCTTTATGGAGTATTGGAGCATTTGAAGTGTGGCTTTTAAGAGAAGTTACTTAAAGTTTCACTGACATAAAGTTTCAGTAGGTTTTACTGTTGTGTTTTGATGGCATTATTTAGACGTTTTATGTACTCGTTTCAATCCATTTATCTAAGGTTCTTTTTACTATTAAAGTATTTGATCTGGAAAACAAAGATTAGGTCTAGGCAATAATTTGGACATTTTTAGAAATTTGACTTACCTTTCAAAAGTAGTTCCAAATGTGATTACAGATGTTTTTGATATGACCCTCCCATCTCCTCCCCTTCCCTCTCGTCTCTCCTCCCCACACCTGCCAGCTCTCAGGGCTTACTCTTGGCTCTTTCTCAGGAATCACTCCTCTCTGTCCTGAAGGGACCATATGTAGTGCCTGGAATCAAATTTGAGTCAGGTGTACACACTGCAAGCATGTTACCCACTGTACTACCTCTCTGGCCGTTCCTTTTCTTTCCCCTTTTCTTACAAACTTAAACAACTATTTTTTTTAGTTTAATTAATATTTTATTATAGATATATAATTACAACGTTGTTCATGTATGGGGGTTTCGGTCACATTCATGTATGGGGTTTCGGAGGGAGGGTTCCAGCAACCTTCCCTCCACCAGTGCCCATTTCCCACCACCTATGTTCCCAATTCCCTCCCCCTCCCATAGCCTGCCTCTAAGGCAGATTCTTTATCTCTTTTCTCTTTTTCTCCCTCTCTCTCTCTTCCTTTTCTTACATATTGTGGATTGCTATACATACACCTAGAGGCCATCATGTGCATTTTTTTGCCTGTATTTAATGCTCAGTTCTAGGTTGGTATTAGCCCTTTCGACATTTATTCGCACATGTTCCCTTCTCTGTCTTGTCTAACCTCTGACTCCCACACATTTGTGGTAATTTCCCCCTTTGGTAAGACCTCCTGATCCACGTTTCACCTGACATTGGATTTTGGTATCATAATATGTATATATATTTATGTCATGCAAATAAATGCAGTCATTCTATCTGTATCTGTCTCTTTCCTTCTGACTAATTTCACTCAACACGATCCTCTCCATGTCCATCCATTTATAGGCAAATTTCATGACATCATTTTTCTTAACAGCTGCATAGTATTCAATTGTATAGATGTACCAAAGTTTCTTTATCCAGTCATCAGTTCTCGGGCTTACTGGTTGTTTCCAGATTCTGGCTATTGTGAATAGTGCTGCTATGAAAATAAAAGTGTGGATGGTGTTTCTGCTGTGTGTTTTTGGCTTCCCAGGGTCCCAGGAGTGGTATGGCTGGGTCAAAAGGGAGCTCAATTTCTAGTCTTTGGAGGAATGTCCATATTGTTTTCCAGAAAGTTTGTACCAGTCGACATTCCCACCAACAATGGGTGAGAGTCCCCTTTTCCCCGCATCCATGCCAGCACTTGTTGCTTTTACCCATTTGGATATGGGCCAGTCTCTGTGGTGTGAGGTGAAGCTAAAGACATCTTCAAAATTGAAACACCATTAACAAATCAACTAGAAGAAAAGATAAAAATATGAGACGACATGAAACTAAAAAGCTTCTACACCTCGAAAGACACAGTGACCAAGATACAAAGACAGTCCATAGAATAGGAAAGAATATTCACCCAATACCTATCTGATAAAGGATTAATATCCAGAATATATCAGGCACTGGTACAACTATATAAGAAGAAAACAGCCAACCCCATTAATAAATGGGGAGAAGAGATGAACAGAAACTTTGACAAGGACGAAATTCAAATGGCCAAAAGGCATACGAAAAAATGCTCATCATCACTAATCATCAGAGAGATGCAAATCAAATCAACAATGAGATATCACCTCACAACTTTTTTTTTTAAATCACAATCTTCCCGTTCATCATCTATTTGCTCGAGCGGGCACCAGTAATATCTCCATATGTCCTGACTCATGCTAGTAGAGCCCAAGGGCTTCTGCTTGCTCCTGGAACATAAAGAGCCTCAGACAATTATATTAGGTCATTCCCATGACCTAATATAATTGTTACTGGTATTTGGCATATCAAATATGACACAGGCAGCTTGCCAGGCTTGCCGTGTGAGTGGCATACTCTTGTAGTCACCTCTAAATACAGCATCTATTGATGAACCGCGGCCGCGGTAGGATCGTCTGCTGCTAGGTGGAGTTCTGACAAGAGGAAAGTCTGATGTGGAAGATGGTGGCCCTCATGGAGAGGGGAGGGGTCGTCTGGCTTGTTGTGAGGCCCTGCTGGTATGGAGGGCCAGGGCTAGAACCCGCCATCCCTCCCGCGTGCATCGTGAGCGGCTGGGCACAGGGAGAGCAAGTAGCAGCTCTGCCCCATGTCTGTAAGTCTCTGGATCAGCATACCTGGGCGGATTGAAAAAAAAAAAAAACTGCTGCAGGGTGGGTGTCAATGATCTGGGCTGTGGTAGGATCGTCTGCTGCTGCGTGGAGTTCTGACGAGAGGAAAGTCCGATGTGGAAGATTTTTTTTAAGTAGGACCTCACATATGTGAAATATTGACACTATCAATGGCCTCAATTCTTGTGGCTCTGTTTTCCAAGGCCTTAGTGGTTTGTTGTTTAGAGTCAGGGCAATACAAAACACAGTTCCTTGAGGATAACAGCAAACTTGAATTGCCATTCTTTTAAGAGATTTTTCTCTTCCAGTGCTTTGGCTGATTCTGGTGACTTGTCCAGAGTTATGGTTTCAGCTGCCTGTGGGTGACCTGTCTGGAGGGACTGGGACATTGGGAGAGCAGGTTTGGAGCAAATTGGTTTCATCTTTCTCTGTTCTCACCATTGAAGTCTCAGATATTCTCTTGCTTGAACGAAGACAAACCTTGTACATTTGCTTAGATGCAGGAAATCCTCTGCTCCTTTTCCTTAGTGTATCCCTAAGGGTCAACCCCTCTTCCATCTTACCCCAGTTATGATTTCTCCTGCCTAAAATAACTTTTCCTTGGACCTGAGTTCAGTTTGAAGCTGGGATAGATAGTTTCCTACTTCACTCCTCAATGAATCACAGGTTCTGGCTTTGGAACGACCTGTGAGATTCTGTTGTCTGTGCACATTTGAGCAAATGAATGTGCTTATTGTGTATAAAATGACTCCGTGTATTTTGTGTAGAATTTCTAGGGATTCCAAGCATCAGATTGTTAAGTCAGTTATAAAGAATGGAGTTCTTTGGTGTGTCATTGCTGCAGGACGCCATGCTTCGTTGTCATTCCACCGGGCTTATGGGAAAAACTCACCTAACCAGCATAAACTTCTGAGCATCAGAGCTACTGTCTTTTCCCTTTGAGCTGCATTTGTGTAAATTTTATGAATCTGACATTCTTAATTATTCAGAGCCAAGCAATGAATGTTATGAATGTCATGGAATGTCCTCTGATGTGTGTGTGTGTGTGTGTGTGTGTGTGTTTGTGTGTGTGTGTGTGTTCGGTCAGGCCCCATGCTGTTCAGGGTATGAGCCTGGATCATTGACCTGAAAGCAAGTGCTTTAACTTCTGTACTATCTTCCAGTCCCATGTATTATGTAATTTAAGTGGGATTTTTCTGACACCATGAATTGAATCCAAAACACTCTTTTTTGGCATGCATTTTGAAGAATGTTCGTGGTTTAATATATTTCAATAGCTGGAGTAAAGGATAGTTGGATCAGTAATTTATTTAGTACTATTTTGTACATTATATGGACTTGCAGTAATAGAATTCTTATTAACATTCTGTAGTGAAGTGTCTGATACAGTGTGCTGTCCCTATGATGCTAGTTTGCAGTTGGTTACATAGACATGTCTTTATAAAATGTGAATAGGTGAGAAGTTGGTATATTTATTAAAATAATGAAAACATTTTGTCTTTGAACATGTTTTTGAACACTTATGTTTTTGAAGTGAGATCTTTAAATGTCATACTCCTGCTGTTTTATTTTTAAACTTATAGTTAAAAGAACACAACAAAGATTTCTTTTTTTCGGAGCTGGAGGAAAATCCTAATTACCTCCAAATATAGAGTGACTATAAAATCCATAAACCCTTAGGAGGAGACACATTGGTTTTACTTAAATCTCCATGTACATAATTTCAAAGAGCTTTTTTTTACATTGCTCTATAATTTTATTTTTAAAGGAAGGATTCAGCTAATCTTTGTCGCCTGGACTCCAATATATTAAATATCGAACAGGCTCAGGAGTGATCTGCTTGTTATGCGGATAGGTCTGTTCATTGCACGTGTCTGTGTCCAGTCATTGCACATGTGGACACATCACCTTGTAAGAAACCAGCCATTTCTTACACAGAACTTGTGAGATTTCTTTTGAGCAGAATGGGCATTGAAGGAAGAACACCCTGTAGAGTTCTCACCTTTTTATTAGATCACTGGCTGTACTGATTGAAGATGGTGCAGCTTTTGCTAACAGAAGTGTATATTTGTTTCCTGGGGAGAAACAGCTCATTGAATTGTCTGGGCATGGTCGTCTAGAGAAGCAGAAGTGTATTTGGATTTACTAGAAACATCTTAGCTGTAATTGTCAACTTCACCATGGAAAGAGTGAGTGGAAGAACTTGCCTATTAATAGATGGACACATAGTGATTTTTCTTTTCAGTTGTGATCTTTGGATGCCACATGCAGTGGCACTTGGTTTGAGAGGGCAGTGCCACTTACAGCAATGCTGGGGATCATGCAGTGTCAGGGCCTTGAACCCAGGGCATGTTCACATGCACATTCACACAGAGTACTCTGTCACTTGATCCATGTTCCTAGTCTTTACCTCACTTTTCTAAAACGAAATTTCTGACTGTAGCATGTCAGTGTCATTCTTGTTTAAGGATAATTGGGTGTAAGTTAGTTAAAACTTCTAATTACAGTGCTAACCAATGTGTAAGTTCAGTTTCTTTTTTGGAAATACTATACATGTGAATTGTTAAAATAATATTTTGTAATGAAAATGCAGAATCTTATCAGTGGAATGTTAGCTATTGACAAAATGCTGAGAATAAACTTAAACTCAAACCTGTTACCCTAAGTAACATCTTGGTTTTTTATATTATAGATTGCCTGTGGGATGCTTTTGGATATTTATAACATTTGACTTTTTAAAATTATTTTTGGGGGGTGTCACACCCGGTGATGCTCAGGGGTTACTCCTGGCACTGCATTCAGGAATTACTCCAGGCAGTGCTCAGGGGACCACATGGGGCGCCAGGGATCGAACCAGGGTCTGCCGCATGCAAGGCAAATGCCCTACTAACTGTACTATTTCTCCACCCCCAACATTCTGACTTCTGATATTGAATTACACTCTTAATTTCTTTGGAAACATTATTTTTTGGCCATGCAGTACCGGTAGATGGCCTGGGAGCAAACACACATGTTGGGGAAGCCGCGGGTCACTGACAGTGCCGGGAAGCGAGTTCCCTTCTACCTCTGAAGCCAGCGGGAATGGATGAAGACTCAGGAATCCGATGCAGTTTTAAAATGCTTTACTTAATCACAGATTCAGGCATACAAATCAGCAATAGGTAAAACCTTGTGCTTAGGATTCCTGGCTAGAACCCTAGCCATGGGTAGGCCAAGATGGCGGCCACCACACGTTAAGGCCCTGTAAAGAGGAGACAAAGACAAGACTCCCAAAAAGAATGCAAGCCGAGAGAGAGAGAGAGAGAGAGAGAGAGAGAGAGAGAGAGAGAGAGAGAGAGAGGAGAGAGAGACAGACAGACAGACAGACAGACAGACAGACAGACAGACAGACAGACAGACCAAAAGAGGAAGAAGGCTAGTTTTATACCCCTGCAACTCAGACCTCCCACTTTTATGGGAAGCAGGCAGGGTCAAATGCCCTCAGGTAATTTCTCCCAGCACCTCACCTAGGCCCTTTTATATGCTAATGTCTTGAGCCAAGATCTGCCTTGAAAAGCTTTTATAGGGTAGTGAAGGGGGTTTCTGAGATGGCATGTCTCTGTACCAAAGATTATACTAATGCCACTTAAATATTTCTCCAAGCCTTCACAAGAGTCTCATCTACTTCAGGGTAGTTTTATATTTTAGTTGCCTTTGAGTTATCAGGGAGCCATGCTTGCTTGGAGGCAAACAGCATTTCTCTCTGGCCTAATTACTTAGAGATCCATCATGGCCAGGCAAATATGCTGGTAAGATCTAGCTAGTCCCAGGATGATTGTGGTAGCATGAGAGAATATTTATACCAGCCAGTACAGAATACATGGTCAGATAAACTACCACGTTTAAACTACCCCCCTATCTACAAAGTGATCTGCAGGAGGCAATCCAGGGCAAATGCAGAGGCTTTTAGGCTTTTAGGCTTTTGGTGTCCTGCAACACATACACATTGTCTGTTGGTTATTTCCTGGGCCTGATCAGATGGTTTCCTGGCCTTTTGAATAACATTTGCAAAGTTATAGGGTATATTTTATGTTTAATGTAGACTATTTTTTTTCAGTGCTTAATAGAACTGATGGTCAGAATTTCCTTATTAGACATTTTAAAAAAGCCATTGTCTGAAATTTTTTCCCTTTCTGCTCATTATATTTATTTTCTAATCATTTAATAGTGTTTTAATTTGAGTCACTGTGCAAATTCTAGATTTCCACCTAATTAAACTGTAAGAACATAAAGGCTTTCCTAACAAACTATTCGATTGCAAACTCACCTAAGTGCTTATTATATCTTCTTTGATCTTGATGATAATTTCTAGCTAATATTGAGAAGTAAATATGTGATTCTTTACAGAGCTTAAAAGCTGTATGTCTCAAGTAATAAATCTCTAGACGAATTCTTGGCATTGATGCATATGTTTTATGTGGGCTGTGATTATCTCATCATAATTATTTTATATTCATAATATATATAACATTTATAAACATCCCAAGGGGGAAATAATGTGGCATAATTCTGGCATATTATTTATGTTGTTTATGCTTGAAGTATATGGTAGAAAGATGCTGTGTATCTGACTTTGAAACCCCTGCTGTCTGTTTTTAAATGGCTATGTAAAAATAAGTTGCAAAGCAAGTAAGTCATCTTGCTTTTACATATTTCCTCTCATGAATTACTGAGAAGCTCTAATATTCATTGTTACTTGAATTCGCTCGCAATGGTATTATCCCCTAACTTTTCAATAATGAACTATTTCATAATGTTCTGTATCCTGTAAATTTTCAGGATTTTTTAAAGATATTGCAGACCAGGAACATTTCTGTATTATCATCAAATAATGAATAATTAGATTTTATTATAAATGACTTGTTTAAGTGAGTTGAAAAATAATTTTTGCTTTTGTGCTTTGAAAATAAGAGTGTGATTTAATATTTTAAATTTTGTGGTCATTTCATTTGTATTCTTTCAGCAAATAACCATTTAACATGGCTATTAAGATCTTTTTAGGATTGTCCGAGTTCTGCTTTACTCACTCTGTGAAGAGCCCACAACCGAAAAGGTCGTATGTAGAATCATGATAAATTATAGGAAAGCTAATTGATTACAAATCACATAAAGGCTGTGTGTGTTTTTATATTTACAATGATTACTGTGATTTGAAGAATGCTTGTTTTCCTTTGTGCAAAAAATACTTAATGTAGTAATGTTTTGCAGTATGGAGTTTCAGTAATATGAACCACATATAGGAATCGTTGACCATCTAAGAATAATACCCTGACAATATACTTGTGGTTTTGAAGCCTATACTGTAGAATACTTAGGTGTTCTCATGAGAATGGAATGAACCTAGTTCTTGCCTAAAAACTTAAGTAATTAATTATGTTAATTAACTTAGTACTAGGAGAGCAGAATTTGAGAGAAATGCTCCTTTTCTGTGGCCATATAATGGTGAGTAATTGTGAAACTTGGTTTCACATTACCAAGCAGTCTTTGCTTTACTACTTAATATCACTAGATAGGTGAGCATCCTTGGTTGTACATGAGAGTGATAGTTTTTACTCTATAAATTACTCTATCGTTTAAATGAGGTAAACAATGAATGGTACTTAGTAAGAGCTAATAAACTCTCAAGTTAGGTCTTTGTTCACGTTCTTTAATTTCACTTTGCCATCACTTTAATTTTAAAGTAGTGTTTAAGTGAGATACTACACTTGATACTACACTTGATCTTAGCCGAAAAGTCGAGAAGCGATTAGGCAGAGCCTGGCAAGCTACCCGTGTCGTATTTGACATGCCAAATACCAGTAACAATTATAGACCTCATTCCCATGACCTGATGGAGTGGTTTGAGGATCTTTATGTTCCTGGAGTTAGATGGTGCCCTTGGGTTATCTCGCATGTGACAGGACATATTGAGATGTTACTGGTGCCCACTTGAGCAAATCGATGATATATGGGAAGACAGTGATACAGTGTTTAAGTGAGATCATCCCGTGTTTGTCTTTCTTCTTATGGATTGCCTTTCACTCAATGCCTTCGAGTTCCAACCAGGTTGCAGCAAATTGCACGATTTCATAACGTTTTGCAGTGGCATAGTATTCCATTGTGTCTATATACCACATCATCATAATTCACTCATCTGTCATTGGAGTCCTAAATTGCTTCTATATCTTAGCTATTGTACTAAAGGCAGTAATGAAGAATGTTGTACACATGTCTTCAGGGGACTATTTAGGATGTTGGGGATCAAACATCATAAGGCAAGTGCTCTACCAGCTGTACTATCTCTCTGCCTCCATTTTTAGCTTTTCTGTAAAAGATTCATAAGGACAAAACTTATAAGTCTTTTGTGTGGGGGTGATTGCTCTCCTACTGGAGTCTCAGATGCCATTCCTGGAGAAATTCAGCCGTAGTGTTAGCAGCTGAATATTCAGTGTTAAGGCTTGGAGATGCATTGTTGCTGGATCCCAGCATCACTGGCTTTCTGTAATAGGGGAATCAGACTGTGGCAGGGTTGTGATATTGGGGATTTAACTCTGGGTCTTGAGTATGCAAGCTTTGTGTTCTAGTCTTTTGAACATTCTCCCTATTAATAATTTAAAAAAATTTTTTTTGGCCTGTTAATTTAAGAAACATAGACTGTGAAGCAAGTCTTGTCTTAAGAGGATCTGCCCTCTTCTATGAGAAAGTTTTACTTCTGTAGCTTTCCTGATGAGCGCAAACCAGGGGCACTAAATAAATACATGACACAGTTAATTTACTGCTTCTTCCACAAAGCTGCTAAATTGACTGTTAATTGCACTTCTGATAAAGTTTCTGCTTAATGCAAATGGTGAGCAAAGCCATCTTATTGTACTATTGTTTCTAATGTAATGTGAATTCTTGAGATCTCATTAGTGACAGAAAGCATGGGCATTTTTCTTTCTAATGTAATTAGGTTTCTTTTAAATATATGCTCTTCCCTCTTATCCATATAATATGTTCCAAAGGGATCCCAGTGGACACCTAAGACTGTGGCATTACCCAATTCTGTATGTACTGTGCTTTTTCTAAGTAAGATGCAGTAGGAAATTAGTAATAACTAATAATGAGTAGAACCATTGTAATAGTTTCTTCTGAGAACTGTTACGTGGATCTGGTGGACAGTACCTTATTTTGTAATATTTTTTGGATTTGCTGTTGACTGAGGGTAATAAGTGAGAAATTTGTTGAGGGGTGGGTATTGTAATGACTAAATTTTACTTACTACAAAAATATTTTAAATAAACTCCCTACATTACAGTTTATTTTTTTTCTCTGCAGTAATATCTTAGCAGTTTGCAAACAATTTTTATGCCCAGTTCTTCACCTGTTTGGATTTTCTATGAATAGGTTGCAGGTGACAGATTTTATCGTTTCAAATAGAAACAAAACCCCTTACACCTGAGTTTCCTTACACTGAGCTTTGAAAACCATGTAAGGATTCTGCCTGTGATTTCTTGATTTTGTTATTGTTCAGTCTCTGTCTCTGTCCTTGTCTCTCCCTCTCCCTCTCTCTCTTTCTCTATTTCTCTCTCTCTCTCTCTCAACTTTCTGAGTTTTAGTTGTCCTTTCTCACTTATCTAATGTTGGGGGAATTTTTCTTTGTGTGTTTGTTTTGGGCCACACCCAGCACTGCTCACTGCTGGCATTTTGGGATTACAGCACATACCTGGCAGGAACTTTTAAAGACCATTCTGGGTACCAGGGATCAAATCCAGGTTGGCTGAGTGCAAGGCAACAGCCTTACTTGCTGTATTATTGCTCAGATTACTGGGAAAATTTGTTTTTAATTCAGCTCTGTTCTAATACTTTGACTTTTTCTGACAATTGAGTTCCCCATTGCTTTGTGTGACATGCTGTGGAATGAAGGTCAGTTATTCACCTTTAAGTCTTTGTCTTCTGTAACAGGGGTTCTCAGTCATGGCACTAATGATATTTTATATTGAACTTCCCTTTGTTGTCTTAGACTCTGTGGGATATTTATAAGTTTCCCTGAGAGATTAATGAAGTCACATTAATAAATATGAAATAATGAGTTCTCCTTCTTTGTGTGTGCATATATGCTGAGTGCACCAATTTCTTAGATATTTAAAATCTGTTGGTCGGTTGGAGTGACATTGCATTGGGTAACAGGAATTGCCTTGCATGTAGTCGACCTGCAGTCAGTCCCTGGTACGTCGAGTCCTGCCAGGAGTAAGCCCTGAGTATAATTGGCTGTGTAAAAACTAAAAAGAAAAGAAAAGAAAATATCTGACTTTGACTATTTCGAGGGTTTTCCAGTAATATGTTTTCATGAGTAGCTAATGAATGAACTTGCATTTCAATCATGCCATACAGATGCTTTATTTCACATACTTTCTCTCCCCAATTGGATTATTGAGTGGTAGAGCACATGTTTTGCATGTATGAGACTTTATACTAAGCCAATTCTTTGGCTCCTGATTCAGCCTCCGCAGATAAAAAAAAATACAGTATGTTTCCACAATCTTGTAGAATATTCTATTTTCTTCATTTATTGTAGTTGGAGTTGTCACAGTTTCTAAGGCGTCTTTTTTCTCTTGGTAATTTACCATTTGTCTAAGTGTATTTCACTGCCTGACAGTACTGTATTGGGTCACGTTTTAGGTGGCTACAAGTTATAAATAATGTTATTTTTCCAAAGAAAAAGCAGCAGACTATTAATGGTTTGTTTACATCAAGTTTGTTTTTTTTTCTGAAAATTTTGATATTAATTGTCTGATCAAATTAGTGTTTTACCATAAACACTAATTTGGCCAGTCTTTGAAATTCTGTTTCTCTTTTTTATTCTTGGTTGTTTGTAAAGATGTACGAAGCATCAAGCATCGTTAGGTGTTTCTACAGTGATTCTACAGTGATTTTTTTCCCCTGCTTTTACTGTCTGTATGTTTAATTATTATATCAGTGGGGGTTTTCTTATATGTGATTTTGTCATTTGAATGGTTTTCACCACATTGTCTGGATTCTCAGATAAAACCCTTGCTGATGGTTATGCCCCACCCATCCCCTCCAGAGACCAGGGTTTTCCTTTAAATTCATAAATACCCAATGACTCTCTTCCTCAGCTCTGACAGCTAGTTCCCTGGTTTTTATTCTTCTGGTATTGGTCTGGTACTGGGCTTACTTTCTTCTGCATTGTCTCTCAAATTTTCTTTCAGTCTTTTGACTAGTTCCCATCATGTTTGAATTATATTAAGTCCTGTTCAAGGTATAGATCTCTGTTGGGTAACTTAGGAGATGCTAAGATTTAATGCTAAGATTACTGTGCTCTCAGAGGGAGAAGAAAATTTCACTGCTAATTTTCACCCTTCACAATGGAGTGCAGGAATCTGGATACCACAGTAGGTGGTGCTTGACTGGCATCAGCACTGTCTTCCAAAAAGCTTTGAGAAATTTTCAAAACCTTCAATAAGAAAAAAGATGTGATCAATAAAATTATTGAGTCTATGGTAGATTTTTCTTAGTATATTTTTTGTAGCTTTAAAAATAGTGACATTAGAAGACAGATTAAGAGTATGAAGAGCTTAGACCAATGAATGATATTTGAATCCTTGCTCTGTTTATGGTTTTTAAATATGTACATGTATCAGGATAGAATTCCTGGCATCACTGCATAGATTGTAGAATTCGTTACTCACCAAGTCTTAATAACTTTAATACCTTCAGTTTATAAATATTCTTGACCTATGAAAAAATTTACTTCTCAATATAGTGGAAATCAACGTGCATCCTCACATGGAAGTTGAGAGTTTACTATCTCCTGCTTAAGTGGATTTTTATTTTATTTATTTTTAATATTTTATACCATCATGAGATATACAATTACAAAGAAGTTCATGTTTGGGTTTTGGTCTTACAGTGTTCCAGCATCCAACCCCTACCGTGCCCATTTCCCACCCCCAACATGTCCCTAATTCCCTTCCCCTCCCCTAGCCTGCCTGTATGTCAGGTTTTTTTTTTATCTCTTCTCTCTCTTTCTCTCTCTCTCTCTCTCTCTTCCTTCTCTTACACACTGTGGATTACAATGTTTACATTTAGAGGTAATCATGTGTATCTTTTTTTTTTTTTTTTTTTGCTTTTTTGGGTCACACCTGGCAATGTACAGGGGTTACTCCTAGCTCTGCACTCAGGAATTACTCCTGGCGGTGCTCAGGGACCATATGGGATGCCGGGATCGAACCCAGGATGGCACAGGCTGGCCGTGTTCAGGGCAAATGCCCTATTCCCTGGGCTATCACTCTGGCCCCATGTGTATCTTTTTCCTTGTATTCAATACTCAGTTCTAGGCTGGTATTATCACTTTTGACAATTATTAGCACACTGTTCCCTTCTCCATCTGACCTAACCTCTGACTCCCACACGTTTGTGGTATATTCCACCTTTGACAAGACCTCTGATCCATGTTTTTCCTGACTGTGGGTATTGGTATCATACTATATATATTCAGTTATAGGCACATTTCATAACTTCATTTTTCCTAACAGCTGCATAGTATTCCATTGTGTAGATGTACCACAGTTTCTTTATACAGTCATCAGTTCTTAGGACTCTGGTTGTTTCCAGATTCTGGCTATTGTGAATAGTGCTGCTATGAAAATAAAAAGTGCAGATGGTGTTGCTGCTCTGTGTATTGGGCTTCCCAGGGTATATTCCCAGGAGTGGTATGGCTGGGTCAAACAGAAGCTCAATTTCTAGTCTTTGGAGGAATGTCCATATTGTTTTCCAAAAAGGCTGGGCCAATCAACATTCCCACCAACAATATATGAGAGTCCCTTCTCCGCATCCACACCAGCATTTGTTGTCTTTGCTCTTTTGGATATGTGCCAGTCTCTGTGGTGTGAGGTGATATCTCATTATTGTTTTGATTTGCATCTCTCTGATGATTGGTGATGATGAACATTTTTTTTCACATGCCTTTTCCCCATTCAAATTTCTTCCTTGTCAAAGTTTCTGTTCATTTCTTCTCCCCATTTTTTGATGGGGTTGGCTGTTTTCTTCTTGTAAAGTTCTACCAGTTCCTGATATATCCTGGATATTAACTACTTAGGGTATTGGATGAATATTCTTTCCCATTCTGTGGACTGTCTTTGTATCTTGGTCACTGTTTCTTTTGAGGTGAAGAAGCTTTTTTAGTTTTATGTAGTCCCATATGTTTATCTTTGCTTCTAGTTGCTTTGTTAGTGGAGTTTCATCTTTGAAGATGCCTTTAGCTTCAGTGTCGTGAAGGGTTTTTCATATATTTTTTTCGACATACTTTATGGATTCAGATCTGATATTGAGATCTTTAATCCACTTTGATCTGACTTTTTGTGCATGGTGTTAGGGGTCCAAATTCATTTTTTTACATGTAGCTGCCCAGTTTTCCCAGTACCACTTGTTGAGGAGACTTTCCTTGCTCCATTTCATACTTTTTGCTCCTTTATCAAAGATTAAATGATCTTGTATTTGAGGATGTATGTCAGGATACTCAACTCTTTTCCATAGGTCCATAGGTCTGTTTTTATTCCAATACCATACTGTTTTAATTACTACTGCTTTATAGTACAGTTTGAAGTTGGGAAAGGTGATGCCTCCCATCTTCTTTTTCCCAAGGATTGTTTTAGCTATCCATGGGGGTTTATTGTTCCATACAAATTTCAGAAGTGTTTGGTCAATTTTTTTTGTAGAATGTCATGGGTATCCTTATAGGGACCACATTAAATCTGTACAAAGCTCTAGGGAGTATTACCATTTTGACAATATTGATTCTCCCCATCCATGAGCACGGAATGTGTTTCCATTTCCTCATGTCTTCTTTTATTTCTTGAAGCAGTGTCTTGTAGTTTTCTTTGTACAGGTTTTTACACACTTGGTTCAGCTATTTCCTAGGTGTTTGATTTTCCGTGGCACAATTGTGAGTGGAATCGATTTCTTAATATCCTTTTCTTCTCTTTTGTTATTTGTATATAGGAAAGCCACCAACTTTTGGGTATTGATTTTGTACCCTGAAACTCTACTGTAAGTATCTATTATTTCTAGGAGTTTTTTGGTCGAGAATTTAGGGTTTTCTAGTTATAATGCCATGTCACCTGCAAATAGTGATAGCTTGACTTCTTCCTTGCCTATCTGGATGCCCTCAATGTCCTTTCCCCCCTCTCTGATTGCTATAGCAAGTACTTCCAGTACTATATTGAATAAAAGAGGTGAGAGTGGGCAATCTTGTCTTGTCCCTGATCTTAGGGGGAAGACTTTCAATTTTTCCCCATTGAGAATGATATTCACTGTGGGCTTTTGGTAGATGGCTTTGACTATATTGAGGAAGGTTCCTTCAATTCCCATTTTTTTGGGGTTTTAATCATGATCAGGTGTTGGATCTTGTCAAATGCTTTCTCTGTGTCTATTGATATGATTCTATGGTTTTTATTTTTCTCTTATTGATATGATGTATTATTTTGATTGACTTATGAATGTTGAACCTTTCTTGCATTCCGGGATGAATTGTACTTGGTCATGATGTATGATCTTTTTGTTCTTTGGATTCTGTTTACTAGTATTTTGTTGAAGATCTTAGCATCTTTTATAATCAGGGAGATTGGTCTGTAGTTTTCTTTCTTTGTGTTGTCTCTGCTTGCTTTGAGTATCAGGGTGATATGTGCCTCATAGACGCTCTTTGGGAGTTTTTTTTTTTCTTCTATTTCCTGGAAGAGCTTGAAAAGGACTGGCAGTAGGTTCTTCTTAAAGGTTTGGAAGAATTCACTTGTTAATCCATCTGGACCTGGGCTTTTGTGTTTGGGCAGATTAGGTGGCTTTTTTAGAGCTGAATATTTATACTGAAGTTATATTGCAAACTTTTCCATTTGTTTGATATAGATGTTTAGGGAAGACAGGGTTAATCAGAAGTGAACCACATGAGATAGAGTATGTCTTTGAGTGCTGACTGCTGCTTCTCGCTTCTATCTCACTTTCCATAAAAACTTGTGACTGTTGATCGACCTCTCTGTTGACCTGGATAGATTTTGCATGATGGACAGTATCATATAGTAAATCGTCACTTTTGGTGCACTCCCTGCAATCCTGTCTTAAGAAGTGAGCAATCTTGCTTTAAGAAGTAATGGTAGAACATGGTCAATTAATAGGTATGATAGTGGGTTTGGGAATTAAGTAAGATATATTGCCAGTACTATCACTGAATGCTCTGTGATCAACTGTGCTAGCATCACTCAGCCCATTGGTGCATGCCTGATGTTTTCATGCTTGGTTCTGGCAGAGCTTGTGGCCATCAGGGCTGAACCTGCTGGTGTTCAAAGGCATTGCAGTGCTGGGGATCAGTGCTGGGGTCAACCTTAGGGCTTCACAGGTACAACGCCTGTACTCCATCCTTTTAACCTGTCTCTCCATCCCTTGTAGGCATGTTTCTAATATTCAGGAGTCATACCATGCCATGTCTTATATTCAGGAGGCCTTCAGTTCAATTCAGCTAAAAAAAATGAACTTTTCTTACATTTGATATAGAATGGTTTCTTATTTCTAGTATAGCTTTAAACATTTATATGGTCAAGAGAGATAATGAGCAGGGAATCCAGAATGGGTATCTTGGGTAAAAATGAGAAGGTATTTAAAAAGGTTTATGTGCTGCTAATATAAATCATTGAACTATTGCAGTGATTAGATATAATTTTTGAAGACTTTATTAATATGTATATGAATACTACAAAGTGTGTTTTTTAAAGGGTGGATTGGGCTTCACCAGATGGTATTTAGGTGCTACTACTGGCTCTGTGCACAAGATCTATCTGTGGTAGTGCTTAGGGTGTCATGTGGCACTGGGGATCAAACCAGGCTCGGTTACATGCAAGATGGTAAAAAGTACATCCTTACCTCCTTTAATCTCTCTGGTCCCCTTGAAACTGGTTTCTAACTCATGCCCTCACAATGTGGGCCTATGGATCTGTTCAATATTTGTATCAGCAATTCAGTGCATGGCCAGAGACATATTTCAGAGTGCAGGTGCTTGCCTTGAAAATGGTCAACCTGGATTAGACCCTCCTACACCACATATGGTGCCCTGAGCTCCACCTGGAGTCATCTCCAAGAGCAGAGCTAAGAGTAGCCTTGAGACAGCTGGTGGAGACCACAAATAAGAAAAGAGAGAGAGGGAGAAGAAAAGAGATAAAGAACCTGCCATAGAGGCAGGCTATGAGAGGGGGAGGGAATTGGGGACATTGGTGGTGGGAAATGGGCACTTATGGAGAGCAGGGTGCTGGAACACTATGTGACCAAAACCTCTAAACATGAACAATGTTCATGGTGTATATCTCATGGTGGTATAATAAAATATTTAATAAAATTTTTTTTTAAAAAGCAGCTACTTCCCACCCCCAAAAAAAAAGAAAAAACGGAATGAAAACAAAATAGCAAAAAAAAAAAGTTATCATTCTTGAGCTTTTTTTTCCCTGTTGAGACATTTTATTTGTAATTGATCAAATTATTTAATGCTATATAGCCAAAGCTTCTCACTGGTCTTTGCATCTAGTGGGCACATAGTATGAATAAAACAATAAATTTTTTATGAGCTAATGATGAACCAGAGTCTTTAAAGCTAGTGCCAAGTTGCCTAATAAGATTTGAGAGTTGTGATGCTGTAGGAAAGCGAGAGTTTCTGGTCATTAGACTTGGGTTCCAGGAACACAAGCTTTTTGTGTGCATCCATGTTTCTTGATATTCTGGACTCAGCCTAATTCAAGTGTACCATTTGCTTTAGAGGATAATAAGATCTGCAACCCAGCATGCTGAAGAGTAGGAAGACTGTGACATGGCTAATTAGTCTCATTCCTTGAACTAAAGGTACATGCCACAATTAACCTTTTCCTCTCATCTACAGACTGTAAATGGAAGTTAATTTTTTGAGTTGTAAGTGAAGGGGTGAGGGTGGAAATGATGCCCAGAGGATTTGCAGTGTAATAGCTGCTTATCAGAACTTGCCTGTATTTTTTCATAGGATTGCAAAACAGGAGTGATTTCAATTCATCTCATAGTTATTGGGGAACCATTTGGGAAAGAGTAGGGCAGGAAACAGAGATTAATGACATGGTTCCTTTGATAAAAAAACATGAACTTTTTACAAAATTCTTAGCTATCCAAGATACACTTGCTGTTAAGTTGAATCAGTATGAATACTTATTTAAACAAACATTTGGGTTGTTTTATAGATCAGTAGACTAAAAAATTAAGTTCATGTGATGTCATTTCCCTATTATTGAAACCATTTTAGCACTGATTTGAAGAAGTTTCAGTGCCAGTGTTGGAAATAAGCATCCTTATAACCTTCTTTGAGAAAGAGCTCAAGGTTTCCTTAGGTGCTTAAGTATTATTCATTACTTTTTTTTTTGGTTTGTTTTGTAAAGCCATGTTACTATTAGCAAAATTACATTCTCTGTTTTATCTTTCACATTTAAGTAAAAATGGAATTGGGGGATGTGCAGAAAATCCACAGTCCCATCTTTTTTCTGATTTTGGTCCTAATTTGTCCACAATCAAACTAGCATCCTTAATGAAAATGATAGCTTTATGTAGCGAAGAGCACCCCACCCACCCATTCACACCTCTTAGTATGCTTTTGAGGCTGGACGAATGAACAAATGGTCCTCAGAGACAGCACGGGGAGTAAAAGCCAAAATTTAATAGCATCTATCAAATTCTGGAGTAAATTCACGCAAACCAAGGCTATATACCCTGGTCCAAGGTACCCGAGGCATTAGAGGCAGGGTGGACCTTCACACGATCAGGAAGAGAACTCTTCTTTCTTTTTAGCCCCCAGAAAATGGAAGCTTCTTGGATGGAGCAGGACATGCTCCCTGGTGAACTACACTATGCAATGGAATGTCCACGTTCCATTGGGTCATTATCTGGTGATTGTTTCTTCAGTTAGGAAAGTGGCAGGTCATGGAATAATGATTTTAGGGATGGGCAAGGATAGTGAGGAAACCAGAGATCCTCTCCAGCCCTCATCTGTCCTCTTTGCACCCTACCCAGCTGTGCTCCAGAATTACTCCTGGCTCTGTGCTCCAGGATCCCTACTGGCCGTGGTGGGGAGGGAGCCCTAGGTAGTGCCAGGGAGGCACCTTCATTCTTGTCCTGTCTCTCTGGCTCTATAATCTGCATTTGTAAGTGGGTTCTTCTCTGGGCTCTCAAGCCTTTGTTGACTCTAAAGCAACATGACACATACTGGAAAAAAGACCTAGTCTGAGAAATGCCGCCTCACCCTTCTGGGGCGAACAGTCCCAGAACTTCAGCTACCGCCAACATGACATCATGCAGTTTTATCTATTAACCTTGACCCCTTATTCACATCATAGTCTCCCATCTCCAGTTGTCTGATGGGAATGGGATATTGGATATGTGGTACTTTTCCCGTCAATGGAATGAGTCATTTTTTTAGTCCCAAACATGTTTGTCCTTGTCTTTCAGCTTCACCCATCCCGTCAGGCCACAGATATAGACACCCCCTCCTTCACAGTGCCCCCTACCCACGACACATCGAGTCCTTTTAAATAAAGTCTCAATTCTGCATTTTAATAATTACACATTTTAATTGTCTTTTCACTCCAGTGCCTTTCCATTAGTGTGGGCCCTCATGACTTCTTCATTATTGGACTAACGAGCTGTGAGTGTTTATCCATCCAGCTCTTCTTCTGTACTCCTTGAAACCTGCAGAATAAAAGCAGGTTGAATCCTGTACACTGAAGGTTATCCCCCAGTTTTTACAGTGGGTTTTTATTCCATTGTCCTTCATGGATAGTTTCATTTTCTTGAGAAAAAATGTGGATAGTTTCATTTTCTTGAGATTGTCTCAAAAACTCTTTATAATTAAATTTATGAGTATTTTTTATATGCAGTCACCACCTGAGCAGTTTTTCATAATGAAGTTATGTGTGCAGCAGGCTTACATAGTAGTGGGACACCGGGTGCCAGGGTCTCGTGGCTGGGGCCCTGCAGCAGAGGACCTGTTGAGGAGGCAGCTATGCGGTGGTGCAGCGGGTGAAGCACAATGGACTGACAGGATAAACAGGGCGAGGCTGTCTTCTGGGTCCTTTTGGGGGAAGCTTCTGTACTTTATAGCAGTTTGGATTGCTGGGGCTGTGGTCGGGTGTGGGGTGGGGAATGTAAATAATATCCTGCCGACAGTTTGGAGGTGCTTTCTGTTTGTTTATCTGAAAAATTCTACTTTCAGGAGCCTGCTAAATGTCTCTCCCCTTTCCACCCCCACTCCGCCCAAATAAGTTTGGGATTCTGCTTCGGAATATATTTACCTGAAAATTAAGTCTCTATACTCTGTGCTTGGCGAAATCCATTAGATGCCACTGGATCTCAAAAAAAATTTTTGCATTAAATTTCTGTAACGAAAAGATTTATGGATGGGGGAATGTGTAACTTGCAAGTTATTCTATCTGTCAAATATTGTGGGGAAAGGATTGACACACAATTAGTATTTGTTCTGTGTTCTCTTAAAATTGCTAAACAGGTTATACTAGTGAAGAGTCGCTATAAAGAATTTTATTATTTAGTTTTTGAATAAACCTGCCAGCTGATTAAAATAAGCCTAATTTAATCAGCATTGTATTGCATACTAAAGATAATTTAGGCTAGTGTCAAGGACACCGCTATCTCTCCTTTGTGAAAGGTATTGAAATAATGAGTGCAGAAAAAAAAAAGGTCTGGAAAATGTTTGAAGTTTTTCTTCTCTGCCTCTGGGTGGAAATTTAAAAAGCATACTCTTTCTTTTTTTGCATGCATGTTAAACTGAAGACATATTGTAATGTAACATAAGTGTTATATTTTACAAAACAAATTTATTGAACTTTGACCTTTTGCTAATATTGGCTTGTGTTTGTCAGGATGAATGGTGACTTCTTATGTATCACTGTAAACGGAACTTCTATTCTGTGCTTTCAGTGAATAGAAGTAGTCAGTTTGTGCCTTAATTTAAAAATAAATCCTTGTTAAGCAGCAATTCCCAAACGTTTTGCCTTACTTTCATTAGTTTCCCTTTTCCTTCCTCTCCTCCTTCTTCTAAAATCTTAATAGAATCATCTGAATTCCCTTCTTCTCTTCAGTCAAATCGTTCCTTTTTCCCTATACGCTTACAGAGGAAGTTCATTTATCAGTGGGCGTTTTTTAAATTGTGAAGCCAGCAAGAGAAAGTAATCTCTGGGGTCTCTTGTAATTGCCCAAGTGGATCCCTATACACATGGCAAGTAGCCTTGGAAACAGGGATAGTTTTTTGAGTTGGAAATATGATTTTGTCTTTAAATACCTGAGCCGATGGTATGCTTATATCTATTTTGGCATCTCTAGGTCTATGTGTTTTGATATGTTTCTGCTTACTACTCTCTTGTATGTTTGATTGATTGAAAACATAGCTAAGTTTTGTTTTGAAGTGTTTTTAAATTTATACATAATTTACAAAAAATCAGACTAAATAAGTGATGTTTCAGATTCCTATCTTAGGATGTGAAGGTTTCAGTACTGATTAACAAAAAATAAAGTGTTATAGTTTTATCATATTTTACTGTAAAGAAGTTTTGGTAATGATTCATTTGTCACATGTTCACAAATAGAGCCAGAGTTTGGTTGATTTTGGAGAATATATGAATATCTAAGGTTTTTGACATGATGTTACCTGATGAAAACTTAGCGTGAATTCTCTTGTGTGCCTGCAGGCACCTGATATAAACTGCCACACTAAGGAAAATGTAATTATGAGTCGAAGATTAAGTTGATCTACTTTCCTTTCATGTAAGCATTTGTAGCTTTGCTGGTTAGTTATCTGATAAAAGAAGGAATTGGAGGTGGCATGGCGTTATGGAGTTATGTTAGTATGTCAGTGTAATAGGTCTTGACTTGCTTTGTTTCACTCTTCAAGGAGGCAAAATCACTGAAATGGGCCTTCTTAATCAAGAAACTCAATCAAGGAACTTTGCTTTGGTGATTCCAGATAAGCTAGAGGCAAGTCCTGCTCATTGGCAGTTATGATGCTTTGTTTCTGGGCTTGCAGTCACGCCATTTCTTATCTCTTAGGTCTGTGGGTCAGGGTTTGGACCTAATCAGGGCAGATATGAAGCCAGCCATTGTGCAGTGCAGGGAAAAGACGGCTCTGCTGTTCTTCGCTCAGCCTGTATGAAAACTCAGTCTTTAGTATTCTCATGATATTTTAGAATTCCTTGAGATTTATCAAGCAATATTTTTAATTGTTAAATACTAGTGAATCTCAGAATTGGTCTTGCACATGAAGTATTTAAAGTATTTTTTCATAGCAAACTTGAGATTCTTTTTTTGTTACTTTTTATAGCTTGTATTACTACTATAACAAAAGATCATAGGTCCAGATATATTCTTTTAGTGTTGTTTTGCTTACTTGTCCAGTAAAACAGTAGCTCTCTTTAAATTAGTTTTTAATGAACCATGAGATCAAAGTAAGGCTTAGAGAATGACTAAGGATTTAGTATTGTCTCTATGTCATTAATGTAAGTTCGGTTATTGAAAGTTTACAAATTGATTTTTATAGTTTTCTTCTCTAGCCACATGATTATTAGTTATTACATCATTAAATGTGCTTTTATCCCATTTAGCATCATTTCTTCAAGCAAAAGTTGCATGTGTTCAAGATAAAATTATAATGAAGGCCACTATTTCACTGTGCAGTCATGGATTTTTAATTTTTATTAATGCATACACAGTAGTGGAGTTTGCATACTTGCAACCTCTGGGATGCAAATGGAAGAGTCGCACTTGGTTGCAGAATAGGTGGGAGGATGGCTTGCAGCATCTCTGACAAGTGGGCCAGCTAGCTTATGGCTATAGTATTTGCATATTTTTATTGTGGTTTGTGGTTGGCATACTCAAGGCTATTAGTTGAACATAACTATTAAATTGGAACCTAATTAGTTTGAAGGCTCAGTGTGTGTTGGAGTGTGTCACCCTAAGGGCCAGTAGAATAAAATTTGAATTCAGAAACGCAACCATCAAAACTGGGGAGTGTCATAGGTGAATATATTTCACACTGATTTCCAGATGAAGCATAATGTCTTCATTAGGCATCTAAGACCCAAATAAAATTGCCTGCTTAAAGGAAACTTTAACAACCTCTGTGGGAGAAGTGGATTTTGACCATTCAGAGGAAGGAGTATATGATGATATTGGTCTTCTCAACTGTACCGGTAGCTGTGGTACACCTTGTCTTCACCTATATGATATATAGCTTCACTTGATCACTTGATCACTTGAATCCGTTATTCATCAGTTTGCTTGAGTGGGTACCAGTAACATTTCCATTGTACCCTATCACGTACCAATGTAGCCCAATGGCATCTGGTTGATTCAGGAATATGAAGAGCTTCAAACCGTTTCTTCAGGGTCTTGACAAAGAAGTCTGGCCATCTTGTAGGTGGGTGGCCACGTGATCTTTTGACATCCTGTGGGATCCAGTCAGTAATGGCTCTAGTCCAGTGGCCATCTCCAAATTGCATTACATGTCCAGCCCATCTGATTTTCGATGCCTTGGCAAACAAGACAGCATCCCTGATTCTGGAATAGCAATGGAGGTCGGAGCTCGGGATTCCTTCTCTCACTTGAGTGAGGTGTGATATTCCAAGCATAGCTCTTTCGATTCCTCTTTGGGAGACCGAATAGCATTCTCATCCTGCTTTCATAGGGCCCAGGTCTCTGAGGCATATGTTAATGCTGGGAGAACAGTGGAGTTGAAGAGATGTGCCCGGAGCAAAAGGTTCTTTGTCTTTTTAGCTATTTCTTAGATGCCTTTGAAGGCATTCCATGCTCTTCCTCCTGCGCAGCTCAGGTTTTAGGTCATTCATCATGTTGACTTCTCGACCTAGGTACACGTAACTGCTGCATTCAGAGATATCTGTTTCATTGAGAGTGAATGGTGCCTCTGGAACTAGTTCATTTTTCACGAATATTGTTTTTAGATTCAGCTGTAGACCTATCTTTCCACATTCTTGGTCGAAGTCAGCCAGCATTTGTGCTGCTTGGCTAATGTTTGGTGTTATTAGAACGATATAATCGGCAAAGTGGAGGTGGTGTAATTGCCGACCATCTATCTTCACTCCCATTCCTTCCCATTCTAATTGTCGCATGATGTTCTCAAGGGTGGCACTGAAGAGTTTTGGTGAAATGGTATCACCCTGTCAAACCCCTCTTTTGACATCAATCATCACTTCCTTGTAGAATGGTAGGAGTATGTCTTTTCCTCACCTATGTGATACATGGCTTGAAATGGAACTATTGGAGATTGATTTCTTAAGATTATTAATACTCTTTGGCAAACTAGAAAACTAGGTTCACATCTGGTTACCTTTTATGTGCTACATGTTGTTCAAATGTACTTACGGGAGACAAGTTAACTAAAACTTTTACAAAGGACGCAGTAGGGGCTTGCACAGTTGAGTTCAAAAAACTGGAGTTCGTGATTGCACAGGGCGGCCTGGTGTCAATCTTTAGGAGCACCAAACTAGGATTAGTCCCTGAACACCACCATAGGTGTGAGACTCAAAACAAGAGAAAAAAAAAAAGAACAACTGTCGGGGAACACTGCCGGGTCCCCGACAGTG
Source organism: Cryptotis parvus (assembly GCA_021461705.1). Taxonomy (NCBI): domain Eukaryota; kingdom Metazoa; phylum Chordata; class Mammalia; order Eulipotyphla; family Soricidae; genus Cryptotis; species Cryptotis parvus. Next base: position 65,117 of record JAJIBD010001881.1, read on the forward strand.
TCAGGACAGAGGTTGTCTTCTACCTCCGAGGACGCCGGGAGAACATGAAAACTCACAAATCCGTGCAGTTCCAAAAATGGCTTTTAATAGTACAAAAGCTCTTCCACAGCAATCCAATATAATGAACAAACTCTAGCTCTGGTCTGAACTTAGACCATACAAAAGAGCCTAAGTCTCCCACCAAAGAGATAGAGGATCTCACCCGAGCTGAGTCCTACCCAGAAGAAGGAGCAAAAGGCCAAAAGCCAAAAGCCAAAAGCCGCAGGAGCCAAAAGCTGAAGGCTGAGGAACCAAAAGGCAAAGGTGAAGGGGCCTCAAGTCAGCCCTTTATATACACCAAAGTAATCAATCGGGAGGTTGTCATGTCAACAAAGAACCCTAAACAGAGTGTAATGCCACACCTTATTGCAGGTATAAACAAAGGTTATGCCAATGACTAAGGAGATTATCTCTTATGTAAAACACTGGAGAGAGAGAGAGAGAGAGAGAGAGAGAGAGAGAGAGAGAGAGAGAGAGAGAGAGAGAGAGGGCTTATATAAAGTAATACATCTTAACTTCATGAGCTTCATGTAATCTAGATGGTACCCACAAGGTCCTTCTTATTATTATCTGCACCAGGGTGATTTTGAGTATCTTGTTCTCGTGTACTGAAAGGGTCACTCTCGCCTGCTTAGAGCAAACTAGTATGATCCTTCTATAGTCTTCCTATAGTCTCAGCGTAGCCAGGGTGGTAGTCTCCTGGTAAATTCTAACTGTCCCACGCTGGGTGCAGTGGGTATAAAGAGGAGCTGTGCCCAATCTAGAAAACATAGAAGTCTTAGTAGATGTATAAGTCAGAAGTTATTCAATCAAGGTGACTTCTGTAACTGCCACACCCTCTAGCAGTGTTTACATAGAAGAGAGATCTCATTAGAATGAACCTTGGCTTAAATAAGATTAAGCTGGGAGTGAGCAAAACAACAAAACTCCCAGAATAGCTAAATCTGTCCTCCAACAAACAACAATGATAAAAAGTAATTCTGGAACCCAAATAATATATACTTTGTGCTTAAAAGCGTAGCTCTGAGGAAAATGACCCCCTTCCCCAAATTTTGTTTTTGCCTCAGAGATCTATGTGAAGAAAGTAATTTTTGGAAGAATAATAGTTTAGAATTATTGTAAATGGAGCAGTCTCATTCCACTAGTAAAATATCTTTCTTCCGTTACTTGAATTCTATTGTTAATGTTTAGAAATCTGCTGTACTATGCAGTAGCTCTCACATACCTACTCTAATTTCTTTATTTCTCTGTGATTCTGTGCAAGAAGTCTTCTTCCCATTTCCCAGAAATGTATTATCTTGTGGCAAATTAAGTAATTCCAGATGTCCGATACATCATCAAGGTATTATTTTAAAGATTATTGAAAGATTTTATATATCAATTTCTTTACTAGGACAATTCAGTTTTAGTACAATTCCTTACTAGTACAATTCCTGACCAGTACAATTCAGTACTATTTTAAAGAATATTGAAAGATTTTATAAACCAAATTCCTTACTAGGACAATTCAGTACACTATTTTTGTTGCTGATTTGTTATTAGAGACAAATGCCTTAGTAGAATCTGACTTACCCATAAAGGCTACTCATGTTCCTTATGTAAATAAAAAAAGATCTTCAATTCGTTGTGATTTTTTTTTTTGTTTTTTTCTCCCCATATGCTCTGTACTATCTCCATTGTAGAAAAGGATAGGATAACTTTCTGAAGAATTATAAATCTTTACATTAAAGTCTAGTATTCTACATGTAAAAGATGAGTATACAAAGGACCTTTATCTGACCCCTAGTCAACTTATTCTGGATATGCTTAGTTTGTACACAAAGAGAAGAAATCAGCAAAGACAGAAAATAGCTCGAGCCGGAAGCATATGACTCTGCAGGCATGCACAGTCAGTGTTCTCGGAGTCTACACTTAGACAGATTCTGATTTTAGTCACTAATTTCCATTTGATCGAACAAAATAGCAGTGCCTTTGGACTCTTTCAAAAACTTCTGATTGATACTTAGTGATATCGTCATATGAAATTGTAATTGTTTTTATACCTTCAAATATGTTCAGAAAAGAATAGGTCTTGGTATTAAAATTATATAAATATGGTAAAGTGTCATTACCTTTGGTTAATCAAGAACGAATGGAATCCTACTCAAAGATCTATAGATAATACATTGTGCAGTTTTCCTGCACACTGTTCAACATGTGCTGTCAGTGTTCCAACAGTGTGTGGATTGGGAAAAAAATAGGATATTTGAAGAGAGGTAGATTTGATGTTCAATCTCAGATTCTTTCTCTACTCCCTTATACTTAAATTCTGGTCAAATTAAGTTATATTTGATACTCAAACTCAGATTTGTTTCCTTATTTATAGTTAAACCCAATCCAATTAATCTGTCTTGCACGGCAGAGCCTGGCAAACTACCTGTGTTGTATTTGATATGCCAAATACCAGTAACAATTATAGACCTCATTCCGGAATGGATTGAGGCCCTTTATGTTCCTGGAGCAAGCAGATGCCCTTGGGCTCCTCTAGCATGAGACAGGACATAGGGAGATGTTACTGGGGCCCACTCGAGCATATCGATGATGAACAGGAAGACAGTGATTCTCTTTTAGTGTATTCTATCTTTCTCTGTTTATATGTATAGGGCTGGAAGGGGTGGGATTTAGAATATCTCCCAAAGGACTCTCTCCCTCCTGCATCCCCAAGATGAGGAAACTAAGCTTAGAAATGGTACAAAGGGCAGTGAATTTATTTGCAAATTGCTATCCAAGAATACGATTTGAGCGGTTTTCAATGTAAGTTTCTCTATTACTGATTTCTTGGCTCTCAGACCCTTTGCTACATGCAGTTGCAAGCTTTCAACTTCTAATTTACCCATTAAAGAGGGGCCCTTCTGATCTGAATGGTTTATAAATGTTTGTATGTGATTTTAATATATTAGGTTTTTTGGTTGGAGAGCCTGTGTTTGAAAGATAGGTATATCAGTGGGAATTGTGTGGTCAAGTTTAATTTATCATGTATTTGATCCTAAATTCATCTTGTCTTTTGCCTTGAAGACAAGGAATAAGTAACTGGGTCAGGAGGAGATTAAGTAATAACTATTAAAAATAAAAATCAACTTTCAAAAAATGATTTACTTCATGGACAGCAGTGAAGATTCCATCTGTTAATAAGAATTTGAGTCACGTTTCACAAATTTAAAAGCAGACTTTCCCCCTTCTCATTTTTTTGAAGGACATGATAGAGATTTTTAATGTGGATTTTGTGAAGGTCTCCTTCTCTTTTGCTATGTTACTGTACATATTTTTGTAGATTTTCTAAAATTATATATGCTCTCCAATTCCACACAAAATTACTTTATATCTGCACCTGGCATTTAAATTTTGGTTTAAAGGAAAGCTGTAGAATTGTGTTACTGGCATATTGCAAATCACCAACTGTGATGCTGCAACTGAAATTCAAACAGCATTTGTTCATGATGTAGTCCAGATTTCTTAATACTTGTGTTTCCTAAAAGTGCTGGAGATAATTATTGAAACTAATATACATCTATAAGTTTTTCCATCGTGTGTGGCATTTAGAATCAGTTTTTTGCAATTTTCAATCCATTTTCAGTGTACTACTTAATTCTTGAGAGAGAACATTGTGAAAAGTTAATGACAGGACTTGAATTACGTTTTCTTTCAGTTGAGCATCGAAATGCCAAAATTTAATGTCTTTAAAATGCATAGTAAGCCTTGTGAAATATCTTATACTACTGAAAACAAGTATAGAAATGTAAAATTCCACTAAAGATTTTGAAATGGGTATTATTAGGTTATCAGGGTTACTATGGCACATGAATTTGTAGTTTTCTTTCCCAAATTTTAAATTGTATGTTACTAGAAAGAAAGTGTGCCTTAGCATAAAACTATCATCAATGACTTTATAGATAAAGTTTTATTTAAATATAGTCATGTGTGTTTATGTGTGGTCTGTGACTGCTTTTATACTGCTGTGACTGTAGAATAGTTGTTGGTATAGAGAAAGTTAAAATTGTACAGCATCAAAAATATTTAGCATCTGGTTATTTTAGAACAAATTTACTGACCCTGTTAGAATTTCTCTTAGTAATAACTGCATCTGCTTGCTACTTCCTACCTGCATTTTCTTCCCAGTTAGCCTTTTCCCTATTACTGAATCAGCTAATTATATGATAGCACATCAGGGTTCTGAGCTTCCTGTTTGTTTCTCTTCCTCCATATGAATTGATTGATGATCTGTAAATGCGTTTTTTAAATGATGAAATTCTCTATGAAATGAGAATCATAGTAGTAAATACCTCTTAAATTCTGCACATTTAACTTCCTTTGTCTGATAGATATTGGAAAGGCATTGATATTGAAGAAAGCTATAATTGAAGATAAAAGTGATTTGTTTTGGATAAAGGTCTTTCCCATGGAAAGCTATGCTTAATTTTCTAGATAAAGGGATGAAAAAAGTGCTTTTGTTTGTTAGAAGTATTTTACTCTGATTTGAAAGGAATTCTCCTATAATTATAGTTGGTAGTTTAACTTTTGTGATATTTTGAAATGTTTTAATTAAAAAAATTCAATATAACTTTTTATTTAAATTATCAAAACAGTTCACAGAGTTTCCATATAATCTTTATCTTTCTCTATTGCTACCATTTCACAGAACCATGCTACAGTATCAAAAGTTGAAATGGACATTGTGTCTTTAACACTTAGCTTACCTACTTCATTGGAATTTTGTTTCTACCTGTCTTTTTTCTAAGCCACAGTTGGTCAGGGGCCTCACCTTGCACGATGATCTATTTTTCTATAATCCATCCATCCATCCATCCATCCATCCATCCATCCATCCATCCATCCATCCATCCATCCATCCATCCATCCATCCATTTATTTATCTATTTATTTATTTATCTATTTATTTATCCACCCATCCATTTATTCATTTATTTATTTATTTATTTATTATTCATTCATTCATTCATTTATTACTTCTATTACCTTGGCATTTCAAAAGTGTATTGGTTATTTTGTAAAATAGCCACTTTGGATTTATCTAACTTTTCTCATACTGAGATTGAAGTCATGCATTTTGTCAGGATTGCCACAGTGGTAATGTTGCAGACTTCTCAGTATTTCATTGGCAGGTACCTTGTTTTAGAACTACTGGTTATTGGGCTAGAGAAATAATAACTAAAGTAGGTTACTTGCCTTGAGTGTTCTCTGTGTGTGATTTCGGGTACCACATGTAGTTCCTTGAGTCCGCTAGGAGTGATCCCTGAGCAAAGAGCCAGAAGTAAGCCCTGAGCACTGCAGGGTGTGGCTCCCAAATAACAAACAGAAAAAGGGAAGAGCTAATATTAACCTTGAGACAGGGCCAGGTTTCTCTCCAGAAATGAGAGCTGCTACTGTGGAACAAACCACCCTCTCACTTTGTAATCCTGACTTTATTTTGATACGATTTTGTTGGTTTTAGGTATCTGAATCATTACTGTGGTCAGTATTTTAGAGAACTATATTGAGTCAGTATTTTAGAGAACTATATTGAGAAAAGTGTCATGCAATTGTGTGCTATTTATTCCTATTCACTCTTTGAGATCAGTTTCTATACACTCAGGAGAGGCATCCAGTCTGAATTTATTCTTTTATCTTCCTCTATTTCTTAGGCCGTACCAGAATGTGCTCAGGGCTTACTCCTGGCTTACTCCTCACTGTGGTGGGGCTTGTCTGAAATGTTTGGGTCTGTCCCATGTAATGCAAATGCACTACACACTGTACTTTTGCTCTTGCCTCTTTCTGATTGCTCGCAATATATGTTTTGCTACATATATAGTGCTTCGTATATACACATCTAAACACATCTTTCTCACTTATTGCAACCTTTGGGAAAAAAGATAACTCCCTCTCCCTTAGCATTCTGTGATACAAAACCGTTTATCATTTTCTACCATACAGTTTTCTGAATTGGAAGTTTAAGACTTTGAAAAGTAATATCAAATCCGTGCAAGGTGTTATTTATTGGGACTTTGCTTCCTAAAACAAAATATCTGGGTACATAAATATTAATAGTTTTCTTTTACAGAATGTGTGTCTAATAGTTATTTGTTTTTGGCATGAAGAGAAATGTCTAATTTTTTTATAATAGAAATGTATCTTTTATTTCTAGCTGGTAGCAGTGTTTGATGAACAAGATCCACATCATGGAGGGGATGGCACCAGTGCCAGCAGCACTGGCACTCAGAGTCCAGAGATATTTGGCAGTGAGCTTGGTGCCAACAATGTTTCCGCCTTTCAGCCTTATCAACCAACAAGTGAAATTGAGGTCACACCTTCAGTCCTTCGAGCAAGTAAGAAAACGTCTTTCTTCTCTGCACATTTCATCTTAATTTACAAGGATGCCAGCATTTGTTATTTAGCCATGCTCCTGTAAATGGAACTCATTATCTGTTTTTATCAAAAACTGATTAAGTTTAGAACCTGGGCAAATGTCTTTAGAAGAGAGATAGGCAAGATTTGTTACATTTTAACATGCTGGGCTGACTTTAGATGGACACACATTTTATTCCTCACTCAATATAAAAGTTATACGGCTGGAATTTTTCTTCCATTGTGTTCCTTAGAAACCACGGCAAATACAAGTAGTTAAAGACTTCACAGTAGAATAATGCATAGCATATTAGACGGTCATCTTAATTATGAACATTACTTGAGCTTTTTCTGAGGAGCAGAGGAAGGCAGCTCAGGTCCTGTTATCTTCAGCAACCTGGAAGCGACGCCACTGTTACCATCACTGGGGAAAGAAGCATGGGAAGGTATCTTGCTTTTATGCTTAGTATCTTGGTACCCAAGGAACTCAAATTCCAGGTTATTGGGTGGAAGAATTTGTTAGCTGATACTGGGGTTTTTACTTAGAAAACTAAAGAACTTTTAAAATAATAATATTTGTATGATCTTTATTTGAAATTATATGGCTGTTATTAAGAGGAAAGAAATCAATTTTAATGAATAGCAATTGAATTAAAAATTTAGTTGTTAGAGTGTGTTGATCAATTTTCAGCTGAAAATTATAATTAAAAAAAATCATCTGTGCACCACTGGGAACAGTTCCTGAACAATAAGTCAGTAGTAATCACTGAGCCCTACAAGTCATGCCTCAGGAACCAAGAAACAAACAATTATGTTTAGGGTTCTTATTTACATGGCTGTAAGTAAGCTTGCAACACATAGAGATTTGTCCAGTTTATGTATAGTAAATTATAATTAAGGCTGTGGTTAATAAGGGATTTCAGATAAACTGATTCTTTTTCTTTGAGAAACAAAATGATTGCTTTTCTGTTTTCATTCAGTTTTCCAAGAAATGCATTCACTCATCTTCCATTTTCCTAAAGCATTAACAAAAGCTGAGAAAACTTTGTTGGAAACAATTTTCTCTTCCCAAATTCAACAATAGACTAATAGATTTTAGGTTTGAGTATAAAGATAAAACTTATGCAGGTTTAATATGTAAAACTCTCAATTTAAGACCAGTTAATTTTAGGTGCTCGAGTGATAGTAAAGTACTTTGGGTGCTAATTGCTTGTAGCTGATCGAGTTTTGATCACTGTCCCCCATAAAGTTCCCCAAACCCTGCTAGCAGTGATTCTTGAGTGTAGAGCCAGGAGTAAGCCCTGAGTACAACTGGGTATGTCCCCTAAACAAAACAAAAAAAAATCAAATTAGGATTTTAATGAAACCAATCTAATTTGGTGTTAAGATTTTTTTTTTTATAGAACATGCGAAAAAAAAAAGAACACTTCGGTAGCACAGTGGATCTCAACTGAATTATATTCACCCTAAGACTAGTGTCTGGAGATACCTTGTTTTCACATCTGGTACAGGTAGAGGTATCTGTTAGCAACCAACTGAAACGAAGGCTGCTGCTGAACAGTCAGCAAGACACAGGTATCTGAGAACTGCCCATTAGTAAATGTCAGTTGGGCTCATCGCAATGAACAGATATGGGAAGCTGCTAAAGCAAAGCTTAAGACAGCTTTAGTGAGTTACACCAGCTTTCTTAATGATATTTTCACAATGAGAATACCAAAGAAATAAATCCTAGCAAATAATATTGTTCACAGAAGATGTGAACATATCAATAGACAAAGAGCAATTGTAGGTAGTACTCTGCAGAATATATGAGTAAATATAACTTCACTTGATCGCTTAACATCCCAATTTGCTCGAGCGGGCACCAGTAACCTTTCCATTTGACCCTATCACGTGCCAGTGTAGCCCAATGGCATCTGGTTGCTTCAGGAATACAAAGAGCCTCAAAGCAGTGGGACAACCAGGGCACAGGCCATGTGTCCTCCGGCTATATGGAGCAGTGAAGGGCATGTCCTGCTTGTCAGGGTGGAGAGTGACATCACACTTAGTGGTGCTCAGGGGTTACTCCTGGCTCTGCACTCAGGAATTAGTCCTGGCAGCGCTTAGCCCAGCAAGCTACTAAGAGTATACCGCCCGCACGGCTGAGCCTGGCAAGCTGTCTGATGCGTATTCAATATGCCAAAACCAGTAATAAAAAATAAAAAATATAACTATTAGAAGAAAATTGTTTTGTTGAATGTCAAAAATGAATATATTATATTCTTGTTATTTATATTGAGTGTGCTTTGGAATAGCATTTCTCTAAAATGTGAGAGTACTGAGCTCCTTAGAGAAATGCTTAGATCAGGTTGGAATGGAATAGATGAGCCGTGATCATTCTCTTATGTCAGAAAATATGTAAGCTATTAGAGGTTTTGCTTTTTTGTGTCATACCAGGTGATGCTCAGAGTTTGCTCCTGGCTCTGCACTCAGGAATTACCCCTGGAGATGCTCAGGGGACCATATGGGATGCTGGCGATTGAACCTGGGTCAGCCACCGCCTGCAAGGCCAATGCCCTCCCGCTGTGCTATCGCTCTGGCCCCTCTGTGAGGTGTTAGAGTTGTGTCCGAGAGCCCAGGAGGTAGTAAAGAGTTGCACTGACTCAGGAGGACCAAATAGAACATCAGTAAGGACTATCCCAGCTGTAAGGAAGCTCATAATGGCAAGCAAGGGGGTGAAAGATGCTGGTGAGCCAACTTGTTATTTGTAAAACTGATAACAGATTCAGATATCCAGCCTGAATTGCAGGCCCAAGTATCTAATAGAAGATTCGGGCAGGTTTTAAAAACAAAAATATTACAGCATATTAAAAGTTCGTCTCCACCGTTCTCCCTGCATTAACATACGCCCCAGAGACCTGGGCCCTACAAAAGCAGGATGAGAATGCTATTCGGGTCTCCCAGAGAGGAATCGAAAGAGCTATGCTTGGAATATCACGCCTCACTCAAGTGAGAGAAGGAATCCGGAGTTCTGACCTCTGTCGCTATTCCAGAATCAGGGACACTGTCTCGTTTGCCAAGGCATCGAAAATCAAATGGGCTGTACATGTAATGCGATTTGGAGACGGCCACTGGACTAGAGCCATTACTGACACTATCCCACAGGATGTCAAAAGATCACGTGGCCGCCCACCTACAAGATGGTCAGACTTCCTTGTCAAGACCCTGAAGGAACAGTTTGAGGCTCTTCATATTCCTGAATCAACGAGATGCCGTTGGGCTACACTGGCACATGATAGGGTCCAATGGAAATGTTACTGACACCAGCTCGAGCAAATCGATGAATAACAGGATTCAAGTGATCAAGTGAAGTGATTAAAAAGTTAGGATAGGATTAGAATATCACCATCTAAAACTCCTGATGAAATTATGAATCTAGGTATTTATTATTAGTCATTGCTGATATAAAAACAAATTAGTCAACCAGGTAATACCGCAAAGAAAGATTTTAAAAATTCCTATCAAGTTTATTTTTCTTTTCCCTTTTCGGGACACGCCCAGCAACGCTCAGGGGTTACTTCTAGCTCTTTGCTCAGGAATTACTCCTGGTGGTCCTTGGGGAACCATATGAGATGCTGGGGATGGAACCTGGGTCAGCCATGTGTAAGGCAAATGCCCTACCCACTGTGCTATTGCTCAGGCCCCCAATTCCTATCAAGGTTGTTTTTTATTTTGGGGTCACACCTGGCAATGCCCAGTGGTTACTCCTGGCTTTTTGCTCAGGAATTACTCCTGGCAGTGCTCGGGGATTGAACCCAGGTTGGCTGCGTGTAAGGTAAACACCCTACCTGTTGTGCTATCACTCCATCCCTCAAGTTTTAATCAAAGAAAATTAGGTGTAAACCTGATCAAACATCTAGATTGAACTGCCAATTTATAGGCGATGAGGGGGACTCAGAAGCATAGTGTTCAGCATGGGAATGCTATTGGCCGAGTCAAGACCGGGAAATTGTACCAGACAAATGACCGACTTTCTTTGGATGTAGAGTGGCAAAGGGTAAGAAGAGATAAGAGGAAACTTAGCGATGGTAGAGTGCAAAAGACATGGAAAAGAGTCTTTAGTGTGGGTTTCTTTAACTCGGCTTCAATCCAGCAACAGCAGCAGCAACCAAGAAAAATATTGATGTCTTGAGTTGGCTAGTATTTGGGTATTTGCTGTTAAGTAATTTTTTTCGATACGGAAATATTAAATTTATTTTCTGGAAAGATTTAAAATATGTATGGTTGAAATTATGATGTTGGAATTTGCTTCCAAATCCTATAAACGATACTTGGGATTCACCATACTATTTTTTTGTTTTCTAATTATTTTTAATAGAGGTATTTTTATTGCTAGCATATATTCTTACATTAGACAACTTATGAATTTTTTGTCATTCTTTTTCTGTTTTAATATTTGTTTTTATTTTATATACCGTATATAGTTATTTTAGTTTTGAAACATTTTATTGATCAGATTTTCATATTTCTCTGGTGCACAGAAAATATATTAAAACTTTGACTTCTCTGTAAAATGTGTCCTGTGTGATCAGAACAAGCACATATTCGATCAAAGTAACAAACCCACAGCATGTGACACACTGCTTGTTATGATGGAAATAATATAAGGATGATCCACAGTTGAACGAGCTGATTGTTCTGGGGGAATTCTTTCTTCTGTGCTCAGGCCTTACTCCAGCTCTCTGCTCTGGGAGTCACTTCTGAGACTGCCCAGCAAACCTTACGAGGTGCCATGGATTGAACTGAAGACAAATTATTGATTCAGGGCAAGGGAGTCAGACCTGACTTTCTTATTTGCAAATCACCTTGGTAGGCAGAGGAAAGGAACTTTATTTAGTTAGTTTTTGGACCGCATATGGCTCTGTGATAAGGAGTCATTCCTGAAGGACTCCTGGGATCTTAAAGGGTGCCAGAGATTAAAGTCCTACACACTGTGCTATTACTCCAGTCCCAAATGATGGAATTCTATGATAAAATGTTTCTGGTGGTACTTAGGGGAATATCTGGTGGCGCGTAGGTACTATTCCTAACTGGTTCTGTGTTCAGGGATAAAAACAAGTTGGCAGAAAGTACTGGCCTCCTTCCCTCCCTCCCTCCCTCCCTCCCTCTCTCCCTCCTTTCCCTCCTTATAAAAAAGATTTAATGGCACTTAAATCAAAACTGTTGCAAGCTGTAGAAGTAGGGTGCCTAGAAATAGGGTTTCCTATATGACTAGTTAGGGAGCATATTTGGTTTTCTCTTGATTGTTCTTGAGTTGGAAAGAGGATCAAAATGAGGGAAGCTGTAAATAAATAATCAAGTGCTATCTATTTTCAGCTGATTATTACAAATATTCCTACGTGACTTCCTGAACTGATTGTTACAGACAGATTCTCACTTCCTGAGCTGATTACTGCAGGGAGCAGGTTCCTGTCCTCAGCTGGGTTCTGCAGACTCTGGAGTAGATTTCTATTTTTAGAAATAGTCTGGTCAGTGTCTGTTTGTCCCATCAACTATTTAAAAATGTATTACGGTGGTATCTTTTAAAGATACCATCTATTTCAAACCATTAATTCTTCTCATCCACTGAACATCATTCAATATTTCTAGAATAAAACATTATATTTGAGAAATTATGTTTACAGAATTAAGTAGGTGGATTTTTATTACAACAGTATCCTCTGATTATTCTCTTTCCATACTACATGTTGAACTTGTAAGGCAAGTGCCCTACCCACTGTACTATCACTCTGACCCATATTTTTTAAATTTTAAAACATTTTAAAATTTTGTGTAGAAGAATATTTAGATATCACTAGGATGCTTCTGCACACCAGACTATTTTTTTCATGGTCCCTCCCTCTACAAATAAGAATATTTAACTTAATAATTCTTTCATCTTATTTTTCTATTTGATGAAAAGGCAAATGGCTTTTCCTGGAAACTTATATCACATGATGTGAGAAGATGAAGTATTTTTTAAAACACAGTACCAGTGTACTGGTAGTTTGGTGATTCCCATTTTAATGTGGCTTAATTATAGCACCAGCCTCGTTGTGTTAATTTCAATATAATTTTCTCTTAGTACTTAAGAGAAAAATCAAAACAGTCTGGTCCTTGAAAGTACAGTCTTCCCTGGCACTGGGTCCCTCTGCTTGAGAGATATGCCAGTCCTAGGACAGTTGGCACTGAGGATAGGCATGCAGCACATTGTATTCCTTGTCTTCAGGCACTTGAAGCCATTTAAGAAAATCATCCATTTGTCATGTGATATTTTTAACATTGAGCCCCTAAATTAGCTGGTTATCTTGGAAGATCTCTTTATGCCCTTAGACCTAAGTTTCCTTTTATTAAAGATGACCTCTTACCAAATAACAAACCCAAACGGAACCTTGATAATCTTGAGAAGGCAGAGCACTTTATTCAGAATATCACATCATTTGCTCTTTTCTAGACCTATCTACCACCATAGTTCAGAAATGGTGCAATGACCTGTTCAGTTTGAACACTTGGACAAGAGTCATAGTGTCTCAGTCTTTAGGGTCTGAATCTGGGGTGTGTGAAAAGTAAATGAGATATTTTATTGCCAAGACAATGCCTGATATAGTACAAGTGGAGCCTAATGGGAGGTTATAGAATGATGTTGATGATGATGATGCTTCTTGAATGCAGGTTGTCTCTTAAAATTTTTTTTTATTATACCACCATGTGATCACTATCACTATCCTCCTGTTGATTATCTATTTGCTCGAGCGGGCACCAGTAATATCTCCATATGTCCTATCTCATGCTAGTAGAGCCCAAGAGCATCTGCTCACTCCAGGAACATAAAGAGCCTCAAACCATTATATTAGGTCATGAGAATGAACTAATATAATTGTTACTGGTATTTGGCATATCAAATACAACAGGGGCAGCTTGCCAGGATTGCCGTTCAGGTGGCATACCCTTGTAGTCACCTCTAAATATAGCATTTATAGATGAACCGTGCGGCTGCAAGGCACGAGATGGGTTGTGATAGGCTGTCGCTGGGTGGAGTTCTGACGAGAGGGAAGTCTGGATGTGGAAAATGGCGGCCCCATGGAGTGGGGGGGTCATCTGGCTTGTTATTCGGCTCTGCTGGGGTGGCGGGCCAGGGCTAGAACCCGCCATCCCTCCCAGGCGCCTCGTGAGTGGCTAGGCACAGGGAGAGCAAGTAGCAGCTTTGCCCGTGTCTGTAAGTCTCCATGTGATACACAATTAAAAATATGTTCATGATTGGGTTTCAGTCATACATTTTTCCAGCACCCATCCCTTCACCAGTGCCCTTTTTCCACCACCAATGTCCCATATTCCCTCCCCTCCCTAGTCTGCCTCTATAGCAGGCACTATTCCTCTTCTTATCTCTTATCTCTTTCTCTCTAGTATATATCTATATTCCACTAATGAATGCAGTCATTGTATATCTTACCTTTTGACTAATTTCGCTCAGCATGATAATCTCCATGTCCATTCATTTGCATGTAAATTTGATGACTTCGTCCTCTCTGACAGCTGCATAGTATTTCATTTTGTAGATGTAGCATCGTTTCTTTAGCCAGTTTCTGTTCTCAGGCATTCAGGTTGTTTCTAGATTCTGGCTGTGTGAATAGTTCTGTGATGAACATTGAAGTGCAGATAGTGTTTCTTCTCAGTGTTTTTGGGTCTCCAGGGTATATTCCCAGAAGTGGTATTGCTGGGTCAAATGGTAACTCAATATCTAGTTTTTGGAGGAATGTCCATATTGTTTTCCAAGAGGGCTGGATCAGTCGGCACTCCCACCAACAGTGGATAAGAGTCCCCGATTTCCCCCACATCCACGCCAGTCTTGTTCTTGCTCTTTTGGATGTGTGCCAGTCTCTGTGGCATGAAAGGATACCTCATCATTGTTTTGATTGGCATCTCCCTGATGATTAGTGATGAAGCCTTTTTCATATGCCTTTTGCACTTGAATTTCTTCTTTTGGAAGTTTCTGTTCATTTCTTCTCCCCATATTTTTATGGGGTTGGCTTTTCTTCTTGTAAAGTTCTACCAGTGCCTGATGTATCCTGGATATTAACCCCTTATCGGATGGGTATTGGGTGAATATTCTTTCCCAGTCTGTGGGCTGTTTCTGTTATCTTGGTCATAGTTTCTTTTGAGGTGCAGAACCTTTTCCATTTTATATATTCCCATTTGTTTATCTTTGCTTCCATTTGCTTTGTTAGTGGTGTTTCTTCCACAAAGATGCCTTTAGATTCATTGTTGCAGAGCCGTTTTCCTATGTTTTCTTTTATGTACCTTATAGATTCATGTTGATGTTGAGATCTTTGATTATTTTGATCTGAGCTTTGTGCATGGTGTTAGAAGAAGGTCTAAGTTCATTTTTTACATGCAGCTGCCAAGTTTTCCTAGCAATATTTAAGGGGTTTCCCTGGTTCTTTACTCAGGAACTGGTCATGCTCATGGCCCATATAAGATGCTGGGGATTTAGTTTGAGTCAGCCGCATGCAAGGCAAATACCCTGCCCTCAGTATATTGCTCCAACCTTGAGTGTTGACGTTTTATGGAAGTTAAAAAGGATTGAGCAGTTACAGATCTTAAGTAAGTAGCATGTATGTTTTGAAGGAAACACCATGCCACTTTTAAGTAGGTGGTAGTTCTTTCATGTAGAAGAGTCCAGCTAGAACCAGCTTTTCTTAATGCCACTGTGACAGTTGCTTAAACATCTTTATTTTCAGTGTTCACAAACATCAGTTTAGAAAGATCTGATATGCTTAGGGGCACACAGTTCCTGTGTCTGTCAGAGTCCATAACCTGGGGTGTTTTTCCCAATATGTTTTATTTTCCTTTTCTCTTTAAATTCCCAGTGACTCTTTAGTTGAAGTAAAAAGTGTGGCCAAAGTTTGATTTTTGAATTTTTTTTTTGCAGTTTTTGTGCCACATCCAGCTGTGCTCAGGGTTTATCCCTGGCTCTGTACTTAGAGTTCCCTCTTGGTGCTGCTCAAGTGTCTGTTTGCAATGTCTGGAACTGAACCTGAGTTCATGCCTGGAACTGAACCTGAGTTCAGTGTATGCAAGGCAAGTGCTCTTCCTGCTAACAATCTCCCCATCTCTCTCAAATCTGATGTGTTAAGTATTTCTTCTGGGAGACTCAGATGGAAATTTTAGTATTCTTTTTGAAAGTGGCATATATTCTAGCGAGGGTAAAAATTCTGGAAATTGTATTGCCATAAAAATTTTTTGAGAGGCTATTTGACTTATCAGTTTTTTTTTAAAAACTATAGTTTAACTTTTTAAACTATATTTTATAGTGATTTATCTTACTAGAAAAACAAGTTGAGGGGCCAGAGTGATAGCACCTTGGGTAGGGCATTTGCCTTGCACGCCACTGACCTAGGTTAGATCCCCGGTATCCCATATGGTCCCACAAGCACCGCCAGGAGTAATTACTGAGCAAAAAGCCGGGAGTAACCCCCTGAGCATTGCCAGGTGTGACCCTCCAAAAACAAACAAACAAACAAAAAACCAAGTTGAGATGGTGATGTTGACCAAGTGTAAAATCTTACCAGCTCACTGACTTTTAGAATTTAAATAAATACAGTAACAGCTATAGAAGGACTGTGTCATAAAACTTAGCTCTCTTGCTTTACTCTGAGTTATTAAAGTTTTCTGATTCAAGAATATACAGCTCAGTCTTGCCTTGTTAGAATCTCCAGAATCTTTAGTTTCCAAGATCTCTCCTCTAACATTAACTGGTATTAGAACACTATTTTCTGGATTTAATTTAAATATGTATTGAAAATAGAAATAATATTCCCATTGTATTTCCTTTTAACTTGTGAAGTGGAGCATGGCATACAAATGGTATTCCTCAGTATTTCAAATAATTACCTTCTTACTGTGCAAGTTCTATTCAGCGTATAAAACCCATCCAGTTTTGTTGTAGATGCAATCTGATTATTACATGTTGACAAGGTCATATATCTATTAATTGGATTGGAGATGGATACAAAATTGCTGTAATTATTGTAATTTTCTAGCTAATTGCAGGGTTGGTGGTGAATATTTTACTTCTGCAAAATGAAAAACAGTATTCCATCAGAAGTTGTTTTATGGGCTTTCCGACATATTGTTTTATATCTTTGGTGCTTTTGCCCACCAAGTATCCCTTTTGTATTTCTTTGTGTATTGATCTGCCTATGAATGTCAGAGTGCTCATTGGCAGGGTTCAGCGGATGCAGGCGAAGGCAGAGAGCCCAGTAGTACCCTCAGCTCTCTCTTTGTTCTGGTTGCCACGGTCCCGCTATTGTTTATTTGTAAATTGGAGGACTCTCCTTACAGTCCTATAATATAGGTCGGATGGGTCAGAGCCAATTGAAAGAGAAATCCACTTCTCTTCCGCTGTCACCTGAGCCCCTCTTAGATACATTTCTTGAAATGAGCATTTTGAAAAATATGAAATTCAGATTGGGTTGGGTTTTCATGTTAAAAAGTAGGTTCGTCAGCCCACTCAGGGTTGTAACATGGGGCTTATTTTGCCTGCTTTCTCTCTTGTGGTTTTGCTTTATTTAAGCTAAGCTTGCTTACCACTGTGGAAGCCAAATTGACATTTTACAAATAATGGTATGTACACAAGGTGAGTGTGTTTGGAGAATTGCAGATGGGTGGCTACTGTGCCGGCTGAGAGGGTTCTGGTTGCTCACCGCAGAAGATGGTCAGAGCCCGCTGATGTTTATTCCCTGCTGAAATATAAACTGGAGACGCAGGTGAAAATTGTCAAACCTAATGAGCAATTTGGCAGATCAGGCTGGCTGTCAGGCAACAGCAGTTCCGTGGCAGGCACAGTCTGCGCACCGCGTTATTTGTTCCACAGGACTCCATTTAAACACCATAAATACAGTCTTTCCCATTGGTATTTGGTTTCACAGAGCCGGGGGTTTTGTCCTTTTCTTTCTTCCAGCGAAGTAACCAGCCTCATCCATCGCTCAGGCGTTGGGTTGTGATAGCATTTTTTAAGCTGTCCTTTTCACATGCTGCACCCATAATAAAATGAGAAAGGTGTTTTCTCCACATCATAGAGACACCAACATTGGATTTTTGTCTTCCCCTTAGCCTGCCATGCTTTTCCAAACGGAAATTCAGTAGTTTACATTACTTTGATTGTTGCCTAGTTTAAACTCTGTATAGGATTCATGGTTCCCACGTCTAAGGACTTGAGCTATACTCCAGTCCCCAGCCACGTCCCAACCTATTCTTCCCAGGCCACTCATTTTCTCTCCGGCCATTGCCATAGCTTTCACCCAGCCTAGAAATTTGTTGTTGTTTTTTTTTTGTCAAGTTTTGCAATACACTAATGAAATGTGGGTTATCTCTTGTTCTTCGGACTGCGACATTTCTTCTGTGAGCTTCTTTGGGAACACTACAGAGTAACAGCGTATTTCACAGGCATCGTGTTGTGTGTATTTGCCACTGTACCTAAGATCCCTTTCCTACCAGTGACCCCCGCCCCCAAAAAAAAAATACCCACATGGCTTCTCCATATTGAGGCTACCAGTATATGGATTTGCATAAAGGACATTTCAAAATTTCCCCTTTTTTTGGGGGTAGACTATCACAGCCTATTGGAAATTTCTGGACTCATCCAATTTTTAACTTTAGGAAACTGAAGTTCAAATAGGAGACTTATGTAATCCATGGTTAAGGCATAAATGCTATGCATGTATTCATATTTAAGGCAAAGTTAATTGTGGAAAATGTTTGTCCTCAAGAAATCAACATACTTTTGTTGATTTCTTCTAACATTCCCCAAATATTTTTACTTCTATCAAAGTATCTTTGTCATTTGTATCTCATGTAAATAAGCCTAAGTTACCTTTCAGTCTAATAAGCATTTTTACCTTGTGCATACATGTAATTTTGTATTTTATGCTAATAGTGACTAATATTTCATTGCTTGGAGGCATTTTTTTTCCTTCGGAACTGTTCAATCCTCAAAATCAGATGGACTTTTAGCTGGACATCTGAATAGACTTGCCTGTTCATGATGCTAACTGTGCAGGGATTCTCCTTACCCCTGACATGTGGCTGTCTGGTATGGCGTGAATAAAGTCTTTTGAAGGAGTTGCCTTGAAGGGTCAGAGAGATAGTACAGAGAGAGGACATTTCCTTTGCAAGCGGCTGACCTGGGTTCCATTCCTGGCATCTAATATGGTCTCCCAAGCACTGCTAGGAGTAATTCCTGAGTGCAAAGCTTGGAGTAACCCCTGAGCATTGCTGGGTGTGATCCCCAAAAAAGCCCAAACAAAACAAAACAAACAAACAAACAAACAAAAAGAAGTTGCCTTTGAAATTAGACCTAAGCCATGTGAAATGGATACTTTTTAATCTACTGAAATTACCTACTGAAATCTTAGGAGAACAGTTGTGCAGATTTTCTTTCTTCCAACATTTGTCTAATCATTCTATCCTTTCTCAACTCTTTTTGTCCCTGCTATTACACTTTCCTTGACTGGTCTTGCCTTGCTCTTTTGCCTTTGTGGGGATATACCATATTTCCCCAAACATATTATCTGTCTTTTAAATGCATAATTGGTTATTGACATTTGAAAAATTGTAGTGTATGGATATATTGTATGGAAAAATGTAAGTATGGATATATTGAAGAAATATTCTAGGCTGGGGAGATAGCTCAAGGGGCTTGAGTTGGGGTTCAGTATCTGGCACCACATGGCTCCCGGAGCACCACCAGGATCTGCTAGCCCACTCTGCACCCCCAACACCAACCCTAAGCTGGAGGTAGACACAGAGCACTGTTGAAACCAGCAGGAAGAGGGTGAGGGGTGATAGAAGTATATTTTAAACCAAAGTAAGGAAGTCCATTTTCAAATGCCAATAAGCTGTGTACATAAAATAATCATGTGGATGTATTATAATAGATAAGATTAGATTGTTAGAAAGATCTTCCAGTCCAACCAAATATCCAGCTTCTTTTTTCCATTAGTGCATGTCATAGAGAGACCTGGGTAGTGTGCATTATTTTGTCAGCATGAAAGCCTGGCAGATAAAATATTTTCTTCTCTTCTCTCTGTATGTGGTATAGATCTCTTGTTTACGTCTTGAGACAGAGCTTGCTTACTTATTTATTTTTCACTGCTTTTAATGTCAGAAAATGGCTCTGCTTTCTCGGCTCTGTTTGCTCCTGTCTAACTTTCTGTGCCAGGTTGGAGGTGAACTTCATATCTCAAACTCACTGTGTCAGTTCCAGGTGAGAACAAGTGCGAGGGGGAACAAGAAAGGCACTGGTAGATGTGCTTCAGATATTTTAACCCTTCTGACTTAATCCAGAAAACATGTCTAAGTAATTCATCGATTTACATTTGCTAAATTATTTTGTGCCAGTACATTAAAATGTATGGATTAATTGCTGCTCAGACAACTTCAATGTGGTATAACATTGCTTTTCATTATTGTTTTGGTTTTGGACCACACTAGGCTATTCTGAGGGCTTGCTTTTTGGCTCTCTGCTCAGAGATCACTCTTGGGGGAACTTAGGGGACCATAAGCAGGGCAGGGAATTAAACCTAGGTTGGCTGCATAGAAGGGAAATGCGCTACAGCTGTACTGTCTCCCCGCCACTTTATGCAGCTAATGTAAGCAATGAACTTGCATGGCTTTTCCTTCTTCAGGAGCTGGGTGCTGGCAGTGTATGTGCTTAGTCACGGTTTGTGAATGCATTAGTGCCAAAAGCATATGTGTGTTTGAGGAATGTATTTCAGAAAGGACCAATGGTGCCTTCATTGCAAGATTTTTATTTGGGGGAGCAGGGCTTAGTTCTCCGGAGACTTGGGGTCACTCCTGGGCATACTCAGCCATGCGCAATAGGATCAGTGCTCTTTGGGGCCACGTGACAGTGTTAACAACCTGTAGAATTACCCAGTGATGCGCGGGAGGCTTCCGGACATGCCCCCTGTGATGTTTGGGAAGCCATGTGTTGCCTTCAAGCAAACAGTCCAGGAGCATTCTAACCATTTCTGTGAAGCTGCATTTGTGTCTTAGAATTGATACTTCTAGGGCCAGAGTGATAGTCTAGCAGGTAGGCTGTTTGCCTTGCACGTGGTTAACCCAGGTTCAATCTCTGGCATTCCATATGGTCCCTGAGCAACGCCAGGAGTAATTCCAGAGTGCAGAGCCAGAGGTAACCCCTGAGCATCGCTGGGTGTGATCCAAAAAGAAAAAAAGAGTTGGTACTTCTTTTGAATTTCTTTTTAATTGACATTTGACATGATATAGCTCAAATAAATTTATACTTTGCGTAGTTTCCTAAAAAGGGAATTGTTTCACCTAGTACCGGCTTCCTTTGCTTCATTTCCTATTTCTTTGCTCCTACTGTCATGGATTCAAAACCATTGCTCTTGTTTCTTTCTCAGCACTGCCTCATGTTCCCAACATAGAATTTCTTTTTATTGATATGCTCTATAAAAGTTCTAGATCTCTGGACTCTATATTTTTTATCTGTTTCATAAATTAAGCATCCACTCTATTATTTTTCAAAAATTATAACTGCCTGTTTCCTATTCTATATGTTTCTTGCTTCAGAAAAGCCCTACTAATTTCTAAAAGCACATGTTCACACTTACACATCTGCATATTCATTGCCTATATTTCTAAGGTCATATATGGAAGGAATAGAGGACTTGCATGTAATTTCAGGAAAATAAATCATTTTGTAACAATGATTCCCTGTTTAAAGATGGATAATTGCAATGAGATTAGTCTAGGAAGCCTGAGACCAGCCATTTCATGGAGAAAAGGTAATCAGAGGGCAGTTCAGAATACCAGGCAGGTTACTTAACCTAGCATCACATTTAATTAAAATGTCAGTTTGTGCTGTGACTGATCTATTGGTTAACTTGTTATTTGTACCATTTTTGAGAAGTATTTGTTTTAAATATAGAATTTGTGTTAATGAGGAGAGAAATAATATTCTATTGTTTGGCATAGATGTAACAACATAAAGATTTATGAGTTAGAACAAAAGCTGTTAGGTGATTTGTTCACATATGAACAGATCTGCTAATATCTTACATATCTTACGTATCTGCTAATATCTTACATATCTTACATATCTGCTAATATCTTACATATCTTACGTATCTGCTAATATCTTACATATCTTTTCTAACTGATGTGTGAGAATTCTGAATAAGAAGCTGATAGCAAGGCTGTGGCAAGTCAAAATTATAGATAGCTGCTTTTATTCTGGGTGGAAGTGATCACATTCAAGGCTTTGAAGGTTCATCTATGCTGAGGAGGCTTTGAAGGTTCATCTATGCTGAGGATGTAAGGGACAGACAGGTGGGTGGAATTTTGGTTTTTGGCTAGTTTATTTGGCCACATTATTTTGGTGGTGCTGGATACTCATCCCAGCTCCTTGCTTTGGAATTGCTCCCAGCCATTCTCATGTGAACTTTTGTTGCTGAGGGTTGAAGACTGGCTTCAGTCTTCAAGACTGGTGGAAGACTGGCTCTTCCAGTCCACTGAGCCATTTCCCTGCCAAGATTTTAGTTTTTGAACAAAGATCTTAAGGTGATCAAAGAGCATTTTTTGTTTTTGTTTTTGGGTCACACCCCATGATGCTCAGAGATTACTTTGGCTTTGCACTCAGGAATTAGTCCTGGCAGTGCAGGTGGGACCATATGGATGCCAGGGATCTAACCAGGATCAGCTGCATGCAGGGCAAAATGCCCTACACACTCTACTACTGCTTCACCCTCGATGAATAATTAAGTAGTCTTCTTGAGCACATTTACTTAAAGATTCTTTTTTTAAAAAAAAATTCTTCCTCTTTTTTTAATTGTAAAGAAGTTATATCATGGGCATTGATCTTTTAGGAATGTACAGATTTCTTTTTCAGATAACAAACTATTTTCATATCATTGTTAATTCTTTATTTTAACTACATTTGCATCTCTCTAATCACTTAAATTGTAGAGTACACTGGGTTGGAGTGTTGGGCTAAACCTGGTCATACTCAGGGGAATTCCTGGCCGTGCTCCAGTGACCATTTCTGGTAGCAGGGATTCAAAGCCAGATGGCTGGCTGGGAGGCTTTACATTCCTATACTGTGTCTCCAGCCCACAGCCAACCACGTTTTTATAAAGCAAGGATCAAGAACAAACCTTGTGTACTTGTAGTCGTCAACTCAATCAAGAACAAACTTTGTGTACTTGTAGTTGCTTTGTACTAAAGAAGTTCATTCCTTTCCTCTCAACCTCACCAGACTAACAGAGGTCTCATGAGTATGGTCACAGTATCAGTTTAGACAGCAGAGACTTAACTGCCTCATATGGGTCCAAGATAATATTTCACACAGAAAACTATTCATATTCATGAATAAAATTCAGTGGATCTATGTTAATTTTTTTAACCAATATGCTAACATTTTTGTCACTAAAATGTCTTCAAACTTATAAAATAAAAAAGCCTTCATTCTATTGTAAACATGGTTTCCTAGGTATTCAATTTTTGTATGTTTTCCAGGATTCTAAATTAATGTGGAAACCTCACAAATCACCTCCGGCTATGTCCTCCTTCGGATCTGCTTGATGAGTAGCCAATGCAGTATTCTATTAGCATAGAAAATGGAGGTCCTTAATTAGAAAACATCTTCTCGAAGTACGTCTAAAATGATCATGTTTTGCTTTTTAGTTACATCATCTATCTTTATTTACTTCCCATATTTTCTAGCCATACTAAATTGTGGGTTTTTTTTTAAAAGATCTTTAAGACTTGGTTACTTAAACCGAAAAGTTCAATTGAGTTCTAGATTTGATTTTTTATTAATTGTATTAGTTCTTGTATCTTCAAGATTCCTTGAGTAGGGGTGGGGACGATAGTACAGTGAATAAGGTACTTGCTTGCTAGGTAAGGCATTTCATGCCTCTCACCCGGGTCCAATCTCCAGCACGTGATATAGTCCTGTGAGCCTCTCCAGGTATGTCGCTAAGCACAGAAACGGGAGTGAGCTTTTTAGGGAAGCAGTGAATCAGATGAAGCTGATACACAGTGCCCTCCATCTCTCTGCTTCTTGGACTGCCTTTTGGAATTTGCTTTCGATTTTTATGGGTTTCTATGGGTTTCAAGTTTCTAGTTTTTATGCTGAAAATTCTGTTTTCTCCTGTTTGCTCATTCACTAATCTTAAGTAAAAAATTATCTCTTTGTCTTCTAGTAATGTCCTTTAAGAAAATAAAATTAGTCTGTAACCTGTTCAGGGTCACCTACACTGAGGTAGGTACCCCTCTCCACCCAACCTGGAACCCAGGAAATGCCCCAAGGGTCCAGGAAGTTTTCAGTGACCTCTTTTGTAATCCAGGTGCATCAAAGAGCTCAAAGACAAAATGCTAGCCATTACCAATAATAAAATGAAAAAGAAGAGAAGTAAATGAATGACAGTGAATATAAGATTCTTGACAGATGTTCTCTGTATCACTGTCTGTATCACTGTCTTCCCGTTGTTCATTGACTTGTTCCAGCGACACCAGCAACATTTCCATATGTCCTGTTGCAAAGCAAGTGTAGCCCAAGGGCATCTGGTTGCTCTAAGGACAGGAAGAGGCTCAAACCATTTCATAAATGATAGATGATTCCATAATTGATAGACGATAACAAGAGAAATAATCTTGTAATCATAGAGGACTACCAGAAGGAGAGTGAAATGGTAAAGGCTGGTGGAAGAAATAACTAGTAAGAACTTTCCTGAAACCTTGAGAGAGACATTTGCACCGAGTCAAGAAGCCCATAGAATACCAAACAAAGTAGACTCAAACAAAAGGATGCTGAGACACATAGTTATCAAAATGGTAAAATCAAAAGACAGACTACTTAAAGCAGCAAGAGAGAAGAAAACCCCCCAAGTAGAAGCAAAACAACATAAGAATCACAACAGACCTCACATACAACATCTCACAAGACAGAAAGAGTGGAATGACATATTCAAAGTATTGACTGATATAACTTCCAGCCTAGAACGCTCTACCCTGCAAAGCTGTCATTTAGACTTGAGGGAGGGATAAGAACCTTTTTAAACAAACAAGAGCTGGCAGCATTTGCAGCAATTAAGATAATTCTGTGAGAATTTCTGAAAGGGCATTTAATAGGATCTTGTAAAAACAGCTGGATCACACACATATAAGTGCGTGTGCATGCACACACACAAACGGCAACATAGTTCTCTATGTCAGTAATCCTTCTTAATGTCAGTAGACTAAGAAGGCATAAAGTAACTGGATGGATCAGGAAAGAAAATCTATCCATTTGATGCCTGCAGGAAACAAACCTAAACTCAGGATAAATACAGACTTAGAAGTGGAAGGATGGGTCACTTAACTGATCCAATCTGTTGGTTTATGAGGCAATTTTTGGATATATGGGTAGTGCACTATTGCCGATATTCATAACTCGATTATAAGCATCTGTATTTTATCCGTCCGAAGAATGGAAGAAATCAGACTTCAGTCAGTTTATTTGTTGCTCACCTTTTCAAAGTCAGGGCACACCAAAGTAAATGGCTTTCCTGCCATGTCTAAACCTACTAATAACCATGTTGTTAAATTTCATGTTGCATCTTAATGTTATTTCACTTGTGAGAAACAGCATTTTAGCAGGCATGACTTAGCAAATCTTTTCGTAAAAGAAAAGTAGAATCTTTTATTCCGAAGCTTTTCTGAATTAATGTTATATAAAGTCAGCACAGACTGTTCCAAAAAGATGCATTCAACAGTAGCACACACACAGTCATTGAAATCATGATATTTTATTTTAGTCAGCCTTTTCTTTCTCAAAAAGAACTCCGTGGGTGGGTGGCTGGGTGGGTGGAGTATTTATTTAAGTGTCATTACATTGAAATGTTGGCTTGTTTGTTTGGATTTTGGGCCTACACCTGGTGGTGCTTAGAAGTTACTCCTGGCTCTGGGCTCTGGGAGCACAGTACGATGTCTAGGATGGAACCTAGATTAGCTGTTTGTAAGGCAAATGTCTTAATTTACCCTAGGTTTTCAGATCATATACTGATTCATTTTTGTTTTTAATTTTCAGACACTTCTTGAAATGTATGTCCAATGGCATATAAAAATTATTTTGTTTCTGTGTCACGTATCATAAAACTATAAAGTATTGAAATTCCCCTATAGTGCAAATGAATATAATGTAGTGAAGAGTGTGATGAAGTATCATGCTTTTGAGATCTAAATTGATCTATTTAGTCCTAGTCTTGCTTCATTTGTATTACTCTTAGAGTCCCCCTGAAGTTAAAATATATATTATACATTTTTATACATATATTGTTTTTTTTTTTCCTTTCCTTTTTTATTCTCCTGAATAAAAAGGAAAGGAAAATAAAACAGCTGGAAAAATAGACAGACATGGGGGCACTTTTAAGCCTTTTCAGGCTTAATAGACAGACATGGAGCAGAGCTGCTACTGGCTCTCACTGTGCTCAGTCGCTCATGAGGCACCTGGGAGGGATGGCAGTTTCTATCCCTGGCCCGCCACCTCAGCAGAGCCTCACAACAAGCCAGATGACCCCCACTCCGTGAGAACCCTCCATTTTCCACATCCGGACTTCCCCTCCTCAGAACTCCACCCAGCAGACCAGCCTATCACAGCCCGGCTCGCGGCCGCGCTGTTCATCAATAAATGCTGGATTTTGAGATGACTACAAGAGTATGCTACCCCCACGGCAGAGCCTGGCAAGCTACCCATGTCATATTTGACATGCCCAATACCAGTAACAATTATAGACCTCATTCCCATGACCTGATGGAATGGTTTGAGGCTCTTTATGTTCCCTGGAGCAAGCAGGTGCCCTTGGGCTCTACTTGCATGAGACAGGACATATGGAGATGTTACCGGTGCCCGCTCGAGCAAATCGATGATGAACGGAAAGACAGTGATACAGTGACAGTTTCATTCTCCACCCTCCCCAACACAAGCCCTTTTTTTAAGTGCCGTGCAGAGCCAAGTCTCAGGCATTTAGTTTTTTGCACTTGAGCCACATCCTTGGCTCTCAGTATATAGTTCTAAAAGCTTAAGGTTTTAAAATACATTCTAATACTGTTAAAGAAAAATAGTGCTTTAAAACTGTTCAGTAATATTATTATTAAAATCATTTTACTTTGTAAA
This sequence comes from Cryptotis parvus, assembly GCA_021461705.1. Lineage (NCBI taxonomy): Eukaryota > Metazoa > Chordata > Mammalia > Eulipotyphla > Soricidae > Cryptotis > Cryptotis parvus. Next base: position 91,731 of record JAJIBD010001881.1, read on the forward strand.
TCTGATTTTGTATTTGGCTTTTAAAAGTTAGCATGGAAAGAAATTCATATACTGTATTTGATAGATATGTATCTTTTGGTTCTTGTGTCTATGAGTGTGAGTGGCATTGCATTCAGATGCATGTGTTTGCACAGTGTAATTTATTCATTGAAATGGATGGTTTATTCTGTAGTTCCCTTGAACTATTTTGCTGTAGTCTTCCCTGTGATATGTACTGTGTTCACTTTTCAGGCTTAAGGCACCCAAGCAGTGCTGTGCAGACCTTAGTGGTCTAGCAGTTCTCAGCAGTGTAGAAAGATTCTTTGCTTTGACCTGCCATTATGATGCCACTTGGTCCCAATGCGTACTTGGGCTTTTAGATACTTAGACTGGTGGTGCTCATGGCAAAATGAGTGCCAGGGATCTGTTTTGGGGAGCTGAGTGTGCCAGACACGAGTTCTAGCTCTTTGATCTGTCTCCCCTGGCCCTCTACTGTGTTTGTCTCTCTATTTCCTATAAAATTTTAATGTAACTTGAATTGATACTGATGTGTATTTTTTGACAGTTATATCTCTCTCTGGCTAGCGTTGTATTGTTCCATCTGGCGATGCATAAAATCTGGTTGCTTCTCATTTTATTTTGTGATGTTAGTATCATTGGTGATTATTACCTTTTTCCCTATTTGTTGAATATCAAAATGCGTTATTCTATTCATAGACTAGACTATATCTATAAAGAGAATTTTTTCCTAATCAACTAGTTTCTTATTCTGATATCTCTTTGTACAGCAAAAGATAGACCAAATGCTTCATTCTATTTCTTTATTAGCTGTTAGAATAAGTTGGTTTTTCTTGGATAAAATTGCCCATTTTTCATATGAAAAATTGTCATTAAGGAAATAGGAGTATGGTGACTGTTTTGGTCAGTTGCATTATTATTCTTCCTTTAGTTTCTACCCCTTTTTGGTAACCTCCCAACGGTTCTCAAGGAAGCGAGGCACCGCTCCTAGCCATTCTACACAATGAGTGAGTCTCTGGTTCGCCTCCAGGGCCCTCACCATGCCGTTGGTGCTCAGGGTGCCTCCACATCTTAAGCCAGAGTTGCTCAGGGACTGAGTAGATCCAGGTGTCTGCATGGAAGACTTGCACAACACCGCTTCTTTCTTCTCCAGGCTCTTTTAAACTTCCTGATTTTTAAACTGTCTGTCTGCATTAGGTGAAGCCTCTCTAAATCTACTTTGTCCTCACTGTCTTTTGATGTGATCATCCATGCTTTCTGTAGTGAGTGTGTGTTCTGACTGGCCATGCTTTACTGAGTGTGTGTTCTGACCATCCATGCTTTCTCTACTGGGCGATGTTCTGTACTCTGTATTAATGTTTTCTGCCTCACATCTGAATCCCCATTTCCCTGACAGCTTTGGTCTGTTAAATGGCAATTGTATTCAAAGATTTTTATTGAGATATCTTGATTTTATTTTACTGAGTCTAAAATCAATTAAAATCAAGCAAGAGCTTTGGGTTCAAAGGAAGAGTGGTCAGCAGTTTCTGCCTGCCAGTTCCAATGACTTTTATTTGGACACTGATAAGTTTTTGGTTTTGTTAGAGTTAATTTTATTAGAATTAATATTCCTGTGGACATTATGTTGCGTTTGGTGGCATCTTAATTGATAAATTGACGTTCCTTTTATAGGCCTTTTTTTTCAGTTTGTATTACTTGACCTTTACTAATTGGTAAGACTTTCAGAGGATGTCTGAACAGAGAGCTATCACTGTTCTGGCATGGTACTGATTCTCAAAGGAATCCCTGACATTTTAAAAACAAACAGAAAGCAATGTTTGAAGTTTCAATAGTTCAGACTGCTGGAATTTGAGAAGCGTTTCCTGGTGGGTGTGTCCTGGCATGTGCTCTCCGGTTCAGCCTCCAGCTCCCAGTCTTCACCTCACTTCCTTTTGACTTTGCATCTTAAGTTTCAGTTTCCAAGGTCCACATCACTTATGGTGAATTAGGATGCTGATTGAATTGTGTTGAACTTCAGCACAAGTTCTGAGTCAAACACTGCAACAAAGCATAAAATTTGTGTGTCATAAAGCTTCAGATTTGCTTTCTGGACACTCAAAGAAAAAGTACCAGTTCTGTATTTTCACATAGCCTTCCTTATCAGTTTCTTGATAGAGTATCTATTTTGCTAGGTTCCTGCCAGATGAAATTTTAGTGTGTATATATGAAGTTGTTTTTTTTATTTTCTTTCTTTCTGGATTTACTGTTTTTCACTAATGGCTGCATTGTTTTAAATTTTCCTTCAGTTGACGTTATGTTGAAAGAATTTATTCCTAAAGTCATGTTAGCATCCAGTGATGTGAATCATAAACTGTGTAAGAGCCTAATAAGATTTTTTAAAAAAGGGGATAGCAAGTGTAAATGTATAGAAATAAATTTCTGAGATTGTGCTCACCAGCACATAACATATTTTCCTTGAACTTTCTTTTTTCACTTTTGATTCAGCTGTGTCTGTTGTAGGCTGTGTATTTTGGTTTCAACAGCTTCTGTATGAGAAATATGTGTTATCAAAAGGGAGTCCTGCAGTAAACTCAGATCCCCCAAAGGCTACTTCATGGGAGTGATAGACTGATGACGGTGGGTGACTTGGTCCATAGGCAGTGCCAGGTGGAGATTGACACAATAAGTCGCATTGCTGGGAGACAAGCTAAAGGAAAATGGTAAGCTTCTTATTCTTGAAATCCTCACTTTGCTTTCCATTCCTTAATTTAGCAATCATTGAATAGTGAATTATCAGGAAAACACTTTAGTGATATTTGCCTCCATCTACTTAATTGGAGATTTTGTCTGAATTACTTAATCAATTCAATCTAAATTCATAAATTGACCAAGCGCTTGACTAAAATGATTCTTTTGTTGCAAACATAGACTGTTTCATAAGATTGCAGTGACAAATGTGAAAAGCTAGATTAAGGGAAACCCAGCACATTTCTGTTAATGGAAGTAAATGCTCATAGCCTAGATAGAAGAGCAAGTGGCACCAGGATTACAAAAGCTGATGGCGAATTCAGACACTTAACACTTTGGCAGTAGGGCATTCCCACTATTATTTTCAAAGGTTAACTGTCAAAATTTAGGTCATATGAAGAAAAAAGTTTTCAAATGATTTAGATAATTTATCTCAAAAGCATTATTTCTTAATGGTCGTTCTCTGTTTAATTACTATAACTCAAAAGCTGTTAAAGCTACATGGTTTTTCACGCTTATCCAGGCGTTTTTTGTTATAGATGAGGAAACTTCAATATAGTGAGACTCTGTACTGTGCTTTTTCAGTCTATGTTTTGAAACATGGTTTACTGTTTAAATTAAGATTTAAGCACATACAAGCGCTATCTCTGTTCCAAAGGATACCCAGGCATGACTTTTGCCTCTGTTGCCTTCTCATTTTGATAAATCTTCTTTGTGTGTTGAATCAATGTATTGTCATATTTGCAGAGAAAACAAAAGGCGGTGTATTAGATAGCTGTACTAATGCAGATAAATTTTGTAAAATCAAATAAGATTGATTACCATCCCTACTTAATTCAGAGCAAAGGAAGGGAATATAATTTTTCTATTTTTCTGCACCTCGCTTGCCATAATGAGAATGGCATTCTGCTTTGAATCATTTTCAATGAAATGATTTTCAATATTGTTGTCTTTGTGACGCTTTTGACAATTAAAGTGCATTTTTCATCCTACTGGAAATGCTGCTCTGCTTTTTCTTGTTTTCATTCTTTTCCCATAAGCTCTATCCATGCTTGTTGCCTTGGAAACTACTGTTGGGTTGAATTCCTATTTGCTAAGTTGTCAGGCTGTCAGAGTTATGTTTAAAGTTCTTGGCTTTATAAAGTTGTAAAAGTGCTCCTTAAATATTGACATTTTTTATCTGCTTAAAAAATGTTTTATTTTCTCAATTAAAAAGGGAAGCAGAGCCGTTCTTTGGCTTTCTTAAAATAATACTGTATTTCCCTTCTTATATTATTTTTAGAATTTTTTTTTAGTATACAAATTTGCAAAAGAGTATGAATATCATACTGGGTTAGTTCCAAATATAGCACTTGAATAAAAAATTTCTTATGTAAATATTTGTTTACTCATGGGAATCAAGATATTTAGTATGTTTTCTAAAATGTGTAAAATAAACATGAAAAAAATATCCACACTAAAATATCCAGTCACAGAGACCAGAGCAATAGTACAGTCAATCAGGCGCTTGCCTTACTTGCATCTAACCCAGGTTTGATCCCTGGCACCACATACGCCCCTTGTGCCCGCCCTGAGAATAGAGCAGGGAGGCCCTGAACACCACCAGGTGTGACCCCAAACCATAAATTAAACGGAATCCAGTAAGATTTAAAAAAAAGATATTTTATGGGTTTTTTTTTGGGGAGGGGCTTTTATGGCCACACTTGATGATGCTCAGGAGTTACTCCTGGCTCTGCATGCAGGGATTACTCCTGGTTGTACCTACATGGATTGCTGGGACTTGGACCCCAGTCAGCTGTCACAGGGCAAACAGCCTCCCCCTGTACTGTCTTGCCAGCCTCCAGAAATATTGAGGACTTGTCCTATGTTGACAAGCTGAAGTTAAAGTTAAAAAGAAGCAGTTGAGGGCTGGGTAATTTAGGAGGCAAAAAGCCTGCTTTAGGTACAGCTGGCCATACCTTGTGCTGAGTATGGTCGCCTACGGTTGGCCAAGGGTCATTTTGAGCATAGAGCTTTGATCAGCCTTTGAGCACTGTCATGTGTAGCCCCAATCTCTCCCCGCTCCCTCCCAATCAAGCAGTGGAACAATCTTAGAAATGATTCTTAGTGATTAAAATAAAATTGATGTGCCCTGGAGAGATAGTAGACAAGGAAAACCACTTGTCAGCATGGGGTGGGCCAGGATGTGTCCACGCGCTAGACATGGTCCTGTGGATACCTTCAGGAGTTTTCCCTTTTCAGAAACATTGGCGGAAACTCTGAGCACATTCACTTTTTCACCCCCCCCACCATAAAAAATGAAACAAGACAACTTTTCTTTTGAGTATGTAAAATCAAAGGTTATTTAATTACATTTTTCTGATAAATTAGTGTCCTTGAAAAATTTTTAATATTTAACAGGTTTCAGACAGAAGTGTTTTTGCCCAGGAGGAGAGTTACTTACCCCTGGGCCTGTTGAATCCTCAAGAGGGACAGGCAGTGTGACTGATGGCCTTGTGTTGGGTAGCAAAGATCAAACTTTCAAGGTGTCTCCCGAACTGTTTTAGGAATTGAGGATCTTTTCATATCACATCCTGGCCTACTGCCTTAGTCTATTTTCTACTAAACTCTGTCTGTATTGATAAGCAGGCTTTCTGTTTGGAGCAGGAATTTCCAGCCGTGGCTATACATTAACATCATCGGAAGAGCTCATACTTCGGGCTTCATTCTGCATTCAGTTTTTCCTTCATTCTGCATCTGTACTTCTTGGTGGGTCTCTAGAAGCCAGTAATTTATTAAACACTTCAGAAAAGCTTAGCCTCCATTGTCCTGATTTGCACACATGCATCAGCATGTAGATCTTAACTACTAGGTCTCTCAACCTTTATGTAATGTCAGTTATAGGAAGGAAATGTTACTAGAAAGAGTGCCTCCCTTTGTTGAAGATTAGGTAGGTTGTGGAATGTTTAATCTGACAACAACCTATTATTTGTTGAAAAGTCTTGGTGACAATACATGTGTTTGTTAAGCTTGTAGTGATGTATTACTTGAAAATTCAGCACATTTATGGGTCCAAATAAATGTTTCCTATATAGTTTTGGTCATGAAGAATTGGTTTTATTCTCTTTCCTCCCATAAGGATTGTCCTTTAATGTATCACATATACGCGAATAAAAATAAACTTTGATGTAGTTAATAGCCCCATTTGTTTGCCATCATTAAAGAAAACAAGTTTGTCTCATTATCAAATAGTATCAACATTTTCCTCATGGTCTTTTGTTGTTTTTGTGGAAAGTAATCACAAAGACTCAAAGCAAAGATGAATCATTGGCTACATGCTAATGACTGTCCATCCTACTCTGAGGTTCAGTATGAGGAGATTTAACTAATGTGTATTTACTACTTTCATATAGTTAGGTGAACTTGACAGTAGATATTGCCAAGAAAGTCACAAAGATAAAATAGAGTGTCTTTAATTTCTTTGTGTTTTTGGATTCCTTACTCACTTGTTTTCTTGTTTTCCTGAGGTCTGGCTATTGGGGCTTAAGGTTTGTATCCACCACTGTTCTAGATTAATTTTACCCAGGGTATATAACTCATTAACTCAGTTCCCTGTTTACTAAAAAATTAGTAATATATCCTGTTGTAACCTGTTTTGTAGCATTGGTGTGAGGGTATGTTCAATTAATGCTTTACAAGTTCATGGTCCACACATGATCCATAGTAAATGCTCACTAAATATAAGTGATTTATCATAAATGATTAGGATATATTTACTTTTTTTTTCCTTTTTTGGGTCACACCTGGCGATGCTCAGGTGTTACTTCTGGCTCTGCACTCAGGAATTACTCCTGGCGGTGCTCGGGGACCAGATGGGATGCTGGGGATCGAACTTGGGCAGGCACAGGCCGGCCGCATGCAAGGCAAACGCCCTATCCGCTGGGCTGTTGCTCCGGCCCCAGGATATGTTTACTTTTGCATTTCTCTTTCTTTAAGGAGAAGATGATTTCTATTAGAGCAGCTATGAAAGATATGTGCCATTTGAAGGTAATATAAACAGACATCCAGCCATATGCCTTAGAACCATGAAGCCTCATTGCATCTTTTGGAGTAACAATTTGCTGCCAAATAACAGTATGTACAAGGTTTTGTAGTAAAGAATTAAGATAAAACAGAACACTCAAGAAAGAAAAGTGGATGATTAGACATATGCACAACTATATTCGTCACAGCATTATTTACAATAGTCAGGATATGAGAACAACCCACATGCTCAACAACAGAATGACTGCAGAGAGAAACCTGATATGAAACACAATGGCATAATACTCAGTCACAAGAAAATGGGAATCTTTACAGGTTGCCACAGCTTGGATGAAATTGGAAGGTATCATGTTAAGTGCAGTGACTTAGAAAAAAAAAAAATATCAAAATTTACACCAGCGAATCTCTTTTACATGTGGAGTAGAGAGAAATGAAAACAAAATCCTGATATGATCAGTAAATGCCAGTGAGGGAGTCAAAGATGGAGGGGAAATGGGGTGATATCCTGAGAGGGGACAGTGGACCTGGTGGACGGATGTCTGCAGTGAAACTACATATGTACAGCAATTATCGCACTGTTGTTTAAACTATGATATATCAATTTAAAAAATAAACTTAAAAAGTGAATCGATATTAATCTTTTTTGCAGTTGTTCTCCCCAGCATTAAAGAGCTTTTTCTTAACTTTTGGCAACCCCAGTTCTTTGCTTACTTCATTCTTTTTTTTTTTTTTGTATTTTTTTGTATTTTTTGTATTTTTTGTATTTAACATTGCTTACTTCATTCTTATCCTTAGCATTGATCGTCTTCAAAGTTTTGTTATTCTTTTTCTCTCTAGAATATAAAATCCTAGACTAGATTATTGAATACAGTTAGCATTTAGAGAATGTCTAGCACTTAGTAGGTCCCTCAGTAGATATTTATCTTTATGGGCTGATTTTGCTAGATTTATGACACTCTTGAGTGTCTTGTGAATATGAAAATCTTTTTTTTTTTTTTTTTTTTTTTGCTTTTTGGGTCACACCCGGCAATGCTCAGGGTTACTCCTGGCTCTGCACTCAGGAATCACTCCTGGCAGTGCTCGGGGACCATATGGGATGCCGGGATCGAACCTGCCGGCACAGGCCGGCTGCGTGCAAGGCAAACATCTTATCCGCTGGGCTATCGCTCCAGCCCCAGTGAATATGAAAATCTATCTAAACGAACTCTGAGGGAATTTTTATGCCTGAATGTTCAGTAAAGACTTGCAGTTGTTTTGACCCAGCCATAGCACTCCTGGGAATATACCCTGGGAGCCCAAAACACAGCAGAAACACCATCTACACTTTTATGTTCATAGCAGCACTATTCACAATAGCCAGAATCTGGAAACAACCAGAGTGCCTGAGAACTCATGACTGGATAAAGAAACTGTGGTACATCTACGCAATGGAATTCATCGCAGCTGTTAGGAAAAACAAAGTTATGAAATTTTTCTATAGATGGATGGACATGGATAGGATCATGCTGAGTCAAATTAGCCAGAGGGAAAAGGACAGATAAAGATGGTTGCATTTATTTCTGTATCACACTGCATCACTGTCTTGTTCATCGATCTGCTCTAGCGAGGACCAGTAATATCCCCATACATCCTGTCACAAGCAAGTGTAGCCCAAGGGCATCTGCTTGCTTCAGGGACAGGAAGAGCCTCAAACCATTCTTCAGGTCATGAAATTGAGGTCCATAATTGTTACTAGTTTTTGGCATAACAAATAAAACATGGGTAGCTTGCCAGGCTCTGCCATGTAGGTGGTATACTCTCAGTAGAAGGCTCTCATCTTGAGCATTTAATGATGAAACTGTCTCTGCATTTATTTACGGGATATAAAAAAATAGCATGATACCAATATCCAAGGCCAGACAAAATATGGATCAGGAGGTCTTGTCAGTGGGTAGAACCTATTGCAAATGTGTAGGAGTCAGAGGTTAGGCAATAAAAAGAAAGGAACAGTGTACTAATAATTATTGTAAATGATAATACCAATGTAGAACTAAGCATTGAAAGTAGGCAAAAGGATATACATGATAACATCTAACTGTATATATTGCAAGCCACAGTATGTAAAAAGGAGTGAGAGAGAGAGAGAGAGAGAGAGAGAGAGAGAGAGAGAGAGAGAGAGAGAGAGAAATGAAAATTGCCTGCCATAGATACAGGCTGGGGTATGGGGAAACTCATGGGACACTGGTGGAGGGAATGGGCACTGGTGGAGGGATGGGTGCTCTCGAACATTGTATGACTGAAACCCAAATATGAACACTTGTGTAACTGTATATCTCACGGTGGTATAATAAAAAAAAGTTTTTAAAATTTAATTATTTTAAATTAATTGCAGTTGTGGGACCAGCAAAAAGGTTCAGTGAACTGAGTTAATACTTTGAATGCAGGAGTCACAGTTCTTATTTTAAAAATATTTTATTATATTACCATTAGATATACAATTACAAGCTGTTCATGTTTGAGTTTTTGGTTCTACAGTGTTCCAACACCCATTCCTCCACCCCTGCGCATCTCCCATCACCAATGTCCCCACCTCCCTCCCCCTTCCTCCAGCCTGCCTCCATGGCAGATTCTTTATCTCCTTTCTCTCTCTCTCTCTCTCTCTCTCTCTCTCTCTCTCTCTCTCCTCACTTCCCTTTCTTACACATTGTAGATTGTAATATATTCTAGAACATGATTGATTCCACTAGTTAGATGTACCGGGTCTGGACCATGAAAATCGCGGCTATTATGGTGAGCAAGTCTCATCCTGCTTCCGAGGCCCTACAGAGGTGATGGACCCACTCCCAAAACCCATCCTGCCTCCTGGGAGTCTCATGGTCAGATGAACTAGGGGAGAGCCGGATGTCAGCTCTCCCTGTGTGTTTGAGTCTCTGCATCATGGCTGAGAGCCCTGGAGGCAGTTCGTAGGCAGGGCCACCAGGCCTCTGGACGGTCAGAGGGGGAATGGGAACCCCAGCTCCATCTCCAGGAACACCCGGTGGTTTTCGCCTCCGAGAGCCGCCTACCTGGGCTCGAACTCGGCTGCTCTGAGCTGGTCTTGAGATCAGCATCTCTCTTGCGTGGGTTCTCATGAGCTGTGGGGTTCGGACCGTGAAAATGGCAGCTATTATGGTGAGTGAGTCTCATCTGGCTGATTCTGAGGCCCTACAGAGGTGATGGGCCAACCCCCAAAACCCATCTTGCCTCCCTGGAGCTTCATAGTCAGCTGAGCTAGGAAGAGCCGGATGACAGCTCTCCCCTGTGCTTCTGAGTCTCCTCCTTTCTCTCTATATCTATTTCTGTCTCTATTTCTCTCTCTCTCTCTCTCTCTCTCTCTCTCTCTCTCTCTCAGTGTTGCAGGTGTGGCTGTGGTGCCCACTGCATTGGCAGGTGGCAGACAGGAGATAGACTTGTTTTTACACCCCAGGGCTCTGCCCCTGAGGACCCTGGATGGTGAATTGTCTGACATAGGAAAAGACTGGGTCCCCGGGATGAACCCAGAGTCATGGCAGAGCCTGGCAAGCTACCCGTGGTGTATTTGATATACCAAAAACAGTAACAATTGAGATGAACTGGACAAGGGACAGACCAGATGCACAGCTGTGCTGCCTGACCCATGTGGAGCTGCTCATGGAGTCTGAGAAATTGCTCGTCCCCTGCTGAGACCAACATAGCTCTAGGGTAAAGCAGTCATGTGGGGGAAGCCTCGCTGGCCGGAATTGGAGCAGGGATTTGGCTTCCTCCCCTCTCCATGCCGGTGAGCGTGGCTACTGCTCGCAGCCTTTGCAACCAGATGAACTGGACAAGGGGCAGACCAGGCGCACAGCTGTGACAGTGTGCAGCCGTGCAAGAGGCTTAGATAACAAAGTAGGCTAGGACCAGGTCCTTCCCAGGATCTTTCACATCTGTACACCATAATGATCATTGTAGTTGTAACCCTTCCTCACCCATTCCTGATGCTCCCGTGTATTACATTGATGGCTCCTCATTAGGAAGTGGCGGAATTACTGGTCCTTTATTGTCCACAGCAGTGCATACAAAGTATAAATCTGCTCAACGAGTGGAACTTTGCCACCTTGATAAACTTACTATCCCATGTATCTGGCCCATGTAATGTGGTGTGTGATTCTGCATATGTTGTTGGCTTATTTCTTGGAATTGTCACTGCTTCTTTAAATGCCAATAATCCCGTAATTCGGGAGCTACTCTAGAAACTGCAAGATCACCTTTAAAATAGAACATTCTCTATGTATAAAGGAAATGTTTAATATATATATATATATAGAATGTTTTATATATATATAAAAACATTCCCTATATACATAGAGAATGTTCTATTTTGAAGTGGTCTTGCAGTTTTATATATATATATATTTTATATATATATATATATATATATATATCGTTCTGATACCTCACAGGGTGTCTGGAATTAGGATCCTTGTTTAACTGGTGGGAGAATTTAGGCTCAAAGAAATGAAGTGGGCAAAGAGCAGAGCCTAGACCTCCCTTGGGATCTTTTTTTTTTGCATGTGGGTGTGGGGACATGAGTTGGGGATTTTTGGCTACACCCTGTGATGCTCAGGGTTCCTGGCTCTGCTCTCAGGAATCACTCCTGGTGGTGCTTGTGAGACTTTATGAAGTTCCGTGAACGGAACCTGGTTCTTCTGTGTGCAAGGCAAGCGCCCTACCCACTGTTCTGTCGTGGACGGCCCTGGCCTTGGGAACTTAATTCCCAGCTCCAAGCCTTCGTCACTCAACGTTCCTCCTTGTTTCCTTTATGTTCGGATGGCAAAACAGTCCTTCGAGAAGTTTCCCCCTTCCCCCACCCACAGGGCTGTAGAGCTAGAGTAGGAGGGGGTCTGAGGGTGCTTGTGACTGACCCCGGTTTAATCCCTGACACCACATTAGGGTCCTCTGAGCACAGATCCAGGAATAACCTGAGTGAGTACCATTGGTGTGGTTCTCCCAAATAGGGGAAAATATATAAGAAGATTATTTATATACTGTAATGCTCTAGAGCAGAGGTGACTACAAGAGTGTGCCACCCGCACGGCAGAGCCTGGCAAGCTACCCGTGTCATATTTGATATGCCAAATACCAGTAACAATTACAGACCTCATTCCCATGACCTGATGGAATGGCTGAGGCTCTTTATGTTCCTGGAGCAAGCAGATGCCCTTGGACTCTACTAGCATGAGACAGGACATATGGAGATGTTACTGGGGCCTGATCGAGCAAATCGATGATGAACGGGAGGACAGTGACAGTGACAGTAGTTGTAGTAAACTGTGGAGGTTGATGGGGAATGAGGAACTATAATGTCGCACTAGAATTCACTACTGAATATACTCATAGATAATTGCATCATAAACCGTAAGGCAAGTCACAAGGTGAGGAGAAAAGGAGTCACAGAATTAGCGCCACATGGTCCCTCAAGCACCAGGAGTGATCCCTGCCAGGACTTATAATTTTGAAGCATTTGATGATGTTTTGTCTACTAATGAAATAAAATCTAGTTAAGCACAGGAGCTTCAGATATAGTCTTAGATACAGAAAAAAAGGCAAATGAATACAGTGATTGCCAGTCCCCTACAATGCAAAAGATTTTAGTTTCATATAGTATTATGGGGGTAAGATTGTGAAAATAAAGGAACTGGGGAACAATGCTCAAGTCGACTTGTCAGTCACTAAGGTGTTTGAATCCTTAGTAAAATAGTAGAAGATAAATGTCAAAGGAGAAGGGCATTGAGCATTTAGAGTCCCTTCAGTACAGCCAATAATCAGCAGTATTGAAAAACAAATTACTTGTCCATTTCAGGTGATAATTTTAAATTTTAATTATATGATTGTTGTACTTGGTAAAGTGAAAGGCGATATGAGGAGTTTGATACAAATGTGCAATAATCAGTGTGTGAGAAATTAATTTAGATTTGCTCATACTCCAGTTTCTCCCAGTAATTAAAGGCAGCATGAAGAATCATAGTGCAAAGTTAATAGTAAATATTACAGGAATCTCTGACCAAAGTTTATCAGAAGCAGCAATTACTTGAACTTTCTTCTCTGACTTTCTAGTATTTGTATTTGTTTATTCTTTGCTAAAATAATGGGCCTGTAATAATTGAGTCAGCCAGTGTGGAAGGATCATAATAGATGGATTTCATTTGCTCATCAATTTTATTTTTTTATAGTAACATGGTACAAAACACTATCAAGTGCCATTTGATTGATTTTTAGATCTAGGTTGGACAACTATGGTATTAAAGAGGGGAGCAGTCAAGAATGCGCTTGTTCTATACAATGGAATAAATCAAAATAGGATTGGTTTCACTTGTGCTAGGGGAACCGTCTTAAACTCTGTAGGGATGATAGAGCTCTCCATATTGGTCTTGAAGTGATGATAAAGGGAGTAAGGGAGACAAGCAGGGAGGAACTGTAGCTTTCCTGTTACTTTTGAGCAGTACAGAGGGATCTGGGCAGAGACTTGATAGCTACTGCTTAGACCACAGAAGGGAGGTGATAGGACTGAATTCCGTGATGCAGTGACTCAGACTTAAAATTCTGAGTCTTGTCACTTGATCACTTGATCACTTGACATCCTGTTATTCATCGATTTGCTCGAGCAGGCGCCAGTAACATTTCCATTTGACCCTATCATGTGCCAGTGTAGCCCATTGGCATCTGGTTGCATCAGGAATACGAAGAGCCTCAAAACATTCGTTCAGGGTCATGGACGAAGAAAGTACACACCCAGGGACTTCCCATCTTGTAGGTGGGCTGCCACATGATCTTTTGACATCCCGTGGGATCCAGTCGGTAACGGCTCTAGTCCAGCGGTCGTTTCCAAATCGCATTACATGTCCAACCCATTTGATTTTTGATGCCTTGGCAAACGACAAGCATCCCTGACTCTGGAACAGTGATGGAGGTTTCTCCTGCTCTGGGGTTTCTCAGGGGTTTCTCCTGGCTCTGCACTCAGGAATTACTCCTGTCTTGCTCGGGGGGACCATATGGGATGCCAGGGATTGAACCCAGGCTGGCATGGGCCGGCTTCGTGCAAGGCAAACGCCCTACTCGCTGGGCTTCAGATCTTAATTTTTACAGAACTTGACACTCAAACTTTCCTGTTGTACTCTTTGAAGGTCTTTAAAAATTGATAGCTATAGAATCACATACAGGTTTAGGAAGTAATATTTATAGTAATTTTGTATTTCTCTCAAAGGTCATATAAAGTTTTGAAAGACTAGTTTTGTATCACAGCTATAATATTGATGCAAGTCACTAATCACTCATATTTCTTCACTTTCACAATTTAGTTTTGAAGGATTTTTTGAGCAGACTTTCTTTTATTCTTTTATTTTTATTTATTTATTTATTTATTTATTCAGTCATTTATTTATTATTTGTTTATTTATTCTTTTTTGCTTTTTGGGTCACACCTGGCGATGCTCAGGGGCTACTCCTGGCTCTGCACTCAGGAATTACTCCTGGCGGTGCTCGGGGGACCATATGGGATGCTGGGGATCGAACCGGGCCCAGCACAGGCCGGCTGCGTGCAAGGAAAACGTCCTACCCACTGGGCTATCGCTCCGGCCCCTGAGCAGACTTTTTAAATGATTAGCTTAAGAGTGAAATGTTAAGTTTTATTCCTCAGATAATTTTTTGTATTTTATTGAGAATATTCATAGATTTAGAACATTGAATCATCAAATTACTGTAAAATTATCTTCTTGACTCTTCTCTCAACATGTGTCTCTGATCGGTGAAACTGTTTGAACCATCCTGCTATTTATAATACTGTGTTTTAAACTCAGTTTTCCCAGAATATCTTCTGTTTTTCTGATATGAAGTGTAAGGGTTTGAGGCATTCTGGTTTTTGGTTAGATAGCATTGAGGACCTTTTCAAAATGAGCATGTCAAGGAGTCCATAAGGAAACACAGGTGGGGAGACAGTACCATCATCATCCCAAAAGTAATGGGATGGCAAGCAGGTAGAACACTTGTTTTAACGCTTGCCTTGCCCGTGACTAATCAAGGTTCGTTCCCCAGCAGCCCATGTGGTCCCCTGAGTACTGTGAGAAGTAATTCCCGAGTGCAGAGCCCGGAGTAACCTCTCAGCATCACATCACCAAGACTAGAAATTGAAACAAACACGCCTGGTACATTGGGGTCATCGAGAAACTTCTGCCTCAGCCTTTGAACCTTCTAGGGAGCATTAGAGTGTTAATCTGTAAGTGTGCCATGTCAGTTTTCTCCGAGGTACCTTATACCTAGAGAGTACACATTCACGGTCGTCACTGTCTTCCCATTGTTCATCGATTTGCTCGAGTGGGCACCAGAAACATCTCCATAAGTACTGTCACAAGCAACTGTAACCCAAGGGCATCTGCTTGCTCCAGGGACAGGAAGAGCCTCAAACCATTCTCAGGTCATGGGATTGAGGTCCATAATTGTTACTAGTTTTTGGCATAACCAATAAATAAAACACAGGTAGCTTGCCAGGTTCTGCCGTGTGGTATACTAGTACACATTAATGCTTGGATATAAAAATAATTAACAATTATGATGAAATTCATTTAATATCCTCTTGTGAGTTATTTGATGTTTTCTAGAGCTTATTTTATATGTTGTCTTTCAAGGGCTACATCAGTCAGTGAAATGCTGATAAGAACCTTTAGAAAAAGGGGCAGTGCATGTTGGGAGGTCAACTTTGCAATCCTGTTGACGGGTTTTATACCATGGCAAGTGTTAATAACTTATTTCTTCTCACTGTACGATGTTGTGTCTTAAGAGCTATAAAATTGCTGTGGATACGGAGGATATTATTTTCATTTTGCTAGAAGACTTTCTGTCGTTTGCATCCTAGCTTCTAATAGAATACATGTAACTGCATATTATTTTTGGGTTTAATTAAATACTTTGATGGCATATTCCTGTTGTCTTGGGAAAGATTTATGGTCTTGGGTGATTAAATAATTTAGAAATCACTGTAAGAGAGAAAGAAGAGAAAGATTGGGGGAAAAGATTAACAGCAGTGATGGGATATTTAACAGTTAAAAACATATAAATCTGCTCCTCTAGTATTTGCTTTAATTCATTATTAGATTTGCCATTTTTCACTTATTTAAAAGGCACCGTACCTAGAGAAGCAAATCAATATTTACAGTGCATTAGTGCCACTGAGAATGTGAAATCTTGTGATGAGGGTTTATTGCTGTTTTATCCACTCTTCAAAGGAATGCACACATCAAACAGTCTGGACCGCCATTCTGGACCCAGTGACATCCAACCCGGCCTATCTGCTTCATCCAGTAGCTTAATTATTGAAGATCCTTGTCTTTGAATTTTCTTTTTCATATTTAAGAAGATGTGCTTTGAAAATCTGTGTACTCAATAAATCTGAAGATTTAGAGAGAGTTTTATTATGCTCTTAATGCATCAATTTTCCCTAAAATAGGGATGAAAAATTGTAATAATCCCCAAATTACCTTAAATGAGAAGTTTCTGTTATATCTAATTACTGTAAAAAACACAAATTACATCAGTCATGCTGAAATCGGCTAGAAAGCCCAGCAAAATGCAGCAAATCATAGGGGAGAAGGCTACATTCGTATTTATTTCTCAGAAGGCACCACGGAATTGCATTCTTTGTGTGGTTACTATGTTTTATCACAGTAGTTCAAGGTGGGAAACCTGTCAGATGAATCAGGCAGTTGTGCTTCGTGATTGATTTTGATAAGTCCAGATGTTTTTAGTAATCTCATGAAAATCAGGTTCAGCTTGTCAGAGACGTCATGCCATTTGTTGTTGGTTAGGCACCATTGCCACAGTAAAACTCTTGCCTGTTTTCATTTTGTTTTTGTCGCCTATTGTACTTTTGCCTGTTGTCAGGGACCTGATAGTAGCTACTATTGCTCCTTTGAAATGCTTTTTCACTTCCCTCAAATTCATTAAGTTCTAAGTCCTGTTAGGGTGATTACTGGATAGGTGGGGGCATTGATAGGATCTTGAGAAGGATTCGAAGGATTCCTGCAAGGCTTCTTAAAAATTTCCACTCACAACCACTTTTACCTGAGGAAGTTTTGCATTACACTGGGTACATGAAATAGGTTCGCATGTCGAGCATTTGCAAACAGCCCGCCCCCGCCACCGCGCTGCCTCCCCCATTCAGTTACATGAGCCATGTTGAGTGTGGCCCTAGGGTTGAGAAGCTAGGAGCTACTTTGGGTTTGGGTTCAATAGAAGAGAAGGCAGGATGACTGATAGGAACCAGCATGGCATGTTCCCAGTACTAGGCCAGTGGTTGCTAAATATTTAATTAAACAATGTTCGGCTTTATTAATGCCAGATTATTAAATATGCTTTCTCTTTTATTATTGAGTTCTTTTTTTTTTTTTTTTGCTTTTTTGGGTCACACCCGGCTATGCTCAGGGGTTACTCCTGGCTCTGCACTCAGGAATTACTCCTGGCGGTGCTCGGGGGACCATATGGGATGCCCGGGGATCGAACCCTGGCCGGCATGGGCCGGCCGCGTGCAAGGCAAACGCCCTACCCGCTGGGCTATCGCTCCGGCCCCCTATTATTGAGTTCTTAGTATTTAATTTGTCCTACATTGTAGGCAATGGCTTTTATTCCCTTCCCTAAATTGTTTTTTTTTTTTTTTTTTTTTAATAAGTTTTGAGACAGCAACCCAGAGGTGCTCTGGTGTATTCCTGGCCTTTTTCTCAGGTGTGACTGACTCCTGGTGATGCTCAGGCCGCCATGTGCAGTGTAGGAATCTAACGGGCTCAGCCAAAGCAGAGCAAGAGCTTACTTTCCTGTCCCTCTCTCTAGCCGGCCCTGTCCACTCCTGCCCTGTTTCAGGCTGTCTTTATGTTTGCTTCTTTCTCTTTCTGTGCTTTTCTTTTTTTTTCTGTCTCTGCTCTCTCCTCCCCTTTCTGCACTCTTTCCTCCCTGCCCCCTCCTTTCGTGTCTTGACCTTCCCAGCCCTGCTTTCTCTAGCCTTCCCAGCCTTACTTTTGATCTTGCTATGCTTGCTCCCCTGTCTCTCCTTTACCTTCTTTTTCTTCATTTTTTCTTTCCGTCTTTTCTTTCTCTGTTTTTGCTGTTGGTCATATCTTCATGCATATTTGGTTTTATTTCTGGGTTCTCTCTTTTTATTCCATGGTCTCCATGTTTTTGTTTCAATGTTATATTGCTATAATTTTGTAATATAATTGAATTTCAGATGGGAGATGTTTCTGTATTCCTTTCTCTTGAACTTACTCTGGTTCCTCTAAATGTATGTATTGCAAGCCACAATGTGTGTGTGTGTGTGTGAGAGAGAGAGAGAGAGAGAGAGAGAGAGAGAAAGAAAGAGCGAGAAAGAGAGAAGAGGCAAAGTACCTGCCATAGAGGCAGGCTGGGGGAGGGGAGAGGGAATCAGGGGACATAGGCAGTGGGAAATGAGCACTGGTGGAGGGATGGGTGCTGGAACACTGTATGACTGAAACCCAAACGTGAACATCTTTGTAATTGTATATCTCATGGTGGTATAATAATAAAATATGAAAAAAAATAAAAATTACTCTGGTTCTCAGGTCTTTGGTGATTCTGTATAGATTTAAGCAATTATTTGTTTATTTCCTTGAACAAATGACATTATTAAATATATATATTTAATAATGTATATATATTAAATATATATTTAATAATGTCATATATACATATATATGTATATTTGTGTTTTGGTTCATACCCTGTGTGCTCAGGGTTTACCCCTGATTTTGCACTCAGGCATAACTCCTTGTAGGGCTCAGGGGACCAACAGGGGTGCTGGGAATTACAGCTACGTCAGCCACATGCAAGGCAAGTGCTCTACCCACTGTACTCTCTCCAGTCCCTGACATTGTTATTTATTAGGGATCACTTTAGGTAGAGACTCACAGACATGGGGCAGAGCTGCTACTGACTCTCCCTGTGGCCAGCCTCTCACGAGGCGCCCAGGAGGGATGGTGGATTCTAGCCCTGGCCCACCATCCCAGCAGAGCCTTGCAACAAGCTTGACGACCCCCCACTCCATGAGGACCTCCATTCTCCACATCCGGACTTCCCTCCTGTCAGAACTCCACCCAGCAGACCAGCCTATCACAGCCCAGCTCCGTGCGGCTGCAAGCGGCTGTGCAGTTCATCAATAAATGCTGGATTTAGAGATGACTACAAGAGTATGCTACCCGCACGACAGAGCCTGGCAAGCTGCCCGTGTCTTATTTGATATGCCAAATACCAGTAACAATTTTAGACCTCATTCCCATGACATGATGGAATGGGTTTAGGCTCTTTATGTTCCCTGAGCAAGTAGGTGCCTTTGAGCTCTATTAGCATGAGACAGACATATGGAGATGTTACTGGTGCCCGCTCGAGCCAATCAATGATGAACAGGAAGACAGTGATACACTTTAGGTAAATTAAGGCCAATGGCTTTTTAATATTTGATCTGTTCATTCTTGGACATTACTATTCCATTTTAGGGAAACCTTTAGGGTAAAACAAAGCTTGTTTTTCACTAAAGAAACACTTTCACCTTTGATGGCCAGGCACAGAAAGATAAAATATAGGTCCTATAACATTAATCAGGACAATGATACCAAATGTACTCTGCATTCCTTACACTGTTTATTTGTGTGTGTGTGTGTGTGTGTGTGTGTGTGTGTGTGTGTGTGTTCTTGGGGTATGTCACTCCTGTCTCTGCACTAGAGTCCCTCTTAGCAGTGCTCAGGGAAACAAATGGGATGCTGGGGGTCGAACCCAGGTTGATGACATGCAAGGTAAAGCTTCCTACACAACATACTGTCTTTCCGACCCTACACTAACAGTTGTTTTTTTAGGCAACCATTTTTATTTACTGCCTTTGATGAGATATGTATTTTTATTAATTCTGACTTGCCACATGTATAGCATGCCGGCTGGGAGGTAAACAGAAAGTACTAATATAGTCAAGGTAAATGGCTGTCTTGGGGGGAAACTTCCATGTCATGCTTTGAGTTATAACTTCCATGACATGTTTTTCATTTTTTTTAATGAAAAGCCATTTTTTTTAAATACACAAAAGCTTTGGTTACTTAGACCATGGACTCTGGCAGAGTTTCTTGGAAATGAATGGAGTCATCTTGCTATGACAGAGCAAGTGCATGGTTACATTTCCCCAAAGATGACATTCATTCTTACAAGTGAAAATGAAATTTGGGGAAACTTATTTACCGCTATGTGACATCCCAATACTTACCGGCTTTTCTGATGCAATTGGCAGTGATACTTACATGTATGATTTTCTGCTCCTTGTTGTTGTGTAAACATATAGAATCGTTCATTAATGAACATGTTCAAAACAGGCTTAAGAAATTGATCCAGAATGTAAAATTGATTCACAATGTAAGACAGACAAGTAAGTTCTATAATATCATAGAACGAAACTATACTCTCTATATTGTAGTCAATCTTTGGAACTCTCATTTGTTTTGGTGTAATATCAAGGAAGAAATCCATAATTATTGGAAAAGATTATTAAAGTGCTCTTTCCTTTTCCAAATAAAACTTGTGGAGTTTTACAAAAAAGTTTTTTCTTCAGTCTGTAGCATATTGACGCAGTAAGTACACAATGAAAAACCCAGATGTCCTCTGGTTTGCAGATCTAAAATTTACTGCTCTTCCCACTGAAATCAGCTGTGATTTAAACTTTTCATAAAATTCGATTGTAATTGTTGATGTATAATCCGTTTGTTATTTTTAAGTGGAATACTGTTTTTTTTCTTTTTATTCTTTTGCTATGGCAAATAGCATAGCAGCCATCGTCCAAAAAGCAGGAGCTCTCTGGAGTCATTATTGTTAGTGAGCAAAGTTGCTGAGAGTTTCTGTGAGGAGAGTCTGTCTACGCAGGGTTGCTTAAGGGCAGGTTTGATTATCTGATTATTTCTCTCTCTTTGTTAAATCTGTAGACTTTTAGTTTTCTTCTCTCCTTTTATTATTTCTGAAATCAGAACTGTTGGTTCAGTTTCTTTATATAGAGAATTTCCCTTGAATCAAATGATTCTATTAGTTTTAGCTAAATAATAATTCTCTGCGTATGTTTAATTTTAAAATAACAAAAATTTTCCCCCTTTAGAAAATGGAGACAAACATATTCAGATATTCTAGTAGCTAGGAACAGCTTGTGTCCCAGTGTACTGGGAGAATCAAGTTCTTGCAGACTTATCCCTAGTTTCATTTTTTCTCCCCTAAGCTTCATTTTAAGTGAGTCACATGTTTTGTTACTGTGGCTGACAAAACTTTGTTGAAACTTCAAATGGAAAGAAACGAAGGGGTGGGGGTGGGGGATTCAATCTTACTTCAGTCATTGGTTCTAACAGTGTTGCTTAAATTTCCATGTGTCGGTGCCATTAAAATTTCCATGAAAAATAGTAACCCAAATGCACCATTAGCTCACAGCAGTATAAACAAGGACCTACACTGTGTGACATTGTCTGTTGGGTTTTGTATTAAACCCATTCTGCTCTGCTGACTCAGTTGTACATATCACCATGCAGGAATCATTCGATTGCCAGAAGTCATGGTGCTGTGTGACATGCTTCTGGTACAAACATCCTGCTGGTGTTTGATTTGAGTTCTCTTCCTTTTTCATTAGTCTGGTTATCCAATTTAGGACGACTACTTTTAACTTGACAGGAGATGTAAATGAAATTACATAGGAGTGCTTAGAGTTAGCAGAAATGAGAATGGTTCAGACTTTGTCTCATAAGCTTTGTGTGTGAAGATCTCCTTGCGGGAGCACCGTGGCACTGGAGTGGAGGTACTGCCTAGCATCCACCCCAGGACACCTAGGGGTCTGCAGTCCTTGCTGGAAACGGTCTTCTCCTAGCGCTTTCCTTTCCTGTGTCTACAATTCTGTGGATTACAAATATTACACAGTGGTAGTACTAATTAGCCTTTTCTGTTTGAGGCTAACAGATTAACATAGTGATGGTGATGGATCAGAAGATGTTCCTCCTCTTTACGTATCTAACCTGAATCATGTATTCAATATTTTTCTCCTGGGGAATTTTCAGAAATTAGTAGCGTAAGCCATTCTAGTGTGTCTGAGAAAATTTGTTTTGAAAACATATAGTTCCTGAACTTATTTTGGGTTGAAGTACACATTAATTGGTTATTTTTTTTTAATTGTGGGTGATGCTATTGGTCAGAACTCGTTTACCAGTATTTTAAAGGCCTCTGTGAGCTTTATTTGCTCACACAAATAAAGGTGTGTGACTATGTGTTTGGACTAACACATAGACTTTGAGGTATAGAGTGTTTCCTTAGCATTAAATAATTGATTTAATTGAAAAGCGATAAAATCTATGTCTAAGCAGCAGTCTTATTTTTTGCCTTAGAGTATTTTTTTTTTCTTCATCCCTATGGTATCTTTTTTTTTTTTTTTGGAAACTTTCATTGACTGGATCTGGGAATAATTTTGTAAACTGAGAGAGAACTTATCTTTTGCATATAGTAAGAGCATTGTAGTATTAGCACATATTCTTGGGTTTATTATATCTTTTGTGAGTTCATTTTGAGAATTTATCATACATAATTTTTTGGTGGCCATTCTATGAAAGAAGGACTATCATACACATTTGTACAAACTGAAAAATATTCTTTAAAAAATTTTATGTGTGTTTTTCTCCCTGTTAAACTATGATAACCAGCAACAATATTTTATAAAATAATCAGCAAATGTTTTCTATAATTGTGCTGTCAAGCTTTATTTTCCAAATTCCTGTGATGTGGAAGCAAATGTTAAATGCATTTGTTAGGGCTCATATCATCCGTTTTCAAGTTGTTTTTAATTTGCTTTAGTTTTTTATTCTATTGGTCTGGACAGTGATATAAATATAACCCGGAATGTAAATAGTTCATCTTTATCATGCGCCAGGATCTGTGTACCCACACAGTCATCCATATTCCCACAGTGTTTCTCATAAATGATGAGTTTACGCCTCAAGTTTAAAGTAGTTTGTTTGATGGCTTTAAAAGATGTTTTACTTATCTGGCCTTTAAAATATCATTGCAGGGGCCTGAGCGATAGCCCAGCGGGTAGGGCGTTTGCCTTGCACTTGGCCAGCCCATGCTGGCCCGGGTTCGATCCCCGGCATCCCATATAGTCCCCCGAGCAACGCCAGGAGTAATTCCTGAGTGCAGAGCCAGGAGAAACCCCTGAGCATTGCCGGGTATGCCGCCCCCCAAAAAAAAAAGCAAAAATAAATATATAAATAGATAGATAGATAGATAGATAGATAAATAAGTAAGTAAATAAATAAATAAATAAAATATCATTGCAGGAGCCAATCAATAGTACAGCAGAAAGGGCATTTGTCTTTCACATGGCTCACCGGGGTTCTATCCTTGGCATCCTATACGATCCCCTGAGCTCCACCAGGACTATTTCCTGAGTGCAGAGTGTGGAGCAACCCCTGAGCCTCACACACTACCAAATTTAATCTAAATTTATTGCACAAATTTGGAGTGCTTTCATTCAGTTCAGTGCAGGGCATCCGACTCAGCATCCATTGTTTATAGATTGTGCTTTTATTCTTATTTCTCTTTTGTGCTAACATTGATCATATCTGCTAACATGGTTCACTGTCTACTGATACAAATGTTACCCTGAGTTTGGTATTGATTTTGTCCTTGCAATTGCATACAAACTCTTTTATGCGATTACAATTAAAACATGTTTTTGTAATTGTGTGTTTATTACAGATACTACCTGCATATTTACATAGTACTTAATTTTTGTTATCTCAAGGAAGAGAAATATATTTGTTTTCTATACTTCCATATAATATGTTATAGAACAAAGAAAATATTTTCTTTAGGGGTGAAGCAATACTATAGTGGGTAGGGCACTTGCTTTGCATGTGGCCATCCACGGTTCAGTGGTAGGTGTCTCATATTGTCACCTGTGCTTGGCCAGGAATGACTCCTGGGTGAATAGCCAGGAGTAGGCCCTGAGCACTGCCAGTTGGCCAAAAAAAAAACATTTTTTAATTTAGCAAAATTCTCTAATACACTAACCAAATATTGTATGAGTTTTTTAACTTAAAATTTAAGTTAAATTTTAACTTAAATTTGTTTTGTGGTTTGTATTTGTTATTCCTATTGTAGAATATATGTGATTTTTATTTGTAAATCTTGGGGAAATAATAGAAAAAATGGTTCTTATTCTCTGGCATGGTAAGTTCTCTTTGGCCGTGTTTTAAGCCCTATATTTCTATTAATCGCACGATACCCGTGAAACTGCTCTTTCATTACCTGTAGTGGGAGTGGAGAGGGGGAGGAGAGGCAGTGGACAGTCGGCCAGCCTGTATGCAGCCTCACAAATAACAAACGGCAAGTTGTAAATGCAACCTCAGACCACCTGACTGCCGTGCAGGGTATCCCATTGGCACCACATTTCTTTCACCCGCTTGTTCTTTTAAAGGAACAAGTAGAATTTTTGTTTGCAGTGTTCCCTCATTGAGCGTAGTCTTCTGTTCCATGATCTGTTTTGGGTATTTGCTGCATTTGTTTTAATAGTCCTTCCTAGGCATTGGTTGCCTGTTTTCAGAAAACTCATAATGCTTCTTTTTTGTGTTTCTAGATATGCCTCTTCATGTCCGACGTAGCAGTGATCCAGCTTTAATTGGCCTTTCCACTTCTGTCAGTGACAATAATTTTTCCTCGGAAGAGCCTTCACGGAAGAACCCCACTCGCTGGTCCACAACAGCTGGCTTCCTCAAGCAAAACACTGCGGGTAGCCCCTAAAGCCTGTGATAGAAAGGTAAGCACTTCTCACTACGCCTGCTCAGTGCCGCTGCAGGGCGTCATCTCTTGAAAATGATCATCACGGTCATTTATTCGATATTGCCAGGTTAGTTTTCTCCTTCACCAAAAGAAAAGTTTGCTATTTAGTCTCAGTAAAATTTTTGTCATTCTCCTAATTTATTTCAGTCCATGACCTCCTTTAGTATAGAGGAATAAATAATACTTTAGTATATTTTCTTCAGTACACTTGTTAATACTTTTTGCCTACGTTGCTACAGACTTGTATCGTCCTATCATGTTACACTTCAGTTTGGTTTAAGCCAGTGATCTTTAAGCTGTGTTGACTATTTTCACTGCTGAATCTATAAACCTCTTATTATGAATTAATAAGCATTTTTCAGTGCAGAGCGTAATTTAGCATATTAGGTATTGAAAAATGTGGAAACATGCTACTCACAAATTAATACTAATATAAATAGTGTGCAATTTACTTGGTTTATCCTTAGTATTTGTATAAAAATACCTGCCTTAAATATTTTCACTTGGTTTGGCATTTCAACAATGTTCTTTGCACTTTTTTTTTCTATTTAGAGTAAAGAAATTTAAAACTAAGAGCAGTTTACTGGTTTGGGAAAAATAAACTGTTCTGTAGTCTCTAACGTTTTGATTAGACTTAACTGTTGGACTCATTCTTTTGAAAATATGTATCATGAGAAATTTTGTCAGTGTCTTATTGAAATTAACTTGTAATTTTAGAATTTGTTACAAGGCTATCTTAAGGAGACTCTAGTTAGTGAATGTGTCTCGTGATATATGTGTTGAGAATAGACTTAATTTACATAGATATTCAAAGTATAAAAATGAGTCAAATTGGCACAAAATTTTTACTTTTATGAAGGTTTTCTGTTGAAGGATAACATAAGTTATTTAGGTAATCAGTACTTTTTATTTATTTATTTTTTTTTTTTTGCTTTTTGGGTCACACCCGGCAATGCTCAGGGGTTACTCCTGGCTCTGCACTCAGGAATTAGTCCTGGCGGTGCTCGGGGGACCATATGGGATGCCGAGGATCGAACCCTGGCCGGCATGAGCCGGCCGCGTGCAAGGCAAACGCCCTACCCGCTGGGCTATCGCTCCGCCCCTAATCAGTACTTTTTAAAAAATTATTTGAAATCTTGCTTGGGGAATCAGGTCCAATTACAGCTAAAAGAACCACAATAGGTGTGTGTGTGTGTGTGTGTGTGTGTGTGTGTGTGTGTGTGTGTCTGTGTGTGTCTGTGTGTGTGTCTGTGTGTGTGTGTCTGTGTGTGTGTCTGTGTATCGTGTCTGTTTAAATATTATGATTTTAGGGAACATGGTTACAATATTTTAAAATTTGTCTTATTGATGTATTCAGTTTCACCACCTCACTACCTTGTAGCTATTTTATGCATAGCTCCATGAAAGTCTTAATACTTGCAGTTTGTTTCTCAGAAAAAGTTTGGATCACAAACTGTAGCTATAGTACAGAGAGTGGAGTGCTTCCTTTGCATGCATCTGAGCCTGGATTCTGAACTAACATTCCTTGGGAGTTGGGAGCTGATGCCAGTTATGCCTAAGGAAATCCCCTCATGGCTTCTCACTTCTGTGCTTCCAGGAACAACTGCCCCAAGAAAGTTCCCATTTTACAGCTGTCATGCAAATGAATCAAATAGGCAGAGTGCATTTTGCACATAGATCCTTATCTGTAAGTTTCTGGGAAATGACGTTAGCTTCCAGGCTTTGTAGTACAGGTTGGTAAGGTAAGAGAGGACTCAGGTTTGCTCACTGTCTAATCTCTTGGGCACCCCACTGACCTGTTTTACACATTTTATTTTATTCATTCAGCTGAGTTGCACTGGATGTGCTCATTGCTTACTCCTGGCTCTGCACTCAGGAATCATTTCTGTGATGTTTGGGTACCATGTGGATCAAACCTGGGTTAATGTGCAAGGCAATTGCATACCAGCTGTACTAAAGCTCTGCCTCCTTTTCACTGACTTTTTGTTTTGATATATTTATATATTGAATCAAATTCGTATTTGACAGACCTCTTCCTGTGTCTCGTCTTATGTCTCTAATTGGAAGCAGTATCCTTCTTAAAGGGTTTTTATAGTTTATTGTTATTAAGAATATGATTAAATATTAACCATCGGTATGATAGTGAAAAAAAAATTTGTAATTGTTGGTTGGTCTCACAACAAGCCAGACTCTTACCCCCCTCCCCGCCCCCAACTCCATGGGGGCCACCGTCTTCCACATCCGGACTTCCCTCTCATCACAACTCCACCTAGCAGACCAGACTATCACAGCCTGGTTCATCCACACCCACCCTGCAGCAGTGTTTTTTCAATCTGGCACAGGTATGCTGAACCAGAGACTCTCAGACATGGGGGCAGAGCTGCTCCTTGCTCTCCCTGTGCCCAGCTGCTCATGAGGTGTCCAGGAGGCATGGCGGGTTGTAGCCCTGGCCTGCCACCCCAGCAGAGCCTCACAACAAGCCAGGACACCCCCCCCCCCGACTCCATGGGGGCCGCCATCTTCCATATCCAGACTTCCCTCTTGTCACAACTCCACCCAGCAGACCAGACTATCGCAGCTAGGCTGGCGGCGTGGTTCATCAATAAATGCTTTATTCAGAGGTGACTAAGGGAGTATGCCACCCACACGGCAAGCCTGGCAAGCTGCTCGTGTTGTATTTGATATGCCAAATACCAGTAACATTTATATTAGGTCATTCCCATGACCTAATATAATGGATTGAGGCTCTTTATGTTCCTGGAGCAAACAGATGCCTTTGGGTTCTACTAGCATGAGACAGGACATATGGAGATATTACTGGTGCCCGCTCTAGCAAATAGATGGTGAATGGGAAGATAGTGATAGTGATATATTGAATACTGCTAAGTATTTGGGAAACTGATATAATAGAATAAGTTAAATATAATCCCAGAACTCATCATCAACATGTTAGTGAACTTTTTTTTGTCAGTCTGGAAAATATGAATAAATGGTTTTATATGATGACTGCCAGTCACAGTCTCTTCTGACCCCTTCTCCCTCCTCACCTCCCCAAAGTTCCTGAGAAAGGGGAATGTACTGGCACTAGGGGCACCAGGCTAGCTCAGGGTTTAAGTGCCAATTTATTAGAACATGGGCTTTCTCAGAACAGGAAAAGTTTAGTTCTAAATTTTAACTTGCTTGTGTTTTTGTCTCAGAGTTTGTTTCTGTGTTTTTTCAATTTTATTTTATTTATTTATTTATTTATTTTTGTTTCTGTGTTTGTATCTGATTCCTTGCTACCTGGTTTTCTGTTGTAAAAACATTTCGTGTGTTTTCAGTATTCAGAAGAAATACTTGGAGCAAAGCATACTCACTGCTCACAATTAAATTCATTTCTTTGTTGAATTCATGGAGCTTGCTTATGCCAAAAAAATTTCAAGAGTTGTGAGTTCATTTCAGTGTGTAATAATTTAGCTTTTCTTCTAGAAATAGAATAGTTTGGGTTTATAGTTTTGTGCTCTGTATCTCTGTGGTTCTTCGAAGGGGTCGGTAGAGGCAAGAGACTCTTCTGAACCTCTCCTTGTTGCCCCACATTTTGTTCCTTACTGATTTTTAAACTCAGAAAGAACATTTTAACTTGCATTTTGTATGGAAGTGTCTTATTAAAGATGTCTTTTCACGTGAGAACTTATATCTGCTTAATGGCTCCTCTTGGGAATGAGTATTTCAATCAGTGTGAATACTTAAATTATTTTGCTACCTCTTTGGTCATTCTTATTCAGTTAGTGTCTCGAGAATGAAGAAGCCAGCTAGTACGTGGGCAGCCTTTGATGCATTCCATCAAGAAAGGTGTAATGAGGCACTTATCAGAACCAGCCTACCATGAAGTTTCAAGGAGAAAGTCTATGTACTATTTCACCATGCAGTTGTTATAAGCTATTGTCTCTACCCCCTAAATAACTGGAGAGTTGATTTCCTAATTTATATTACCACGCTTCTGCCGTCCCATTAACATCTTGTAGATTTAGCTTCAAAATCTTTTCTTGACTAGTCTCCAAGAGAGATTTTTTTTTTTGTTATTAATATCTGATTAGAGAACGGGGGTAGAAAGTCATAGAGAACTCATTGTGTTGGCATTATAAGCTTTTAAAATTATTTCTCTTTGGTTTTTAAAGAGAAACCTTGGAATGTTTCTGACCCCCTGGGTTTCTTATTTCTGTTTGATTTAGTTCCTTGGCATGTTTGGTATCTTTCCAGTCCCCTGATACGTGCAAGCGTTTGGAAAAAAAATGCTGTCTTAATTATAACTTAGTCATCTCTCTTTTCCTTAGAAGAGTTGTAAGATCTTTCTTCTAACTTTAGAAAACTATTTTTAAAAGCATTTATTATAGTATATTTTAAGATTCAAAAATTTTTTTCTGATGTAACTTGTCTTTACAGTTTTAAAGTAATGAAGTATAATGGTATAAAGAAGTAGGTAAGTGTTTTGGAATCCTGAAGATGTGTAGTATTGACATTTTTATGTATTAATTTCAGGACTTTTATAGAAATAACAACTGCCTCTACTACTAAAAGGAATCATTTGACAAGCAGATTAATTATATGCTCCTTTTCACTAGTTTATATTCCATGAGAACATTTTCTTATATATCTTATAAATATTAATGTCTTGCATACTGTTTTATTATGCAGTGATAGATATTTTAAGTGGGTTAGATATGACATTTTTTGGAATGGAAGGGGAGACGACTCACTGGTAAAGTATTTATCTTGCATGTGTGAGGCCCTAGGTTCCATTCATGGTACACCATATGATAAGAAACAAATCCTTTTGCCCCTCTCTCATAAAAATATGTTCAGTGCTAAGTAATCCATGGGTTGCACAATGACGCTACAAATTTGAGAACACACGTTGCTTTCCTTTTACTGTCCTCCATCTCATGTCTTCATATTCTAAAATAGCTGCCACCATTCTAGCTATCATGACCTGAATGCCAACATAGGAATGCAAGAGAGTATGACTTTTTTTATTTAAAAATTTTTAAATTCATGCTCTGTGATTTACAGTTGTGTTCATTTTAATGTTTTAGGAACATAATGGTTCATCACCATGCCCTTCCGCAGAGTGCCTGTGTCCCTCCCCCATTTCCTCGTGTCCTTTCACCTTCTCTTCTGTTCTTCAGTTTTAGGAAACTCCTTTCTGTAGGCAGACTGGTGGTATCACTGACTGTTGTGTATTCCCGAACTTCTATGCTTTTTTGTACTACACATGAATGAGGTTACCTTGTATGTTTTCCTTCTCTGCTTCACTCAGCATACCCTTAGTTCCATTTAAGTTGCAGCAAATGGCAATACTTTTCCTATCCTTTCTGCTAAGTACAGTTTCATTGTGTCTATATCCACCTTTTCCTTATCCACTTGTGTGTTGTTGGTCACTTGTTTTTTCTTTCACTTCTTGGCCATTGTAGATAGCATCGCAGTTAACAAAGGCATGGAAGTATCTTTTTATATAGTGCTTTGGTGCTCTTGGGTTGAATGGTAAGAAATGGAATCTCTGGGTCATGGATCTCTAATCTGAATTTTTTAAGAAACCACAATACCATTTTTTTTATAGAGCCTAAATCAAACAGCAGTTGCACGGTGGTGGGTGACAGGTCCCTTTTCACTATATCCATGCCACCACTGACCCTTTTCTTCTTTTTTTCCCTTCTCATTGCTATGAAGTAGTATCTCATTGTTATTTTGATATTGCTTTTGTCTGATAAATTAAAAAGAGCCCCTCTTTCTGTATCATTTGGCCCTCTGTTTTCTTTTGGAGACATTGTTTATTTCCCGCCCTTTTTTGACTTTTTTTTTTTTTTGGCTTTTTGGGTCACACCTGGCAATGCTCAGGGGTTTCTCCTGGCTCTTTGCACAGGAATTACTCTTGGTGGTGCTTGGAGAACCAAATGGGATGCTGAGAATCTAACCCGAGTCGGCCGCATGCAAGGCAAAAGCCCTTCCCGCTGTGCTATCGCTCCGGCCCCAGGGTTGTTTCTTTTTTATGTTGAGTGTTGATTGGTTTTCGGGGACACACCTTGTTATGTTCAGGAATGTGTCCAGAAGTGCTTGGAAGCCCATGTAGGGTGCCGTGGGGGAGGAGAGTTATGAACTGGGTAAGTCTTCTGTGAGGGAAGCTCCTCGATACTTGTACTATCTCTTCAGACCCTTGTTTGGAGTTCTGTCAGTGCTGTGTACATCTTGGATATTTGCACTTGGTTAGATGTACGGTGAGTAAATATTTCCCCCACTTCAGTAGGTGTCTTTTTTTATTTTAGCTGCTATATTTTTAAAGTACTACAACTTTTTTAGTTTAATGAAGTCCAATTTATTTATTTTTACTTGTTTTCTTAGCCAAAGGCGTTACATCATCGAAGACACCTTTGGAGTCTGTATCGCAGGGAGTTCTGTACGGTTCCTCAATATATTTTAGCTATTTTAGTTAATATTGAGGTCTTTGACCCATTTTGAATTAAATTTTGCATATGGTATGAGTTTAGGATCTGATTTTTTCTTATCAGTTTAATTTTTGGCATGATTTGTCCAGTTTTCCCAGCACCATTTGTTGAAGAGTCTTTCTTTGCTTACCTCATGCAATTTAAGTCCTTTGTCATAGAGGAAAATATCCATGTATCAGAGGGTTTCTTTTTAGGTTTCTCAGTTCTATTCCACTGGTGTGAGAATCTGCTTTTATGCCAGTACCACACAGTTTTTAATTATTATAACTTTATAATGCCAAGAAACACAGTGTCTCCTGTTTTCTTTTCTTTTTTTCCTCAGGATTGCTCTATTAGGGGAGTTTTATTGCTTCATAGTAATTTTAATAGTATTTGTTCTCTGTCCCTAAAGAACACCCGATGATTTTACATGGGAATTACATTAAGTGTACTACTTGGATAGAATAGTGGTCTTTTGTTTTTGCTTTGTTTCAGTTTTGGATTCACACTGAGCAATGCTCAGGACCTACTTTAAGTATGTTACCTGGTGGTGCTTGGGAGACCAGGTGGTGCTGGGATCAAACCAGTTTTCCATTTGCAAAACAAGTGATCCAGCCTTTTGCTGTCTCCCTGCTCCAGGATAGCCATTTAAATGATGCTGCTTGTTTCCTCTTTCAGTATGGAATATGCTTTCATTTCTCTGTATCTTCACTTAATAATGATTCATAGTTTTCTTTGTATAAGTCATGTCACCTCCCTCTGTCTCTGTTTGTCTGTCTGTCTCTTTCTCCCTCCCTCCTCTCTCCCTTGTTCCCTCCCTCCTTTCTTCCTCCTTACCCTCCCTCCTCTTTTCCCTCTCTCTCCCTTTCTCTCTCTCTCTCTCTCTCTCTCTCTCTCTCTCTCTCTCTCTCTCTCTCTCTCTCTCTCTCTGTTCTTGGACCATACTCTGGTGTGCTTAGGGCTTACTCCTGGCTCTCTACTCACAGTCAAGTTGGTAGAACTTGGAGGGCTACATGTTGTTCTGGGTTTCAAATCCAGGTCAGCTGCATGAATACCAAGCACCTTACCTGCTGTACTCTCTCTCAGACCCCTTGTTCACCTATTTTGCTAAGTAAATTCTCAGATACTTGAGTTTTTGGGAAGAATTTGTCAAAATTGTGAGATTAAAAAAATTCCTCTTTAGTTAATTGTTTCCATATAAAAAGAAAAATTGATTTTGTATTGATTTTTATATTTGCCAAAATTCTGTATAGGTCTATTGTTTCTAGGTTTTTTGGTGGTAGAGTCTTTAGGTTTTCTATGTATAGTATCATGTTACATGCAGATACTGGTGATTTTTCGTTTCCTCCCTCTCTCCCTCCCCTCCTCTGTGTTGAATGATAGTTTTGACAATATCTTTTTGCAGTCAAAACAGAATCAAAGAAAGAAAAGTAGTATCTTTTTATCAAAGAAATAAAAGTAGAAGACTTTTATTTCTTTGCTTTCAGTATCATGTTAGCTTTTGATTTGTGTTAGCTTTGGTTCTATTAAGATAATTTCTTTCTCTGCCTATTTTCTTTCTAGAAATTTTCGTTTTCTTTTAAAATCACAAATGGATGTTGGATCTTATCTAATTCTATCTGTGCTCTATTGGCATGATCACATTTTATCTCTCTTTATTAATGTAGCACATAATGTTATTTTACTTACTGACTCATATTCTACCATTTTAACATCCCTGGATAAATTCATCTGATATCAATGTATAATTTTTCAATGTATTTTTTACTTTAGTGGTTAAAATGTTGTTGAGAATCTTTACATCTGTCTGTGTTGATTCCCATGTGTTGTGTTTTTATTTCATTTATTAGTTGTGTGTCATGGTAAATTTTTTGCCATCATTGAAACTGTTCAGAATAATTCCTGATTGTTTGATTTTACAAGGAGAGCCTGAGAAGGATAGGAACTAGGTCCTCTGAAAATTTCAAAGAACTAACTGGTGTTTAGATAACACTTGTTGACTTTTTGTTGATTTTTTCCTTTGGCTTGTTATTTATATTTTAGCAGGTTTCTTTTTATCTGATAAGTAATCATTGACAGTGCTTTCAGAGAATATCCTTTACATTTTATATTAATGTTGACATCTGATTACTTTGGGATCCATTCCAGAAATAAACTTATTTGATCAAGTAAATGATTTACTTTAAAGTTATATATACTTATTTCCCATAAATTCATGAATAATGGCATATAGCATACAGAGGAAGTACAAAACACAGTATAAAATTCTAGGTGGGGTGAGTAAGAGATGTATTAGTGGCAAAACAGCGAAGTAACTGGTATTGATTTTAAATTCCAGAATTTCCTGTCTTGCAATCTTGCTTTAATGGCTCTTTTTGTCTGTTTACCAGAAATTACCTGTGAATATTTAAAAGATGAAACACACAGTAGATTATTTTATTCTTTTTTAGAAAATTTGTGTATGTTTGTTTAATTTCACAGTATTGGTTCTAGTATCTATTTTTCAGTCAGAGTATAATAGTTTGAATTCTATGTTTTTTAAAAGAATAATTTTCTGTCAAAATAAAGGTCATTAGCACAGAAAAATCTGGAAACATTTACTGATTTTGATTTTAGGACTTTTCACACTTACGTTGCTCAAAATTATCATGCTCAAATTATAATTAGTTTTTTTTATTTTTGGTCTTCTCTAGCAATACTCAGGGATTAGTCCAGACTCTACACTCAGGACTCCCTCTTGGTGGTGCTCAGAAGACCATATGGGATGCTAGTGTTCAAATCTGGGTTTGCCGAATGAAAGGCAAGCACCCTTCCTTCCATACTATCTCTTACCCCCATGGAACAGTTAATTTTAAAAAATATTTATAAAGAAAAGTGTTGCAGAACTCAACATGAATTTTTTTCTATTTTTTTTCGCTTTTTGAAAATATATTTATTGATATTTATCAATTTCTCATTTTGTTTAGTTTTTTTTAAGTATTTTATTATACCACCATGAGATATACAGTTACAAGGATATAGAATTAAAAAGTTCATATTTGGGTTTTGTTCAAACAGTGTTCCAGCACCCATCCCTCTACCAGTGCCCATTTCCCACCACCAACGTCCACGGTTCCCTCCCCTTCCCCCAGCCCGCCTCCATGGCAGATTGTTTATTTCTACTCTGGTTGTTTCCAGATTCTGGCTATTGTGAATAATGCTGCTATGAACATAAAAGTAGGGATGGTGTTTCTGCTGCGTATTTTTGGTTTCCCAGAGTAGATTCCCAGGAGTGGTATGGCTGGGTCAAATGGGAGTTCAATTTCTAGTCTTTGGAAGAATGTCCATATTGTTTTCCAGAAAGGCTGTACCAGCCGGCATTCCCACCAACAATGGATGAGTGTCCCCTTTTCCCCACATCGACGCCAGCACTTGTTGTTGTTGCTCTTTTGAATATGTGCCAGTCTCTGGTGTAAAATGATATCTCATTGTAGTTTTGATTTGCATCTTTCTGATAATTAGTGATGATGAGCATTTTTTCATATGCCTTTTGGCCATTCGAATTTCTTCCTTGTCAAAGTTTCTGTTTATCTCTTCTCCCCATTTTTTATGGGGTTGGCTGTTTTCTTCTTATATAGTTGTACCAGTGCCTGATATATCCTGGATATTAACCCCTTATCAGATGGGTATTGGGTGAATATTCTTTCCCATTCTGTGGACTGCCTTTGTATCTTAGTCACTGTTTCTTTTGAGGTGCAGAAGCTCTTTAGTTTCATGTAGTCCCATATGTTTATGTTTTTTTCTAGTTGCTTTGTTAATGGTGTTTCACCTTTGAATATGCCTTTAGCTTCAATTTTGTGGAGGGTTTTTCCTGTATTTTCTTCAGTGTACTTTATGGATTGAAGTCTGATATTGAGATCTTTAATCCATTTTGATCTGATTTTTGTGCATGGTGTTAGACACAGGTTCAAATTCATTTTTTTACATGTCTCTGCCCGGTTTTCCCAACACCACTTGTTAAAGAGGCTTTCCTTACTTCATTTTGGACTCTGCACCTTTATCAAAGATCATGTGTTTGAGGTAGGGTCAGGATACTTAATTCTGTTCCATAGGTCCACAGGTCTGTTTTTATTCAGTACCACACTGTTTTAATTACTACTGCCTTGTAGTACAGTTTGAAGTTGGGAAAGGTGATGCCTCCCATCTTCTTTTTTCTTTTTTTTTTTTCTTTTGGATTTTATTTTATTTTATTATTCCCCCTCCCCCAAAATATTATTACACCATTTTAGACATACAATTGAAAGATGCTCATGTAGAGTTTTGGTTCTACAGAGTTCCAACACCCCATCTCTCCACCCAAACCCATCTCCCCATCTCCCATCACCAATGTCCCCACCTCCCTCCCCACTCCCACACCTCAACTACCCGGGCGGGTTCTGTATGTCATTTCTCTCCTCTCTATCTCTCTCCCTCCCGCCAAACCTTCCTGCACATCGTGGAATGCAGTGCATTAAAAGACATTACTGTTTCCACTACCTGGGCTCGAACTGGTTTTGCTCTGTTAATCTGGTCGTGAGGCAGTTTCCCAGCGTCTGGACAGCGAAAATGGTGGCTAGTGTGATGGGCGAGTCTCATCCAGCTGCTTCCGGGACCCCCAGAGGTGACGGGCCTACTCCCCAAAACCCGTCTGCCTTCCTGGGGGTCCCATAGTCAGCTGGGCCTGGGGCGAGCCGAGTTCCAGCCTCCCCAGCTGCTTGTGAGCCTCTTCATGCTATCCCATATTCTTTTTCCTGAGGATTGCTTTAGGTATCCTTGGGGGGTTTATTGTTCTATACAAATTTCAGGAGTGTTTGGTTAATTTCTTTGAAGAATGTCATGGGTATCCTTATAGGGACTGCATTGAATCTGTACAGAGCTCTAGGGAGTATTACCATTTTGACAATGTTGATTCTCCCCATCCATGAGCAGGGAATATGTTTCCATTTCCTTGTGTCCTCGTTTATCTCTTGGAGCAGTATCTTGTAGTTTTTTTTGTACAGGTCCTTTACACACTTGGTTAAATTGATTCATAGGTATTTGATTTTCTGTGGCACAATTTCATCATGCTTTGTATCCTATCATATCAACAAAACTTAGAACAGGACAATTGAAGCTGTGATATGGGCAATGTTAGTGTTGTTTTTTTTGTGCATTTTCCCTTTTATTACCACTTCCACCTTATTGTCAAGTGCTTTTCTATATACAGTGTATACATGCCAAACTTCTTTGATCATATATGGGTCACCAATGCTAATTTAAAAATATAATTTTTTTCCCGTTCCACTGACCGTCTTTGTATCTTGATAACCTTTTCTTTTGAGGTGCAAAAACTTTTTTAGTTTAATGTAGTCCATTTGTTTATCTTTGATTTAACTTGTCTGGTCAGTGGTGATTCATCATTGAAAATGCCTTTAGCTTCAGTGTCATGGAGGGTTCTGCCTACTTTTTCCTTAAACCTTATGGATTCAATTCTGATGCTGAGGTCTTTAATTCATTTTTATCTGACTTTTGTGCCCTGCTTTAGAAAGAAGCTGAATTCATTTTTTTTATCATATAGCTTCAGTTTCCCAGCACCACTTGAAGAGACTTTTCTTGCTCCACTTCATATTTCTTGCTCCTTTATCAAAGATTAAATAATTGCATATTAAAAAGTCTGTGTCATGAAATTCAGCTCTGTTCCATTGGTTCTGTTGGCCTGTCTTTAATACAATATCATGCTGTTTTAATTGCTACTGTTTTGTAATACAGTTTGAAGTTGGGGAAGTTGTTTCCTCTTTTCTTCTTATTCTCAACGATTGCTTTAGCTTTTTTTGGATGTTTACTGAAGTTCAGGAGTTTTTGATCTATTTCTTTGAAAAATGTCATGTGTATACTCATCTAACAAGGAGTTAATATCAATGATAACTAAGGCACTGGTAGAACTTTACAAGAAAAACATACAACCCTATCAAAAGAGGGTTTAGGGGCTGGAGCAATAGTCCAGCAGGTAGGGCTTTTTGCCTTGCATGAAGCCAACCCGGCTTTGATTCCAGGCATCCCATATGGTCCCCCATGCAGTGCCAGTCGTGATTCCTGAACGCAGAACCAGAAGTAACCCTGAGCATCGCTGGTTATGACCCAAAAAAGCAAAATAATAATAATAACAATAATAATAATAATAATATATGGGTTGAAGAAATGAAGACAAACCTCCTCAAGAAATACAAATGGCCAAAAGGCACATTAAAAAAATACTTCACATCACTAATCATCAGAGAGATGCAAATCAGAATCACAATGAGATATCTCACACCACAGAGACTGGCACACTTCAAAAAGAATAAGAACAACCAGCACTGGCACAGTTGCTGCGTGAAAGACACTCTCCTTCCAACTGGTCCAGCAGACCAGTCCAGCCTTCTTGGAATACAATTTGTTCATTTCTCAAAAAACTAGAAATTTAGCTTCCATATGACCCAGCGATACCACTTGTTAAGCTACCTGGTAAATACTTTTGTTTCCACTAGATTTCTTAAGTCACGTATTTTGGAAGGAATCACATTCTCTAAAATTAAGATTCATTTATATTTTGGGGACAATGCTTTCTTGAAAATTAATCATATTCCGAGGGCACAGTTGTACTGTAGATGAGGTTATGGAGAAGGTTTAAGTTTGTAGAAGTTTTTATGTTTTGTGTCCCAGCATGTGGTCTATATTGGAGAATGTTCCGTGTGCACCGGAGAAAAAGGCAAGAAGCCAGAGGAACCCCCACATCATGAGGGCCTCCATTATGGGCCACCTTGAGGTGTTGCAGGTGTGGCTGCATTGACAGGTGACAGGCAGGAGACAGGCTTGGCTACACCCAAGGGCTCTTCTCTGCCCCTTGGGCCCTGGTTGGTTGATGGTCTGACAGAGAATAAGACTGGGCCCCCTGGGATGAACCGAGAGCCACGGCAGAGCCTGGAATGTTACCCGTGGTATATTCGATATGCCAAAAACAGTAACAATAATGGACCTCATTCCTGGTGAATGGAAACAGTGATGCCCGCTTGAGCAAATCGATGATCAACAGGAAAACAAGTGATACATCTATTTAGTTTTTTTTTTCTTTTTGTGTTTGCTGGGCCACAACCAGTGTTGCTCAGGGCTTACTCTTGGCACTACACTTAGGATCAGACCTGTTGGTGTTCAGGAGACATATGGAATGCCGAGGTTTGAACCCTGGTTAGCTGCATGCAAATCAAGTGCCTTAAAAAGGTGCCATAAGTTTCTTTATGCTAAGTGTTTCCCATGAGGGGATTGAATTGTCCAGAAAAGTTATTATTGCAAGGGAAGTAATTGGTAAGATAGGATATGTATCTGAAAAGAAACATTTTTCACAGTATCAAAAATCTATTCAGGGTGATGGATTACTTGCAGAGGTAATTTATCAATTCAGCTCAATCTGTAAGAAAATTAACTGGTCGTCTGTTGTAGGGATATTTACAGAAATTCCCCAGTTTAGCCGAATTCAATAAAGTTAGCATTTCATCTGAATAATCTAAGAATGTGTGCTAGGTATAGGATTATTAGTGCATTGATTGCAGCACTTCCCTTGCATGTAACTGGTACCAGTTGTGTCCCACAGTACCATACAGTCCCTTCAGCACTGCCAGGCATAACTATTGAGCACAACCTTGTATGGCCCCAACATTCCCCATGCAAAATAAATATATAAAATGAGCGATGCTTGTATTTATCTGGCGGCCAGAATGATTGCATATGGTGAGAGAATTATAATTACTTTTCAAATAAAATCTTATTAAGATTTCTAATTTCTTCCAAAATTTTTAGTAAATATGTTGATTAATGTTGCACATTTAGATAATAAGAAAGACAATGTTTTGGAATTAGACAAGCCACTTTAAGTATTTTCATTCTCTTTCTTATCCTTTCCAATCTGTTTGTTCCCTTCAACTCTTGGCATTGTGTAAATTGCCCTTGATGCAAAATACATGTTATTTACAATTTCATTCTTCAGAATAAACATTGGGATATAATTGTGTTTGGGGAGGAAATGAAATGTTGGTAGGTGTTTCATGTCTTCAAAACGAGAAATACTTTGCACTTTTATCCTTTTTTAAACTTTATTTCAGATTTTAATTTCTGTTTTTAGTGTTTAGCAATAATAGTCCCGTGCTGCTCTTTGTCTTTATTGTGGTGTTCAAAGTGGAATCTAGTGAAATAGTTTATTTTACACTTGCCCCGGGTTGGAGGAGAAGGGTGAAAAAATGGTGGCTTCCCCCTGTTCTTGACATTTGCTCACTGTGGAATGCTGATGATTTCAGGACATTCTTGTGGCCATGTTGGTTTTTATGAAGTACCGTGCAAGAGATAAATGAGAACTGTTTCCCTGCTGCTTTGATTTGACCTGTGTTCTTTATTTTTTCCAAGTCCAAAAGAAGATAACATATCTTTAGTAAAAATAGACAGTAAGCTTCTCTCTACCTTACTTGTTTTCATAAGCTAAAGAGATGGATTTAGTCACTATTTAATACAAATTTTACTTTAGGTAGATAAATAAATACAAGTTTGAGGAACATAATTACAGTAGTGTTAACTCTTACGGTTTTCATAGATTAAGTTACTGTGTCTTTACCACAACAAAGTGCCCGTCACCCTCAGTGCTGTCTCCATGACACTTATAGTTCTTCCTTCCCTTCCCGGCTTACTGCTTGGTTATTCTAGTTCGAAATCAAAAGCTGAGGGTTTGTTCTCATTTGATATTATTTGTCCCTTGTTTTGTTTCTCTGATACTATATATGAGTGACATTATCTGGTATTTGTTTTCTCCCTCTAAAGTGTTCAGTTAATATGTTGCAAACAAATATTAAAAGAAACATTTTAATTATTCTTAAGAGTATATCATAAGACCAAAACTTCTTATGTAAATATAATTTGTGAATCAAGACTATGATTTATTTCAACTTTAGACATAAGAATCAGAAGATAGTTTTGTAGGAGGGAATCCTGATATAGAAATTTCTGGATATCAAAAATTATGATCATTGCATAGTTAAATTATAGATTCTTAAAGGTCAAGAGTTAGAGGATAGTCACAAATCTCATCATAGTAGTTCTTTCTTATATTTGTGTGATTCTGAAATGGTTGAGAGTATTGCATCTTCTGTGTAGATATTTTTTCTATGATATAGACTATAACTTAGACTTAATAAGAAATGAACATTGAGAACTCAGCCTGAGTTTTGCTGGTTTCTTTTTGTTGACTTGCTGCTTTGTTGCATGCGTAGGCCTGGTAGCTTCTGATAATTCTGCTTCTGGGTTAACCTCTGGAAATACCACGAGCTTCTAGGTTACCCCCTGCATCTCTGTGGAGATTTGACCAGTCCACCCTGGTTCACATCAGGTCCCTGTTAATGTTCTTCACCTACTGCAGAAACATGTTCTGGACTCATTTTAAGAATCTGATATAAATAGTGTTAAGTTACTAGCCAGTTGTAAGTTGTGATATAAAACTAAAATGGTTTTGTCAACATATCAACCTGATAGATTTTCTGTGTGACAGGAAACACATTTGCAGAATTTGTCGTAATATTGCTATGTGTATTGCATTATTAGAGTTTTAACCTGAAATCCCCCCAGCATATTCAGCATTCTTGACTTATTTAATGCCATTTTAATATGTAGGAGGTATTGAATATTTGTCATAGTAACCAAAAAAGGTATGATTTATAGGCAGGAATCATTATCAAAAACTACTTATTTTTAGCATTTCAAGGGAAAAGGAATATAATAAAACTTGATGTACATGGTGGAGTCTTTGTTTTGTTCTTTGAGAAAAAAATTTACTAAATTATTATTAGTTAAATAAATTAACTAATACATTATTTAACAAATAAATTATTTCCAGTATTTATTGCTAATTTCTGTCCATGTCTTTACTATCTTCACTTGTATCACTTGTCTTCCCATTGTTCATAGATTTGCTCGAGCAGGCACCGGTAACATCTCCATAAGTCCCATCACAGCTAGTGTAGCCCAAGGGCATCTGCTCATTCCAGGAATATAAAGAGCCTCAAACCATTCCATCAGGTCATGGGAATGAGGTCTATAGTTGTTATTCGGTATTTGGCATATCAAATACGACACGGGTAGCTTGCCAGGCTCTGTCATGCGGTTGGGATACTCTTGTAGTCACCTCTCATCTTGTGCATTTATTGATGAACTACACGGAGGCAAAGGAGGGGACCAGGTGTGACAGCAGGATGGTCTTGGGCCCTGCTGGTGGCAAGGGTCAGAGGTGAAGATTTGTCACCATGGGTTCTGTAGGGACAGTGACCTAGTGTAACCGCTGAGCATTCCACCAGGGACTGACCCCTTCCCATGAACTGAGCTGTGACACTAAGTAAATAGCATATCTGTGTCTGGGTACCTGCTGTGCCACAACGAAGTAAAGAGATTTACGCCACTATGCAGACAGTTTCTGTGCTTCTGGACAGCTTGTTTGCCTCTATGCAAAAAGTGGAATTAAGCACCACCATGAAAATAGCTTCTCTGCTCCTCAACAGGTTTTATGCCTCTATGCAAAAAAGTGGAGGGCCAGTCTATGGAGAACGCCTTGTTCTCGGGTCAGCGCCCAGTTCTAACCTCACAAGCTTCTGCCTCAGGATCTCCAGGCGGGTCTCTCTGTTCCCCATCACCTTCTGTTGGTGGATCCTGGGAAGCGCTGGCTTCACTCCTCACAGCTGCATAGGAGACAGCCCCATGATTAGGGGCGCTGTGGTGGTCCTGACGGGAATGTCTTAAATACAGGAAATAGAGCGGGCTCCCATCACAGAAACAAGTCCTATTCCTGAAATCCAGAGGCTGAACCGGTGAGACGAGGAAGAGTGTGGACGGTGGCCACGGTGAACCTGGGAGCTGGACTGTCATGGCTGCCAGGCCCATCCCTAGGGCATTGGAGACGCGGCAGATGAAGGTCGTGTTGTTGGACTCCTCCGTGGGCTGGATCAGGAGCTGGGAGCCCTGGGGCACAACAGAGAGGGGCAGGGGGCCTGTGGTCCCCAAGTCTCTCGTGCTCCAGTTATATCTCTTGGACTCTGGGTTGCTGCGGGCATCACAGGTCAGGCTGGTCTACCTCTGGCCCTGCTGCCCAGTATCCTCATAGAGAGAGACGGAGACCTGGAGGGCATAGAACACTCAGAGCCAGGTGTGCGCTCTTCAAATCTGGTCCATGGCCACCTGGATCTCGCAGGTGTAGTTGGCTTTGCCCCTAGGGCTCAGCTTGCGACGGTCAGTGAGGTGTCCAGCAGATCCCCACCTAAGCGGGCGGCCACAAACTCCACACGGTTAAGCTCCAGGATGGTGGGGCCCTGCTCCCAATGGAATTTGCAACAATGCTGGGGTCTGCCAGCGGGTCCAGCTGCTTCCACCTTATCTGAGTCACCCATGGCCTTTCAATTCCAGAGGTTTCAGATGACATGGCAGGGGTTACGGTGTCACCCAAGCGGCCGTGCAACTCAGAGGGTGCCAGCACAATCACTTTCTCGGCCACTGTGGGGGAAATTGTGGAGGGAGAGGGGCCAGGCTGAGGGGGCTTCAGATTCCGGACCCAGGTCTAGGTGGTGAGGAGCCCGGGATGTTCATCTGGATGGTCACCAGGGGGTGGAGAGTGTGGGTGTGAGGGCTAGTTTGCTGGGCAGGTGGGTGAGGGGGACCAGATGCGTGGACTGGGGGTGCAGGTGCTTCTCTGTCGTGGCCAGATTTGATATTACCAAGGTTCCTAATTTAAATTGTGAGAAAATATGGTGTTAAAATGTCCGTGAAGGGTCCAGAAGGAAAGTACAAGAGGTTGGGCATTTGTCTTGCACGCAGGTGACCTGGGTTAGATCCTGGCATCCCATATGGTCTCCGAGCATCAACAGGAGAAATTCCTGAGTGCAGAGCCAGGAGTAACCCATGAGCATTGCTCTTTGGGTGTTGCCCAAAGAGCAAAAAAAAACAAACAAATAAAAATGTCCACGAAGTGGTCTGAACAGTAGTACATCACATAATGTGCATGCCTTGCAAGCAGCTGGCCCAGCTTCAATCTCTGGCGCCCCTTATGATTCCCAGAGTCCACCAAGAGTGATTTTTGAGCACAGAGCCAGGAGCAACCCTTACACATTGCTGGCAGTGTCCCCCCAAAAAAAAATTCTCTGCGAGAGGGTAGGAGAGATAGACAGTACAGCGGGTAGGGCTCTTGCCTTGCATGTGGCTGATCTAGGTTGGACCCCAGGCGTGCTTTAAGGTCCCCTGAGCAATGTCAGGAGTAATTCCTGAGTGTATAAACAGGAGTAACCCTGGTTACCAGGAGTAACTCATGTGCATTGCAGAGTGTGGCTCCAAAAATTTCAGGGGCCAAAGCAATAGTGCATTGGGTAGGGCATCTGCCTTGCTCGCAGCTGACTTGAGATTGATCCCAGGCATCCCATCTCGCTCCCCATGCACCACCAGGAATAACTCCTGAGTAAGCTAGGAGTAAACCCTGAGCACTGCCAGGTGTGGCCAAAAAAAAAAAAAAAAGAGAGAGAGAGAGAAAGGTAAAAACATTTGGGGCTAGGAGGTATAGTACAGCAGGTAAATCACTCACATTCCCTGCCACTGACTTGATTCAAACCCCTTCCTCATATATGGTCCATGGTCCTCAGAACACCACCAGGAGTGATCCCTGAGCACAGAATGAAGGAGCAAACCCTGAGTACAGAGCTAGGAGTAAGCGTTGAGCACCACCAGTTATTATGACCCAAAGTTAGTAGAAAACAAAGCAGGTGGCTCCAAAGAATATCTGAGAAACAGGAGGGGACACTCCGGGGATGCAAGGGGCTTTGATATCTGGGGAGGGACCTGGAAACATCCGTACAACAAACCAACTTTCAGTCTTCTGAGTTTTTATGCAAATCTTTCATACAGTTCCCAAGAACCCAGCAGCACAGGAAAATCCACTTTTGCGCTAATAGTGATATTCAGTGTGGACACTCAGGTCAAGGCAAGGTGGGGCTGTAGGCTACAGCGCCACAGAAGGGTCTTGTACAAGGTGGGCTCCGCTGTGCACGCAGGGCAGTAGGAACAGAGGCAGCCGCAGAATCAGCCCCAGCAGGGTGAGGGGGTCGGGTCATGGCGGAGGTCCTACGAGGCTGGAGCAGGGGTGGCAGGGTTT
Source organism: Cryptotis parvus (assembly GCA_021461705.1). NCBI lineage: Eukaryota > Metazoa > Chordata > Mammalia > Eulipotyphla > Soricidae > Cryptotis > Cryptotis parvus. Next base: position 136,002 of record JAJIBD010001881.1, read on the forward strand.
CTCCTCCTGCATGTGGTGCCCTGTTCTGCTGGGGTAGCCGCCATGGCATCAAAATAAGATTTAAATAGGATTTGTTTTCTGGGGGTGCCACACCTTGTAGTGCTCAGGGCTTAGTCCTGGCTGTGTGCTCAGGGATCATTCCTATAGTGTTTGGAGATCATATTGGATGCTGGGGATCAAAACGGGGCCAGTCACATGCATTATAAATGTCCAACCTGCTGCACTGTCTCCCCAGTCCCTAAATTGAATTTTAAAATAAAAAAATTGTGGGACTATGCGTTGGGCCATTCAATCAGTCACTCCTTCAATGCTAATGGTATTATAGGTGCACAGGGGACGGAAGGAGGGTCGTCTGCATGCAAGGCTAGCACCTTAGCCTCTCTACTTCCTTTCTGGCTCTGAAAATATATTAATATACAATCTGAACTTTAGAGGTGTTATAGTAATAAGCAGTCTCTATACTGGCTTTTCTTTTTTTCAGTTTTTATTTATTTTTATTTTATTATTATTGTTATTATTATTGTTATTGTTATTATTATTATTTGCTTTTTGGGTCACACCCGACAATGCTCAGGGGTTTCTCCTGGCTCTGCACTCAGGAATTACTCCTGGCAGTGTTCGGGGACCATATGGGATGCCGGGAATCGAACCCTGGCCAGCATGGGCCGGCCACGGGCAGGCAAACGCCCTATCTGCTGGGCTATCGCTCCGCCCCTTTTTTTCTGTTTTTAAAGATCACAATATCTATTTATTGTTTCCTGACTTTACTTAGCATATTCACTAGTTCCATCCATGTTTCACCAAATTGCATGATTTTGTTCTTTTCTGAGAGCTGCATAGTTGTCCACACAATATGTATGCCATGACTATGAATTATGTATATGAGAACCATTATTAACAAACAGTATTATAGGTCACATTATTTTAACCTTTAAAAAATTTTTGAAATCACATTATCAGTGGAACCAGTTGTCTCTTGTAGCAGATGCTAACATTTTAATAAATTGTATAACTGTCACCAGTGATCTCAGTTAAATTCTTTTAACAAAAATATATGAATTTTTGAATTTTCTCCTTTTTTCTTGTCAGTGTTTCCACATAGAAGGAGAGTCAACAGATAGACACATATTTATCTTTGTCTTCTCTCCCCCTCTTGTTAATAGTAATGGAAATGGGAAGGTTGCAGTCATTCAAATGGATGTATGTACCTGTATCTATGCTCATTTACATACAAAAATTACAGATAATATAGTTTTATGGATTTCAGCTAATGTGAGAATGAGAATTGCTTGACCTGCAGTGAATAACGTTATGCATTAAGGATGTTCACATAATACAATATAATTCATTGAACAAAACAGCCCCATCAAATTAAAAAATGCCATGTGCCAAGGATGTGGGGTGACTAAGAACTCTTGGGAATAAAATCCTATTTTCCTTTCTTTAAAAAATGTCATATTATATGTGGTGCTGATTAATCTGATAATAGCCGCCAAATTTTCTGCTTTGTTTGCAAAGAGATTATTTAAGATGTCTGTGTGTAAGAAGGGAAGAGATGATTTATTCACTTTCATTTTTATTTATGTTAAAAGATGATTTGAGGTAATGCAAAGTTTAGAACAGCACATTTGCAACAATCCTCTTTATGGGACAGTTTTTTGCTGCTATGTTCTTCTGAACTTAGTTTTCCCATTGCTTCCAAGGTTGTTCTCTCATGTAATATCAGGAGGCAGGAAAGGTAAACTCCAGAATGGGTTGGCTTCATTGAATCAACAATATAATTACTGAGAATTTTAGCAAGCTTCATGCAATTAAAAATATTATCTTTAACGATAATTACTAATTGCACTTCAAACTCGTGATTTTAAAGTTAGACATCTTGGAAATAAGTTTCATAGGCGTGTGCATATCTGTGTGCATTCATATTATTTCTTGTGGAAATGATAAGACAGACAGCTGAATCCATTTTAACTGTAATTGTGTAGTCAAAATGATTGCAAATTAAAAATTTTAAATCACATAGAAATAGACTTGGGATTTTTTCATAAAACTGAAAATTTGCTGGATTGTTCTATGTTAGCAGAGAAAAATATAGCTATCATAGTACTAAAAATATTCCTTATTTCTTCAATATAAGAATGTGAACTTGACAAGAAATCTGATCATCAGGTAAATCGCTGTTAATGAGGGATAAAGAGGACAGTTGCAACTTCCACCCCAAGGAGTTGATTGGGTGGATTTGTTGTGGTTACTTTTTTTATTGAACTGTAATTGGCTTGAGGAGGTATGAGGCAGAGTCACTTTCCCAACTCTAAAGAACATTTATTTGATTTATTTCCTAATGAGGGTTCTTTGGCTGGATGACGTTACTAACGCCATTTTGTCCTGGGTGACTTTTGGACACCTGATGATGTTGTGATATGTTTGGGTTCTGAGGAAATGCCCCCCACCCTAGCTGCAACTGCTGTAGGTTGGTTATTTTTTGGCAAGCGTGGAAGTTTCCCATGCATCCCAAAGCTGTGTGGCTCTTTGAGCATCCTTAGAAGTCGAGGATAAAAATTACTTAAAAGAGAATAATTTTGGGGCCAGAGAGATAGTAAAGTCAGCAGAGTGTTTGTCTTGTGTGGGGCTGTGCAAACATTATATTGTTCATGAGCCCCACCAGGAGTAAACCCTAGATGTGGCCCAGAAAAATGAAAAGAAGAGAAGTGGAATGATTCCTTGTCAAATTTGCTTATATAATCTTTTATAGAAAGCAGTGATTTTACTATATTTCCCACTACTAGCAAATTAATAATCATTAAGATTTGCCTGTGAGTACTATGATAGATCTTTCTGTGGTCAAAGACAGATTTTTTAATAAAAAGTTGATAAGTGTACAGAAAAAAAGACATTAATTTTATCATATAAAGGAATATATTATAAATTCATTTATGGAATAATTATCAATGTCAACAAATAATGGTTTGATTTTTTAAAAAAAATTTTAGGTTATGAAAACTTTGGACTTTAAAGACATTGTACTAAAAATTTTTGAGTTTTTTGGTAGTTAAATGGCTTTAGTTTGATACCACATTAAATGTAAGATCATCTTCCAGAGACATAGTTAAACATATGGTAAAGACTAACTCCCATTGAACCACTTAATTTTAAGTTAAAAATAGAATTTATTAAACACATGGTAATTGAAAGCTTTGAAAATCCAAGTATATGTTATGATCTAGAAATTACATTGCATGCTGAGATCTTTTTTGATGCTCATTTAATAATTCGCATTTATGATTATGACTCTTGTGTTCACTTGACCCAAAGACTGATTTGTGAGGAATACTGTGGACAAATCCCTTCTCGTGACTATATGATACTGTCAACAAAATGTTTATTGGTAGTAATTAGTGATATATTTTAGAAAATCGGTGCTTAGTTTACATATTAATGAAATGTACATTTTGGGGTCCGATGAGATTGTATGCAGAGAAGGTGCTTGCCTTCATCTGGCTAACCCAGGTTCAATTCTAGGCACGGCATATGTCAAAGGCCAGAGCCTTTGTCAGGGGCAAGCCCTGAGCACAGCCCATGAGCTCCCATCAAGAATAAAACAAAACAAAACAAAACCTATTGATGTGTATCACTGTATCACTGTATCGCTGTCTTCCCGTTCATCATCGATTTGCTCGAGTGGGCCCCAGTAACATCTCCATATGTCCTGTCTCATGCTAATAGAGCCCAAGGGCATCTGCTTGCTCCCGGAACATAAAGAGCCTCAATCCATTCTGGAATGAGGTCTATAATTGTTACTGGTATTTGGCATATCATCTCTAAATCCAGCATTTATTGATGAACCACGCAGCCACTTGGGGCCGTGCGAGCTGGGCTGTGATAGGCTGGTCTGCTGGGTGGAGTTCTGACGAGAGAGAAGTCCGGATGTGGAAAATGGAGGCCCTCATGGAGTGGGAAGTCGTCTGGCTTGTTGCAAGGCTCTGCTGGGGTGGCGGGCCAGGGCTAGAACCCGCCATCCCTCCTGGACGCCTAGTAAGCGACTGGGCACAGGGAGAGCAAGTAGCAGCTCTGCCCCATGTCTTTGAGTCTCTGGCCTGGCATACCTGAGCTGGATTTAAAAAAGACTGCTGCAGGGTGGAACTCGATGAGCCGGGCTGTGATAGGCTGGTCTTCTGGGTGGAGTTCTGATGAGAGAGAAGTTTGGATGTGGAAAATGGAGGCCCTCATGGAGTGGGGGGTTGTCTGGCTTGTTGCAAGGCTCTGCTGGGGTGGCGGGCCAGGGCTAGAACCCACCATCCCTCCCGGGCGCCTCGTGGAGCGGCTGGGCACAGGGAGAGCAAGTAGCAGCTCTGCCCCATGTCTGTGAGTCTCTACATTTTTTTTTCTCTTTACATTTTTTGATGTAAAATTGTGAAAAAGAACATTGGATTAGTAAAGCCTACCAGTTGGATATTAGAGACAGAGGAAGGAGAATCCTATTATGAATATGAATTTTCAGAAGAGTTCTGTAATTGATACAGGATGTGGGTTTCATTTTGGATCTGTTGGTTTCTATGCATATTGGAAGTACCATGTTACATATTTAGGTACCCTGATCTATATTAAGACTACAAATTCAGAGAAAACTTTGCTGTTGCTGAAGTGTTCGTAGAACTGTCAGACATTGAAATTGGACAGTTTGGGTAGGATTGTATAATGGGTAGGCTACTTGCTTTCTACAAGGTGGCCAACCCAGCTTTGATTCCCTGTACCCTATATGGTCCCCTGAGATTCTACATTTGAGATTCAGTCCTTTTTTTTTTTTTTGAGATTCAGTCTTTAAGTTTGGAGAGACCATACAATCTTGCATTTGGCCAGTCAGGGTTTGATATCTCATATCCCAAAAAAGTTCCCTAAGCCCCACTAGAAGTGGTCTCTGAGCTCAGAGCCAGGAATAAACCTTGCCATCATTGGTGGGGTCCCAAAGCAAACAAACTGAAAATTCTGTCTTGAGTCAATGTTCTACTCCACAATTCATTTCAGTATTCTGTCTTTAAGTTTATAGATTGTCTTCCTAAGAACTGTGTCCTTTGCTTCTGAAGTTAATCTCATGTATAAATGGGGATGGCTTTTAGTATTTTGGTATATTGAACTTGAGTTTTGTTTTTTTAGAAATTGTCTGTGCCTTTGACTAGTCTCAGGTTCCTGTAAGCAATGTCCTTTCCTGGTCCCTGCCTGTAGAGCATCTTCTAACATTGTGAACAGTATCCTTGCATTGTGGTTATGCCTCCTTAAAACTTTCACAAGCACAGTAACCAAAAAATGTACAGGTTTAAATATACTTGCTGCTGTTATATTCCACTGCTGAGTTTCTATTTTTTAAAATATTTTATTATACCACCATGAGATACACAATTACAACATGTTCATAAGATGTTCATATTTGTGTTTCGGTCATACAGTGTTCCAGCACCCATCCCTCCACCAGTGCCCATTTCCCACCACCAATGTCCCCTAATCCCTCCCCCTCCCCTAGATGTCTCCATGGCAGGTTCTTTATTTCTTTCTCTTTCTCTCTTTCTCTTTTTACTTCCCTTCCACAGTGAGGATTATAATACATACATTGAGGTTGTTGTCATGTGTATCTTTTTGCCTGCATTTAATGCTCAGTTCTAGATTGGCATTTGCACTTTTTACAATTGTTGGCACACTATTCCATTCTCTGTCTTACCTAGCCTCTGATTCCCACACGTTTGTGATAATTTCCACCTTTGAAAAGACCTCTTTCACCTGACCTTGGATATTGGCATCATAATATGTACATATAATTTATGTCATGCAAATAAATGCAGTCATTCTATATCTGTCTCTCCTGGCTAATTTCACTCAACATAATCCTCTCCATGTCCATCTATTTATAGACACATTTCATAACTTCATTTTTTCTAACAGCTGCATAGTGTTCCATTGTGTTCCATTGTGTTCCATTGTGTTCCATTGTGTTCCATTGTGTTCCATTGTGTAGATGTACCAATGGGGGTTGTAATTCCACCTTCTGCCGAGGCCTGGGGTTCTACCATAACCCCAGGTGCCCGCCTGCCACCCGCGCACCCCAGGGAGAGTACCTGAGGCAGAGACAGGCCGCTGTGAGAGTTCGATGATCATTTTTTTTCACATGTCTTTCGGCCATTCGAATTTCTTCCTTGTTGAAGTTTCTATTCATTTTTTTCTCCCCATTTTTTGATGGGGTTGGTTTGTTTTCTTCTTGTAAAGTTCTGCCAGTCACTGCTGAGTTTCTACACTTTTTATAGATTAATTTTAAAAAAAATCTAAACTTCTCATTTTAAAAATCATATTATTTTCATACACTTAATAATATTTTTTTGTAAATGAGGATAGTAACACAGATCCAAAATTACATTTTATTCTTTGATGTAAGTCATGAAGGAACAGGAAACAGTTTTCTGGAAGTGATATTTACAGAAATACTACTGTTAACATATTTAGGTACTTCTCAAAGTGCAGTATTAATGCCAGTGGGTAATAGTGAAAATAATTATAATTTGTTCATATAAGAGATACTAAATTGATTAATTTAAATAATTGCTTTAGTGTTTTTGCCCATACCTGTCATGCTGTGGTGCACTCCTGGTGGTGCTTAGGAAACCACATGTTGCGTTGGGATTGAACCTGTCTCTGTTTCATGCCAGACAAGCGCCCTCACCCAGTGCTATCTCTCTGGTCTTGAAATATTTATGCTGAGTTATTAAATTTTTTGAGTTTCTTACCATGTCTTACCTAGCCTTAAGGTACTTTAAATAGTTTAGCTCAAAAGACAAAGAAACATGTTTGGAATAAATATCCAACAGCATGATTCCTCTAGGATATGGTAAATGTTTAATCTTTCAAGTGATTGTGTGTGTGTGCGTGTTTGTGTGTTTGGGCTAGTGTGTGTTTCTTTCTCTTTGATTCGGGTCACTCTTGGCATTACTCAGGGATACATTAGTGCTTAGGTCCAAACTCTGGCATCCTGCCTTCAAGGCATGCATTCAGGCCCATGTAACATTACTCTCTGTCTTGCTAATAACTAGGATTTTATGTAAGGATATCACATGCTTGGTGCACAGTTATTCGTATGGTATCTATCATATTTGGAGTGTAATTCATTCCTGTGTTATAAATTAATACTTGCAATTAGCTTGTGAACCTGGTATGGAGATAGTCCAGCATCTCCAGTCTTCTGCCAAAATCACAGTGCCATAAGAATCTAAATAATGAGTAGCTTTCTTTCAAAAGGATTTGAAAGTTTTTGGTGAATTATTGAAAACATGTTACAATCAGATGATCAAATTGGAATGGAGAGGAAATATCATGCCAGAGATAGTAAAAGTATAGGATAGAAATATATTATTTTTTAAGTATATTAACTACACATCAAATTTTATTCTGCAATTTGAAGAAACCAGCTGCAGCATTCATTTTCAAGGTCTGGTTTTTACAAGGCAACTTTTGGTTTCTTTTTTGAATAGAAAGATGAGAACTACAGAAGCCTTCCACGGGATGCCAGTAACTGGTCGAACCAGTTTCAGAGAGATAATGCTCGTTCATCACTCAGTGCCAGTCACCCGATGGTGGACAAGTGGCTGGAGAAGCAAGAGCAGGTAACATGTTATTGCTATAGACCTTCCTGGCCCATATACCTGGAGATATTTCTCTCTGTTACAATGACATGTTGACATTGTCACCTACCATGTTCACACGTCATATCTTATTCATACTTGAATATGATTTGATTAATACAAATTGCCACTATCAGTGTGTGAAAAGGTAAATCATTCTAATGATTTTTTTTTGTTAGGAGAGAGATTGCTAGAGTTTACTTAAAATGAGAAATTGCTCTTTTTGGGCTACAGCAGTGGTGGTCAGGGGTTACTCCTCGCTCTGCACTCAGGATCACTCCTGTGAGGACTCGAACCATAGAGAGTGATGTGGATGGAACCCGGTCAATTGCATGCAAGCAAATGCTCTACCCTCTGTACTACCACTTCGTCCCCCAAGAATATATTTGCAGTGTCCCCTGATCAAGAATTTCTTGTAAATTGTTTCACAACTTATGAGAGATTCTGAAATAAAGTTATTTTTAGAGCTGGTTAAGTTGGTGCACAGACATTTGGCAATGAATAATGTGGTTTTACTGTTGCACATGTATTTGGCAATAAATAATGAGTTGCCATAAGAAAGCATTAATTCTCTCAGAATAATGCAGTTATTAAACTGATGTTATTATATCATTATAAGTCGTAAGGAAGCTTTTCAGGGTAAGTGTCTTACTACAGATCTGGAGTCATGATCCGGCCTTCTCTGTATTCACCATCTGTGAGATTGGGGTGTGTGAAAAATCTCGTGCTCCATTTAACTCACCTATCAGATGGGCAAAGCCTTCAAACCTACCTCACGTGGTTGCTTAATAAAGCAGTGATGAACCTGATGCCCAGAATTTAAAATATGTATGGTGGGAAAAACATTATAGTGGCTGAGGCTGATAGGGGCTCTATCTTCAGCACCATGGATATTCTTTCCCCAGTCTGAGTGTAGAGCCAGTAGTATGTCCTGAGCACAGCTGGATATGACTCAAAATAAAAAAAATAATATAACCAAGAAAAATAAAATAAATAACATAATAGGCTGGTACTTAGAAAATATCAGTGTATCTTAATATAATTGTTAGAAAAAATTGCTTGCTCACAATAAAAACCTGGGTTGCATAAGGAAATATGTGTACCAGGAACTCTTGAGGAAGGGAAGGTGGGGGCTCCTTGCAGCTACAAGACCTTACTGGCGACTCTGACTCTCCTTTTTGGTCACAGGCAACACCATATTGTCAGAATCAGTTACTGACCTGTCTGGCTAGGGTGGCTGTGTATGCTGGGAGTTGCTTTGAGCCCCCTGAGCATCACATGTGAGGGATTATCCTCTTCTCCCCTCAAACAAATAATAGAAAAAGAAAGTCTGTTTTCTTTGTAATTCATCAAAGAGACTGTATGGAAAAGCTCTACCTTCCCCCAATGACTTGACTTGCTGATCTTTCCATTGTATTTCATTTTATGCAGGTTTTAAAAAATAAAATTTCCTTAGTCTTTGTAGTTTGATGTAGCTAACATTAGCTAATTGACTCCTCAACCTGAAAACATTCTTCCTTTGACTTAAGTTTAAAAAATAATGATCCATTCACTGAATTTGATGACTTCACATCAACGGGATAATTAACTAGGTGGAAATTCTATTTAACTATACAAGAGCAGCAAAATCTCCTATCAAAACTTGGAAAGTAAGCACAATTGTTTGGGCATAAAAGATTAATAGGTTGTGTGGGATAGACTGAAAATCCACTCTTTTTTTTTATCTAATTGTGGATTTTTTTCTTAACTATTCCCCATGAGTCACCTGCCTTTAGTGACCTGATGTGTTCTTTTTTTCTTTAATTTATGCCACTGAATATATGGCAGAGAGTGACTTCATATGGATAAAATGCTTTAACAAAAAAACCTTTACACTCTGGGATCACCAGCACAAAATTGATGACTGTCCTTTTTAGTTATGCATTTGAACTGAAGAGGTCGATAGAGTTCTAGATTTTTATGCCTCTGGTTTTATTTTTGCTCTGTTTTCTACCAGAGTGCTTGTCTCTCATTATCTCTATTTTTTAACGCAATTATGACTACATCAGCTTTACCAGTGTGAATTAACAGTTGGGATGAAAGAAACAAAAGAGTGTGTTAGAGTGCTGAGCTATTAGGCATCTCTGACAGCTCATGGTGCCTTTTCCTTCTTGTGGGATTAAACCTATGGAACCAGATATTGAATCTTCTTCCCCTCTGATAGAATTTGGTAAGTTGCTAACCAAACGTAGGTGAGATGTTTATTTGAAGTGTGTTCCAGAACTGAGTTCTCAACATGACTTCTAGAAATAGTAGTTTATTTTAAAGTATCTGATTTTTACCTTGTGCAGAATTCTGCATTACATTTATCTAGTGTATCTATCAAGAGCATTTTTGTGAATGTCAATCTTATGATTTCCTTTTCTACGAGAGCTTAGAGGAAGGCCAAAGGTTTCAGAAATTTAATGGGTGGTTGTTATAGTCCCTTGAAAATTTTATATGCATCTGAAATTTAAAGTCTGCCATCGAAGAAATAAAAAGTAACAAAACCCTTAGTTTTGATGTTTGGCAATGTTTTCAAGAAAATCTCAATTCCTTTTAACTTTTACCACTTCCTGACTCTGTGTAAATTATAATTTAATGTTGGCAGATAATAGGTCTTAGGCTGACTTTGTTCTTATGTCCCCAATTTATTGTAACTAATAAATTCCACAAAAGAGGAGGCAGGAACTTTACAATACATGATTGGAAGAATTTAGAACCAGAAAGTAGATGGTTCTTAAGGGAAATTTAAGCTAATTGGGATCCTGCCATTTTCACTACCTTGTCCTGGTGAACAGGCCTGAAGCCAATTAAGAGAAATAGCAAGGAGGTGCAAGGCACATTCCAGCCACCACTTAAGTTCCGTAATGGGGGGATTGACTGCTTGACCTTTAGAGAAAACCTCATGTTTTAGGGTTCTTTCCATCGGGCAAAAAAAAGCTTTATCTAATTGGTAGATTTTTTCTGAAAAAGACAAACTGATTAGAAGACAAACTACCTTAACTGGTTGATGTTGATTCAGTTCAAGTGCCGCAATTAATGTGTTGTACCCTCTCCTGTGTGCCGGGACCAGAATCACATCTCCAAGTCTAAAGCAGGACCTTTAGGATCAGTTGTAAGCACTTTTAAATTATACTTTTTCGGTTTTTTTTGGCAAGGCTCCAGCTATGATACTTTTGTTTCATAATTTTTTCTTGTAAAATAGAATTCCTGAATCATGGTTATTTATCTCTGAAATGATGAAGTTATACAGGAATGGTATCTGTATTTAGTTTAACCTGTACTTGCTAAATACTACCTATTGGAATTGAAACCAGCTAAATGTTAAATGATATTGAAATAAAATAAAGTTAGAGGCTAAATCATTTCTTTTATGCTCAGCAAAGAGACATGCTGCTTATTCTGAAACTTCTTAAGCTTTTGGCTATATTTCTATAGTTGTTGGATACATTTCTATGAAAGACTTGCTTTTGGTTTTGGCTCCCTGTTTTGGAATTACCATTGGCAGGCTCAGGGATCATATAGAATGGTGGAGATAGAGCTTGGGGTGGCAGAGTGCAAGGCAAGCACCCCACCTGCTGTGCCATCACACAGAAGTTTTTAGCTTTGAATTTCATAGACATTTGATCAGGCCAAAAAATATTGATACCTTAATGCATGGGTAAATTTATAAACTTGGGCCTGTTTCGGACCTTGAACTTATAATAGTGAACAAACAGACAACTGGATAAAGGAATAGATAAAAGAACAATGGTGCATCTACCCAATGAAACATTAATCAGCCCTTAGTAAAAAATGAAGTCATGAAATATGCTTATAAATGGATGGCCATAGAGAGTATCATGTTGAGTCAAATGAGTCAGAAGGAGAGGGTTAGATATAGAATGACTGCAATCATTTGTAGGATATAAAATATATAAGATATATAAACTACATATCTATAGAATGAGACTAATATACAAGGCTAGGGAAAATGGAGGCCAGGAGGACTGGTAAGTTCTTTGAAGCTTGCCACAAGAATGTCTGTGGGCCAAAGGGTTGTTAATATAGAGAAGGAACCAATGTGGCTTTGATAGTTGGGAATGATCATTTTGGACAGGAACTGAGTTAAAGTATATAAAGGGATATGCCTGGTAACCTTTCTGCATCTGTATTGCAGTACAGATAGGAGGGAATGGGGTAGGTAGAGAGGAGAGGTGGAGGGAGGGAGAGGTGCCTGCCAGAGAGGCAGGTGAAGGGTGGGGGGGAGGGACACTAGGGGGATGGGTGTTGGGAAATGTATGCTGGCAAAGAAATAGGTGATGGAACATTGTGTGATGTATGACTGAAACCCACACGTTTGACACATCCTGAAAAAACTTTGTAATTGTGTATCTCACTGTGGTTCAATAAAAAATTAAATAAAAAAAAAGCAAAAGCACAACACAAGCAAAGCAAAACACAGTTACACCAAAGACAGCTTTTTTCTCTTTTTAAAAATTTTTTTATTTTTTTAAGTATTTTATTATACCACTGTGAGATATACAATTATAAAGATATACAATTACAAAGTTCATATTTGGGTTTTGGTCATACAGTGTTCCAGCACCCATCCCTCCACCAGTGCCCATCTCCCACCACCAATGCTGTTCTGAGAATCCACAGACTTCCTTAGGATTCTTGTCAGCTGCAGGCAGGGCCACTTTTATTTTTCTATTCTTATCTGTCTGTCTGTCTGTTTATTATTCGAACACCACACAGTGATTTACAGATTTCTTTGCGGTTACAGTTGTCACAAGCATTAATTGTTCAACACCAGTGCCACCACCAGTGCGCCCCTACCACCGCCAAAGACTATTGCCCCCCATTTACTCCCTATCTCCACACCAGCTCCCATAGCTGGCTTCAACCACATTGCTCATTGCTATATATATATATATATATATATATATATATATATATATATATGGGAAAGGTCCTGGCCAGAGCCACTTTTAATATTTTATATATGTGTGTGTATACACATATATACATGCATGCATGCATGCATACATACATACATACATATATACATACATACATACATACATATCTTTTTAATGAGACTTACAAGCAACATTTTATTCTTATACAAATTTTGTAACAGAAGACAAAGTAATTCTGGGGAGCATATTCCAAGTTTATATTCTTGTCTTATTTGTTCTTTGACTGTGTAGCCTTTCCTTGGTTGTATAAACTCTGCAAGCTTCCATTTACCTGTGTACAAAATGAGGAAAATAATAAATATCCTCGAAATGTTTTTGTGTTTGAAGACTTGGCAGTAACAGTTGTCAAAGTGCCGATTGGGTTTTTGGGATATTGGATGCATATGCTGCTAGTTTCTTTTTCTACCTTTGTTCTAAATAAGAGTGATGGGTGAGTGCACCTCAAAATCTCCTTTGGCATAGAGTAACTGAAAATTTCCCCTTAAATATGTTCTCCCTACATGTTGAAAGTACCATTTGGTATACTGGTCTGTTTCATTTTTAATCCCTGGTGTATTTCTAATGCTCTCATCAGCCTTTCAGAAATGGATTCTTGCTTCTGTGGCATCTTATCAGAATTAGAATAAAACTTAATCTTTTTAAATCATCTCTGTTTCTTTTCTGAAGAACATAATCTGACAAAAAAATGACATTACTGTTAATCTCTGTGTCTGTGTCCATGTTTTATATCCCTTTTGGTTTTGGCAAGCATACATGTTTTTAATGCTATTAAATCTAAGGATACCATTTAAGATTGCCAAGCGTCTTCCATGGGCTTTGTCTGCTAAGCATCTGGGTCCCTTTGCGATATGACTGGAGTTAGGAAAGCGCGAGTGCTACTTATGGACTTTCAGAGCTGGGCACGCAGGTTGGAGGGTCCTTTCCAATTCCCATACCTTTCTGATTGACTGTATTCATTGTTCCTTAGGACCCATGGAGCAAAAAACCTGCAAGCAGCAAGAAATTGTTAAATTCTCTTTTGCATGACAAAGTTTTGATGCTGTGTAGATTAACCTTCCTGAGGATCCTGTTAGTAGCTGTAAGTGCTTAGAATCCCAGGTTTGGAGCTTGCTCTGTGGATAAAGATACATTTTCAAATTTAGGTATGACCCTCAGTTGCCTTTTTCGTATTTTCATTGCAGTCAGTCTTCAAGATTTTTGTTGTGAGCAGTGCGATTAAATGTGATGGTGTAAAATGCATGCTTTATACTCTAACTCTTTTATTCCCACCCATCTGCATGTCATTTGCTATTGAAAACTTGTTCTTTATTTCTATGCTCAGTGAGTAGTAGTAGTAGTATTTTTAAAACAGTGCTTAAGAAATTGCATTAACATTTTCAACCTGCAGTTTTCAAGTTATACCTTTCCTTATAGCCTGCCTGCAGCAGTGAATCATTCATAAGCCAGTTTTAATTTTCGCACTTTATGATGGATACCTCCATCATGGTACATTTTCAAAGATCAGTCCTGTGCCTGAGCCGATATAGTACTGTGGGTAGCACACTTGCCTTGCATACAGCTCACCGGATTTTATATTCAGCATCCCTTATGATCCCCAAGCACCACCAGTAGTAATTCCTGCGTGCAGAGCCAGCAGTAGCCCCTGAGCGCCGTTTGTTTTGCATGCCACCTCCTACCCCGAAATAAAAACAAAACAGAATAAAAATCATTTCTACTTAGGCTTTTCCCCACTTTCGTGAGCATAATTTTGACATGACCTGAAAAAAAAATCAGCTGCCCAGCTGATCATGAGGCGCCAGGAGAGAAGGTGGGTTCTGGCCCAGGCCCGCCACCCCAGCGTAGCCTCGCTAGAAGCTAGAGGACCCGCCATACCATGAGGGCTGCCATTTTCCACATCCGGACTCCCCCTCGTCAGAGCTCCACCCAGCAGAAGAGCTGATCACAAGCCGTGCTCACGAGCCGCGAGGTTTAGCAACAAATGCTTGAGATTAGAGGTGACTACAAGAGTCTCCCACCTGCACTGCAAGCCACCTGTGTCGTATTTGATATGCCAAATACCTGTAACTATTATTGACCTCATTCCCATGACCAGATGGAATGGTTTGAGGCTCTTTATATTCCTGGAGCAAGCAGATGCCCTTGGGCTACACTAGCATGTGGCAGCATGTATGGAGATATTACTGGTGCCCGCTCGAGCAAATCGATGATCAACAGGAAGACAAGTGACAAGTGATTTAGTTAGTCTTATCCCCAGTAGTTTTGTTTTCTGTGCCCCATCTCCTACCTCTAACACCAAGATATGTGTGCCCTAGAGGTTTTCATTGGCTCTATCAGTGAGCCTATTTTTCCTTTAGTTTTCTATATCTCTGCTCTTAAAACCAAAGTGATACTATAAATCAGTGCTTTAAAATCGCTAAATAATTTTCCAAGAAATTTGTGAAATGAAATGAATATGAAGTTTCCCCTGTGCTGTGGAAGTTTTGGGTAGGCTTTTTTGCATTACTTTATAGCTTTTGTATTCTTTCACATTAAGCCATATTAGGGAGCAGGAACTCGGATTGCAGTTCAGGGTGCATGCTAGCATATACCTGCATCTGACTGGCCACCCACTAGCACACGATTCCCCAGCATTGCCAGATGCAGGCGATAGGTCCAAAACAGTGTCTCTAGTCCCCATGCATTGAATCTCTGGCCAGGTTGTCCAGAAGCTCAGGTCAGAGGCCTGAGCACCATAGCCTCTCCCAACATACATCATTTTTTCCCTTTTTAAAAAATACTTTATTATACTACTGTGAGATATACACTTACAAAGATGTTCATGAGATGTTCATATTTGTGTTCGGTCATACAGTGCTCCAGCACCCATGACTCCACCAGTGCCCATTTCCCACCACCAATGTCCCCAATTCCCCCCCCCCAACCCTAGCCTGCCTCTATGGCAGGTTTTTTATTTCTTTCTCCTTCTCTTTTCCTTCACTTCCACAGTGAGGATTACAATACATACATTAAGAGGTTGCCATGTGTATCTTTTTGCCTGTATTTAATGCTCAGCTCTAGGTTGGTATTAGCACTTTCGACAATTATTGGCACACTGTTCCATTCTCTGTCGCACCTAGTCTCTGATTCCCATGTTTGTGATAATTTCCACCTTTGACAAGACCTCTTGATCCATGTTTCACCTGACCTTATATTGGTATCATAATATGTACATATATTTATTTATGTCATGCAAATAAAAGCAGTCATTTTAAATCTGTCTCTCTCCTGGCTAATTTTCACTCAGCATGACCCTCTCCATGTCCATTTGTTTATAGGCAAATTTCATAACTTCATTTTTCCTAACAGCTGCATAGTATTCCATTGTGTAGATGTACCAAATCTTCTTTATCCAGTCATCGATTCTCGGGCACTCTAGTTGTTTCCAGATTCTGGCTATTGTGAATAATGCTGCTATGAACATAAAAGTAGGGATGGTGTTTCCGCTGCGTATTTTTGGTTTTCCAGAGTAGATTCCCAGGAGTGGTATGGCTGGGTCAAATGGGAGTTCAACTTCTAGTGTTTGGAGGAATGTCCATATTGTTTTCCAGAAAGGCTGTACCAGTCGACATTCCCACCAACAATGGATGAGTGTCCCCTTTTCCCTGCATTCATGTCATCGCTTTTTGTTCTTGCTCTTTTGGATATGTACCAGTCACTGGAGTAAAATTATATCTCATTGTTGTTTAGATTTGCATCTCTCTGATGATTAATGATGAATAGCATTTTTTCATGCTCTTTGGTTATTCGAATTTCTTCCTTGTTGAAGTTTCTGTTTATTTCTTCCCACTTTTTGATGGGGTTGGTTGTTTTCTTCTTCTTCTTTTTTTTTTTTTTTTTTGTTTTTTGGGTCACACCCGGCAATGCTTAGGGGTTTCTCCTGGCTCTACACTCAGGAATCACTCCTGGCAGTGCTCGGGGGGACCATATGGGATGCCAGGGATCGAACCCTGACCGGCATGGGCCGGCGGCGTGCAAGGCAAACGCCCTACCCGCTGAGCTACCACTCTGGCCCCAGTTGTTTTCTTCTTGTAAAGTTCTACCAGTGCCTGATATATCCTGGATATTAACCCCTTATCAGATGGGTATTGGGTGAATATTCTTTCCCATTCTATGGACTGTCTTTGCATATGGTCACTGTTTCTTTTGAGGTGCAGAAGCTTTTATTTTCATGCAGTCCCTTATGTTTATCTTTTCTTCTAGTTGCTTTGTTAGTGATGTTTCACCTTTGAAGATGCCTTTAGCTTCAATGTCGTGGAGGGTTTTTCCTATATTTTTTTCAATGTGCTTTTTGGATTCAAGTCTGATATTGAGATCAACACATCATTTTTGAATTATTATTTTGAGGAAACCAGTCTACCCTATTGATACTGAGCAGTTTTTCTCTTTTTCTCTAAATGCTGTAATTCCCAAAATCTAAGATATTTTATGGTCATACAGTTTTTGTTGGAATCACGTGAAAGCTTATGAGAGATGCAGGGTCATTTTCTATCTCAGTAATCCCTTTAATTCTCTGAAGTATTCATGAACTGACCCTCTTGTGACTTAACTCAATCCTCCCTTGAGGAAGTTGAAGTAGCATACAAGGTTCCATGTCTGATCACCAACAAACTTAGAAACCTTCCACGCTTTATGCTAGAATCTTCTGACCACTCAAAAGCAAACTATCTTGGCCTCTTTTCTCTCTGACATTCCTTCTCTGTGTAAGACTTTGGTTTAGGCTTCAACCCCTGTCTAATTCTCCAACTAGGAGTGTGTGTACATATGCATCTCCACGGAAGTTCATGATCAGGAAATATATATATCCTTAACATGTTCCTTTTTCCCATAAATGTCTTTTTTAAAAAATTATTATACCATCTGAGATATACAATTACAAGGATGTTCATAATTGGGTGTCTGTCATATAGTTCCAGAACCCATCCCTCCACCAGTGCCAAATTCCCACCACCCATATCCCAAATATGCCCACCAACCCTGCCTGCCTCTATTGCAGGCACATTTTACTTCTCTGTCTATCTCTTTGTCTAAGTCCCTGCATTTCTCTCTCTCTTTCTTACACTTTGTGGTTTGTCCTATGGATACTAACCATGTATGATGTCTCTATCTGAATATTTAATAGTGAGTTCTAGTATGACATCATAATTGCCCATTCCCCATAACCTCTCCAGTTTGTTGCAAATAGAATGATCATTGAAGTGTATAAATGAGAAAGACCCTGGGAAGTACATGGTGCTAAAATACGTTAGAGTCTAAGATTAACATGCGGCCACAGACCTGCACAGCTGTGGATCTGGAGTGTTTGTCTTCTGACAGTTGGCTGTGGTGGCTGGAGCTCAGGGCCACACACCGACCCAGAGTCTGCAGAATGGGTGGAGGCACCCAAATCCTGCTCCAAGTCCAGCAGGTGTGGCCACCTCCATGCTGAGCAAGACCTAGGAGCTATGTAGTACACAGCCAGGGACTGGCCGAGCCTTTACTTTTCCCCTAGGAACTCCATAGGGCTGCTCACCATGAGACTGAACTGCACAGCTGTGGATCTGGAGTGTCTGTATTCTGGCAGTTGGCTGTGGTGGCTGAGCTCAGAGCCACACCCACCGACCGGAGTCTGGGGAATGGGTGGAGGTGCCCCACATCCCTGCCGTGAGTCTGGCAGGCATGGCTACCTGCTTGCTGAACAAGCCCTTGGAGCTATGTAGGATATGACCAGTGGTTGGCCAAGCCTTTTACTTTTCGCCCAGGAACTCCATAGTCTCCCATAAATTTCTGTGTTACTGTTGCCACTGCCTGGTGTGCTGTTTTTCACTGGGTATTTGTTATTCATATATCAGGTGGGATATAATTCCTCTTTCAGAAGATTTTCTATTCCCTTCATTGAACGAGGGTGACAGCTTTATTATATTTTCTTTTTTTAAATATTTCTTTTATTATGCCACTGTGAGATATACAATTACAAAGATGTTCATGATCAGTCATACAATGTTCTAGCACCTAGTGCACATTTCCCACCACAAATGTCCCCAAATTCCCTCCCACACACCCCCAGCCTGCCTCTATAGCAGGCATTTTGTACTTTTCTTCTCTCTCTTTCTCTTTCTGTTTTTTCATAGTATTCCTTCTCTTAGCTATCTTTGTAACATTTGTGGATTTGAATTTATCTTGTTTATGTCTCATTCCATGCACTGAAATGAAAACCTTTGCTTACTGAATACATTGACGGTAGAAGTAATATCCTCACTTGTGTGTATCCTGGGTGAATTTTTGTTGGAAGAACTAGATTGACAATTTCATAATGCCCTATTATAAGATATAATGTTTTGCTTTAATTATTTAGAGCCAACATTGCAGGTTATATGTAAACCAAAGAACAGTTATTAAACATCAAAAGTTATAGATATGTAAACCTTATAATCAGTCATTCCAATGAGTTAGTGATTCCTCATTGTATTATTGCTTGTCACTTAGCATTTTCATGTGGCAAAAAACTAGAAATGAGAAATGATTTTTTGTTTCTTGAATGTTCCTTCCTTCCTTCCTTCCTTCCTTTCCTTCCTTCCTTCCTTCCTTCCTTCCTTCCTTCCTTCCTTCCTTCCTTCCTTCCTTCCTTCCTTCCTTCCTTCCTTCCTTCCTTCCTTCCTTCCTTCCTTCCTTCCTTCCTTCCTTCCTTCCTTCCTTCCTTCCTTCCTTCCTTCCTGCTTTTTTTGGGGTGTCACACCCGGCTATGCTCAGGAGTTACTCCTGGTTCTACACTCAGGAATTGATTACGCCTTTTGGGATGCCAGGGATCAAATCCGGGTCAGCCAAATGCAAGGCAAACACCTTAAGTGCTTTAGTATTACTCCGGCCTCTGTTTCTGTATATTTCAGAAGAGCTTGAGTAGTTTCTTGAGTGGTTTGATGCTAAGACTTTGAAGTTTTGGTAGACTAATCCATCTGGATTCTGGGTTTTTTGTTCATGGGGAACAATTTAGTTACTGTTTTTAATTTATTTATTTGAGATTAGTCAATTCCAGTTTTCTGTTTCCTCTAGTTTTAATCGTGGGAGTTCATTTAATTTATATTTTTTTCTTAATTTTTAGGTTTTTGTGTTTATTGGTATAAAGGTTTTGATACCAGGTGAATTGCTGTGTATATAACTCTGGTTAGCCATTTGCAAAGAAAAATGCCCCTACCTGTAATATCGCTAGAGATCCACTTAGAGTATTTTTTTTGTTACTTAGGTATCGGTTCTTTACTTCTTGGAAAATTAATTGCAAGAAGTAAATCTTCTACCTAGGAAATTAAAGTTTATTGTTTACTTAAAAATTAAGAGTAATATATAAATAAATGAGAACAAAGTAGAGATGATGGGAGGGAAAACAAAAATCTTTATTGCACTTGTATTACTTGTATCACTTGTCTTCATGTTGTTCATTGATTTGCTTGAGCGGGCGCCAGTAACATATCCATTTGTTGGGAATGAGGTCCATTATTGTTACTGTTGAATGCACCCACGGGTAGCTTGCCAGGCTCTTCTGTGGCTCTGGGTTCATCCCAGGGGCCCAGTCTTTTTTCTATGTCAGACCATCAACCATCCAGGGCCCACAGGGCAGAGCCCTGGGGCCATTTATCAGTATCCCCAAAACTACAAACCTTAAAAGGCTTCAAAGGAACCAGAACCAATGGAATTTGTTGGGTCGAGTTTTTCAAGGGAGATCAGTAGCACTCACTGTTTATCAAAGAGTAGTATGCTATACTGCTAGAGGCAGAGAATGGCAACTGTAGCATATATGTGGGGTCACCAGTTTGATTCCCAGCACTATGTATGGTCCCTGAGCACTGCCAGGTGTGCTCTCAAAATTAAAATGCTACAAGAAATTTTTTAAGAGTTTGTTTTAACTCATTTTTTATAAACATTTTTTCATGTTGTAGGACAACTCTGAAAGGCTAAGTTTAGGAGGTCTCTTCTAGCTTAGTTGAATAATGTTGAATTTGAGGCCCCTATGCAGAAGAAGGGTACATGATGAATTGGTGGTGACTGAATGAGAAAGACAGACAAAAACAATATAAAAATCAATCTTCTGGGGCCAGAGCCATAGGTAAGGCTCTGCATGCCTCGAACCCGGCTTGATCCCTAGCATCCCATATTATTCCCTGAGCACCACCAGGAATAATTCCTGAGTGCAGAGCCAAGAGTAACCCCCTTGAACACCTCCGGGTGTGACTCAAAAAAAAAGAAAGGAGTTCTGGCTATTGTGAATAGTGCTGCTATGAAAATAAAAGTGCGGATTGTGTTTCCGCTGTGTGTTTTTGGCTTCCCAGGGTATATTCCCAGGAGTTGTATGGCTGGGTCAAAAGGGGAGCTGAACCCCTCTTTTGACATCAATGATCACTTTCTTGTAGAATGGTGAGATCCTGGTGGTGAATCCATAATACAGCTTACTGAAGGATCTTGATGTATTGGGTTTGAACACCCTGTTTAGCTAGGTCTTAGATGACCACTTAGGTCTCAACAAAATCAAATGCTTTCTTGAAGTCAATGAACATGAGACAGAGTGGCATCTTGCACTCCCTACCAATCTCAATGAGCTTTGTTACCATGTGGATATGGTCGATTGTGCTGAATCCTTTTAGGAAGCCAGCTTGCTCGCATGTCTGTCCTTCATCTAATGTTCCCCAATCCTGTTCAGGATGACTCGAGTCACCCTGAACATAAACCTGGCCGTGAGCATTGATTCGTTTGAATGCCTAACAACCTGGATAGGACGATTACACTTGAAGAGATGTGGCCCACTGCTGGTAGTTTCTATCTGCATTGTCTACGCACCATCATCCACATACATGGACAGAGAAATTGAGAAATTCTACATGGAATTGGCGGTCTATAAAGATCACACCTTCTACATGATCGTAGTTGGTGATTTTAATGACAAGATAGGACCGATAAGATCGGCGGAAGAACTCCACATCGGAACCATGGCCTAGAATGGAACGAACAGGGTGAGAGAATATCTGAGTTCATCATGTCCACCAGGACGACTCATGGGAACTCACAGTTCCAGAAGGCTGAAGCGAAATGTTGGACATGGGAATCTCCTGGTGGACAGTTCCACAATGAAATTGATCACATCTTATTCAGTCAATGATTTTGCCTGACTGATGTCGCTGTTGTCCCAAAATTCTAAACAAGATTGGACCAACGTCTCCTTTGTAGAAAATTCTACTTCACGAATGGGGAGAAATGGCTGCAAAGTTTAAGCAGAGAACTCCCAGAATGACCACCGACTGGCCACTCTTTTGCACCATTGCGCAACATGGGAAGATGCCATCATTGATGACATTGACAAAGAATACAACCGGCTGGTTCAGCACCTCCATTATTGTGTGAAGAACTCCAAGAGAGAGAAAGACACAAAAGGACACCTGTCTTCAAAAACTCAAACTCATTCGCCAAAGTGGCAAGTCGCAAGCCTCAGGCAACCAAATGACAACTTTCAAGCTTGCAAAGCAGTGCAGTGAAGCGATAAAGGAAGACCTCAAAGAGAGAAAAGCAGAAATATTGGCCAATGCAGCAGAAGCCGGAAAAAGCATTTGCAACACCTGCGTCTTTTACCAACTATAAGACCAAGATAACTGCCCTCTGGCATCCTGATGGATCGATCACATCTTCCAGAAAGGCAATGGAGAAGATTATCTGTGACTTCTACTTGGATCTCTTTGATAGCCAGGTCCACCTACCCACATACCAAATTCTGCAGGATGGATGTGCGTTCCCCAACGTTCTCCCTTCTGAAATCCAACATGCCATTTTGTCAGTAAAGAAGAGAACAGCACCAGGCCCAAGAGAAAGTCAGATCCGAACACCTGAAGTGCCGTCAGTACTCATCAATACAGTGGCTCAGCTCTTCACAGGCTACCTGTTTGAATGCAAGGTGCCCTTCCAATGGAAAACCAGCAGGACAGTTCTACTGTTCAAGAATGGAGACATCCCTGACATTGGAACTAGTGTGTATTATGTTGAGTAAATTCTGATTTACTGAACCTTATATCAGGTTCCACAACTTTTTAATATGTATTTTGTGGTATGGTGAATGATGCATATTACAATTTGTGTAAAATGTTAACAACAGGACCCAGCACCCATCCATCTGGCACACAGTATGTGTTACTTTTGATGCTGGGATCTGCCTTATGTTCTATCACCGGCCAGTTATAAATTTCCTCCCTGCCATCTTCCCTCCCTCCCTCCCTCCCTCCCTCCCTCCCTCCCTCCTTCCTTCCTTCCTTCCTTCCTCTCCCTCCCTCCCCCCCTCCCTCCCTCCCTCCCTCCCTCCATTCCTCCCTTCCTCCCTCCCTAGCTTAACTGAAAAGAAAACATTCTTTTCCAAAGGTGTAAGTGTAAAGTATACATCGTAAATTTTTTTTATTATTGAATCACTGTGAGAGACACAGTCTGTTCATGTTAAGTCTCAGACACAGAGCTGTACATGTTGTCCCAGGCTTACAATGTTCCAACACTCATCCCTCCACCAGTGTGCATTTCTCACCATCCACTGTCCCTGCTTCCCTTCCACCACCCTGCCTGTCTCTGGCAGACACTCTCCCCCCAATCCCACGCGTAGTCTTCCATTGTGTAGATGTACCACAGTTTCTTTGACCAGTCATCTGTTATCGGCATTCATGTTGTTTCCAGATTCACATCTTAGGAACATATGGGCAATTTGTCACTGTCACTGTCTTCCCATGGTTCATCGATTTGCTCGAGTGGGTACTAGTAACATCTCAATTAGTCCTGTCACAAGCAAGAGCAACCCAAGGGCATCTACTTGCTCCAGGGACAGGAGGAGCCCCGAAACCATTCTTCAGCTTATGGAACTGAGGTCCATAATAGTTACTAGTCTTTGGCATAAAAAGTAAATAAAACATGGTAGCTTGACAGGCTTTACCGTGTAGGTGGTATAGTCTCAGTAGAAGGCTCTCAACCCGAGCCTTTACTGATGAAACTTAAAGGGGGGAAGATCAGGTTTTCTCTTGGATGGAGCTCTGAGGAACTATGGAGTCTGGATGTTGAGAATGACTAATTGCATGATGTGTGGTTTGCTCTGGCTTCTAGCCAGGCTTACTGGTATCAGTTAAAACATGTCTATAACTGTTTACTATGTATAAATGTGAAAGAAATTGGGAAGAACCTTATGAAAAATTCAGTATCCTATAAAAATATTGCACGCCGCTAAAGCGCCTAGGCGCAAGGGACATGTGGGTCTGGCGTCGGTGGGTCTCTCTCTTCTGGGGCAACTGGCATGGAAGCAGAGGAAAGGACAGGGCCCAAAACTCCACTCCGATGGACATGGAGAAGATTATGTTGAGCGAAATTAGCCAGAAGGAGAGAGACAGACACAGAATGACTGCATTTATCTGCATAACATAAGTATATATATATATATATGTGGGAGTCAGAGGCTAGGTAAGACAGAAAATGGAACAGTGTGCTATCAATTGTCGAGGGTACTAATGCCAACCTAGAACTGAGCATTAAATAGAGGCAAAAGATACACATGACAACCCTTTAATTTATGTTCTGTAATCCATAGTCTGGAGGGGAAGGAAAACAGAAAGAGAGAGAAATGGAAAGAAATAAAGAACCTGCCATGGAGGAGGGCTGGGGAGGAGGTAGGGAACCGGGGGACGTTGGTGGTGGGAGATGGGCACTGGTGGCGGGATGGGTGCTGGAACACTGTATGACCAAAACCCAAATATGAACTTTTTAATTGTATATCTTTGTAATTTTAAAAATAAAAAATTAAAAACAAAAACAAAACAAAAAATTCCACTCCGAGTCCGCCAGCAGATGGTCTCTCCCCTCTCATGAGAGCAAACCCTTGGAGCAATGTTGGACTCGACCAGGGGATGGCCGAGCCCCCTTACCAGGAGGTCAACTCCATGGGTTGCTTCCACATGGGGCCGGCCTAGCAGCACAGCTGTGGGTCTGAAGTGGATGGGTCTGGATCTCTTCTGGGGTTGCAAATTAGCTGAGTCTGGTGTGGGTGGGTCTCTCTCTTTCGGGGCAACTGGCATGAAGGCAGAGGAAAGGGCAGGGCCCCAAACTCCACTCCGAATCTGGCCAGCATGGTCTCTCCCCGCTCATGAGAGCAAACTCTTGGAGCAATGTTGGACTCGGCCAGGGGATGGCCGAGCCCCTTACCAGGAGGTCAGCTCCATGGGTTGCTTCCACATGGGGCCGCCGAGCAGCACAGCTGTGGGTCTGAAGTGGATGGGTCTGGATCTCTTCCGGGATTGCAACTTACGAAAAGGCAATGTGTCCTTTAGTAAGAAACCACACATTCTAGTCAGGGCTGTGGGTATAAGCACCGCTGAGGAAGAGAGCACAGTTCTCTGAGGGACATATGATCAAATATGCCATTTTTTCTTTTTCTGCTTTTGTCTTAGAGAAGAAAGTATTAGAGTTTACTCCTGGCTCTCTGCTCAGGGAGCATCACTGGCATGTCTTGCTAGGCTATATATGGTACCGCTGGATCTAACCCAGGTCAGCTGTGTGCAAAGCAAGTTCATTAACTCCTTTTCTATTATTCTGATCTCCAAGTACTGTTGTGTACCAATTGGTACACAGGTGCAAATTCCTGACACCTACCTCTTCTCTATGCTTCTTGCCTGTGCCCTGACAAGTGTGTGGAGTAGTTTTGTCCTTTTTACTGTCATAGTAATTACAACGTTTTATTGTAATTACTTGTCTTTTCTCTTTTAACATGCCTATTTTACATTTACTTTCAAGTTTTTTTTTCTTTATCTATTTTCGAGGAAGGCATGAGGAACCTTATGGTGTCATTAAATTTCTTTCATAACATTTGCATCTAAACACATTATACCTCCAATGAATAAACTTGTAAGAGACTATCTGCTTATAATTTGTATATCTAAAGATGTTCTCGTAAAACATTTTTATTGCAAGCATTTTTATGAAAAGTATATTATTTCAAAAGATAATTTGTCTTCCTTTACTCGAAAGGTTTTAAAGAATCTCTATTTGATAAAACTGAAGAAAGTCTCAGGGAAGAGCAGTGAGTGCCAGATTATATCAGGAGAACTCTAGGCTTTTGGATATCCTGATATTTTTAGTCCCTAGAGGGACTAATTTTCCTGAGAACTTTGCATTTTAATCGTAAACAGCCCCAATTCACTAATACTTTCATAAACCTTTGGCAGAGACTTTGGCATTAATGTCCTGAACTCTTGGAAAGAAACATATTTTTTGTCAGTTGGCCAAGAAAAATGTCTCAACTCAAATAAAAATATGTGTAGCTATTTTAAAGAGTTTTTTCCATTGAACTTTGTCTTAAGTATTTTGCTAATTTAGTTTCCTAATATTGGACATGACTTAGCAGTCATTTGACATGTTTGCTGTGGCCCAACATAATGATTATTTGAATTTTTTAGACTTTGTCTGTGACTAGGGATCATGTTGTATTAATATACTAAACTCACTTTTCTTACTTAGGTTTGGAGAATTTAATGAGAGGACAGATTTTATGCCTTGTTTTTAAAATTAGAAACTGTAGATTATGTAAAATAATTATGTAAAAACTATTGGTGGTTCAAATGTTTTCTTCAAGGGACATGTACATCTTTATTCTGTTCTGCAGTTAGTAAGCAGGTGTACTTGTACATTGCCTCTTTCTCAGGCCTTAGTTCTTCTGTTCTGTAACACCATGTCTCTGAGCCTCTCTCATATTGTTATAATTACATGACTATTCTGGTCTCCATGGTTTACAGTCATTAGTGGGTGAACCACACCCTCTACTCAGGCATCTTCTTCCCCTGCCATTGTCCTGGTGTCCCTCCTGTCCCAACTCCTCCGCCCCAGGACCAACCACGCAAGCCTCCTCTGTTGATTGTCGTTGGAGATCTGCTATTCCCGATTATATTTCTTCATATCCCACATAGGAAAGGAATCGCTCTCTGTCTTCCCATCTCCACCGACTAACTCTACTCCACATGATACTCTCCAGCTCCATTCGCGTGGCAGCAAATTTTTTTCTTATATGTTTACTGCTGCATATTATTCCATTATGGATAGTGCCACACTTTCTTTGTTTAATCATCTGTTCTTGAACATTTGGGCTATTTAAGATGATGACTACTGTAAATATGTGCTGCAGTGAACATAGAAGTGCAGATGTCATTTCTCAATTATTGGCTCCTAGGGTAGATGCCCAGAAGTGGAATTCATGTATCATATAGGAACTTAATTCTTAGTTTTCTTCTTTGTGATGTTTGCCAGTGTGAGATGATATTTCATTGTTTCGATTTGTATTTTCCTAATAAGTGACGCAGAACATTTTCATATGCCTTTTGTCATTTGTATATCATTTAGGTTTTTGTTGAGGAAGTCTATCATATCTATATACCGCTTCACTTTTTTAATGGAGTTGGATTTTCTTTTTCTTCTTCTTTGGTAGAGTTGTAGTAGTGTTTTATATTTATGGGATATCAGCCTTGTATCCAAAGAGTGGTGCACAAATATTTCCTCCCAATCTGGAATGTTCTTATGGTCACCCGGTCATCATTTCTTTTGAAGTATACAACTTCTTGGTTTGATATGGTCATATTTGTTTATCTTTGTTTCAGTTTGCTTGGCCAGTGGCTTCAGTATCATGGAGTGTTATGTTGCCCTTAGTGTGGTTATGATTTAGGTTAAATAACGAGATATTTATTCCATTTTGATTTGACATTTTCGTACAGTGTTGGAGTGTGATTGACCTTTTTTTTTACATGTTTTCCCAGCTACTTTTCCCAGCACTGTTTGTTGAAAGGCTTTCCTCATCCCACATCATAACTCTTTGCTTTGTATTATATATAAATACATTTCTTTCTGCTAGAGACTTGTATGAAGGAAGGTCATTTCTGTAGATAGGATTTCATATGCTTGTCATATCATCTTTTAATTAATTCTCTGGTCTTGTGCTTATTGATAAATACCAGTAGGTTATTTCTAGTTAGGTGTCTTTGAACTCAATTTATACTTTCGATTAAAATTTTTATTTTTCATAGTTTAGAAACTTTATTTAGGACCCTGTGCCCAGCCACTCATGATGTTCCCGGGAGGGATGGCGGGTTCTAGTGCTGACCCACCACCACAGCAGAGCCTCGCAACAAGCCAGACAACCCCCACTCCATGAGGGCCTCCATTTTCCACATCCGGACTTCCCCCTCCTCAGAACTCCACCCAGCAGTCCAGCATATCACGGTCGCGTGGTTCCTCAATAAATGCTGGATTTAGAGATGACTACAAGAGTATGCTACCACATGGCAGAGCCTGGCAAGCTACCCGTGTCGTATTTGATATGCCCAATACCAGTTACAATTATAGACCTCATTCCCATGACCTGATGGAACGGTTTGAGGCTCTTTATGTTCCTGGACCAAGCAGGTGCCCTTGGGCTCTACTTGCATGAGACAGGACATACGAGATGATGGTGCCCGCTCGAGCAAATCGATGATGAACAGGAAGACAGTGATACAGTGATTATGTACAATACTATTGTGTATAATGTACAATATTTTTGTATACATAATTTCAATTCTCAGTTTATACTTTCTTTTAAGATTTTTATTTTTCATAATATATAAACTTTATTGGGTACTATTATGTACAATGTACAATATTTTTTGTGTACATAATTCCAATTCTACACCCATCACCAGTATAACCACCTCACTCCCCCCAATGTCTCTATGCCCTTCCTTTCAACTCTTCTGCCACCCAAACTGCTCTGTGACTCATGTGAATCCATTCTTCCATTGTGTTGCTTTGGCTTTGTTGCTCGCTTTATACACACACATACACACACAGACACAGACACATAAATATGTTTGTGTGTTTATAAGTTCCACCTATGAGAAAGATCTTTCAGTATCCGTCCATTTCTGATTGATTTTATTTGAACTCAATACTTTCTCCCAAGCAGAGGGAATATAGTTTCTAGTCTAATGGAGCTGGAACTCCTTCTGTTCCTCATTT
The DNA here is from genome assembly GCA_021461705.1 of Cryptotis parvus. NCBI lineage: Eukaryota > Metazoa > Chordata > Mammalia > Eulipotyphla > Soricidae > Cryptotis > Cryptotis parvus. The sequence continues at coordinate 164,695 of JAJIBD010001881.1, forward strand.
TCCATTCTGTTGCACAGTTCAGTATTGTCCAGAATGATGTCACCCCTTTGAAATTGTCTTAAATGTTAGTTAGACCTAGAAACTGTTATAATTGTTTATGCTTTCTTAGTTTTATTTTCTCCAGGATTTAAACTTACTTTTCCCACCTCTTCTATCTACTCCTTCATGTTCTTTCAACTGTCAGACTTTAAATATACCTTTACTCCTGCATAATAGTGTGTTTTTTACTTTCTTAACACCTGTCCCTCATTTTTGCCATATTCATTTGAATGGATTGATGGTGCATTTCTCTCCATCTTTCATCTATTCCTTTGTTATAGGAATAGATTGTAATCGGTTTATATTGCGTCACTCCCAAGCTTAATAGTATAAGAAAGATACTTTCACTATATTTTGTATGTGTACTCTGATCTAAAATTAAACTTATGGTTTTTATGTATTCTTCCTTCCAAATCCCAATTTAACTTTCTTTTAGGCCTTATCTTCTCCCATGATTGCCTGAACATCTTACACTCTTAAAATAAATAGTCCATTCTGTTTTTTTCACAGATAACCTTCCCAACTCTTATATGAACAATTTAATTATTTAATTCAATTTTTGGCCAGATGTTTATTCGATGCTTGGCCCAAGATACTATTCTGTTTAAAAGTAGATGAACTGGGGATTTAGTCATATAAGCCAAAATCAAATTCTCATTTATGCTTCCTGGAGGAAATCTCTGTGTGCTGTTTTGGAGCAAGAATGTTGAGGGGGCCATCGGCCATAACATGAAGCGGCTGGGGAGGCTGGAGCTCGGCTCGCCCCAGGCCCAGCTGAAGAGGGACCCCCCAGGAGGGCAGACGGGTTTTGGGAGTGGCCCATCGCCTCTGGGGGTCCCGAAGCAGCCGGATGAGACCTCGCCCCATCACACTAGCCACCATTTTCACTGTCCGGACGCTGGGAAACTGCCTCACGACCAGATCAACAGAGTAAAACCGGTTCGAGCCCAGGTAGGCGGCTCCCAGAAGCGGGAACCACTGGGGATTCGCCAGAGGGAGTCAGGGTTCAGCCATTCCCCTCTCCATTTTGTCGAGCCTGATGGCCCCGCCCAGGAGCTGCCCGGGGCCATCGGCCATAACATGAAGCGGCTGGGGAGGCTGGAGCTCGGCTCGCCCCGGGCCCAGCTGAAGAGGGGACCCCCAGGAGGGCAGACGGGTTTTGGGAGGGGCCCGTCGCCTCTGGGGGTCCCGGAAGCAGACGGATGAGACTCGCCCATCACACTAGCCACCATTTTCGCTGTCCGGATGCTGGGAAACTGCCTCATGACCAGATCAACAGAGCAAAACCGGTTCAAGCCCAGTACCAGCGGCCGTAAAATAGTGAAACAGTAATGTCTTTTAATGCACTGAATTCCACGATGTGCGGGAAAGTGTGGCGGTAGGGAGAGATAGAGAGGAGAGAAATGACATACAGAACCCGCCAAGTAGTTGAGGTGTGGGAGGGGGAGGGAGGTGGGGACATTGGTGATGGGAGATGGGTTTGGGTGGAGGGATGGGTGTTGGAACACTGTAGAACCAAAGCTCTGCATGAGCATCTTTCAATTGTATGTCTAAAATGGTGTAACAATATTTGGGGGGAATAATAAAATAAAATAAAATCGGAAAAATAAAAAAAAATAAAATGTTGAGGGGAGGCTTTACCAGTGATGCTGGCGGTCACTTGCTGTGGAGGTCATAACGTGCTAAGGCATTCACATTCTATTTAATCTCTAGTTTCCTTCAGGAGCAGAATCTGGGTTGAAACAACACTTAATAAAATTAATATCATAAAAGGATTACAGGAGAAATGGTACTATGGTGTTTTGTTATTATTGAATGAAAGCTCAAAGCACCTACTTTAAAATTATAAATGTTTAATATAATATGATATTGTTAAGGAATATCGAAGATGCATCTTAAAGTAATCTCATTAATGAGTTTGCCACTGGACTACTTTTTAAACATAATAGTAGTATTATGTTTTCATTCATCTCATTATTTCAGTATAGAGTAAGCCTCAAAGCAGAGGTAAAATTTGGATTCACATTTCATGTCTTTTTAAATCATAGAAATCTAAGATGCTACAAATCTTAAAGAATTTACATTTGCTGAGTAATTGTCATGATTCATACTTATTCTGCAAGCACTTATCTTTCATGGTCCCATGATTGAGATTTGCATTCCATTACCCTTTAAAGGTGAAGAAACTTGTTTTTCAGCTATCTAGTAATGGAGGAAAGATTGAAAATGATTTCATTTGACTTCAAAGTCAGTATATTCTACAGTATTTCTAAATTTGTCCCTTTGATTTTGTTCAGTTATTTCTATAGTACTGTTGATATATGGTGGCCAAAATCATACTGTTTTAGCTCTCAGAAACTTCCCTTTCTAGTAGATTGAGTTAAAAGAACACAAATCATTGCTGTGCCTGTGATGTAGTAACAGAGGTTGGTGAAAGGATTTTGTTTGAGTGGATGTGACTGTCCCACTGCTACTTAGTATTCTATCCAAAACAGTAGGACTACTCTGGATAGTGTTCCCTTTGTACTGAGGCCTTGCTGTGATGACCTCGTAGAGTTAGGTTATACAAATGTGGAATGGACTTTCTCCTGATAAGTAAATGAAGTGAGAGTATGGTGTTTGTGCATTAAGAAGATGGCCCAGCTCAAATTAGGACCATCATGTTGGAGCCTTTGTGATAATATATCGGTTAAAGCACTTGCTGAAATGCAGCCCACCTTGTTTGAATCTGGCACTGCATACAATTTCCTGAGTGTAGCTAGAAGTTGCTAGGATCACTGGGTGTGCTCCACTACCCACACTCCCCTGACAACAGATCATCACATTGATTCTAAATGCTTTCTTTTAGGTTATTTTTTATTTCAAGCATACTCCAGATGAACTGAGAAAAGAAGCGCTCATTCGAAAGATTAGAAGTAGTATATCCTAAATCTTGGTTTTGCATTAGAGATGGAAAGAATAACTCTCATAGATATAAGGAGGTAGAATCAAATGATTTTTGGAAGTAATCAAGGTGTGTGTGTGTGTGTGTGTGTGTGTGTGTGTGTTTATGATTGAAACTAAACAATGGCTTAAAGGGCCAGACTGACAGTACAGCGGGTAGTGTCTTTTGCTTTGCACAGGGCCGACCTAGGCTTGATTCCTGGCATCGCATATGGTCCCTCAAGCACTGCCAGGAATAATTCCTGAGTGCAGAGCCAGGAGAAATCCCTGAGCATCACTGGGTGTGCCTCCTGCAAAAAAAAAAAAAAAAAAAAAAAGAGGTTAAGAGCCATTTTATTAGGATGGAGGACTGTGTAACAGACTTCTAAAGGAGGAGGGTGGATGCGGAATGAATTAAAATTATAAATATCGACTGCAGAGAACTCATGTGAAGGATTGCTGGCCCCCTTCCCCCAACAATTCCTGACAGCAGGAATTATTCCCTAGTTGCTTGCTGATGGGAAGAAGTTATTACTTTTCCCCTGTTACCAAATTAATGTGTACAGCACATTATCAAGAGCTTTTCACTCAAAATTTAAAGTTAAAGAGAACCTTGATTACCTGTGTTCATAAGCAAAACTTACCCTGTCTCATATTTGATTAGCTCCTTCTGAGCTGCTTTATGGCCCTTCTGGTTTCTACTGGCCTAAATGTTTTCAGTTACTGGAATGTATCTGTTGTTTATTTCTTTCAGCAGATTACTTGTGATATATTAAATAAGGTTGGACTTGATTCTTACCCCAGCAGGTTCTGACTATTAAAATACCTCTTTATATTAAGGAAAATATATATATATGTACATATGTGTACATGTATATGTATGTATGTGCTTTGTTAGAAATTATGAATGACGTGGCAAGTGATTTTCTATTTTGCTTAGTATGTGAATAGTAATGAGCCAAAGTAGCTTTTTGTCACCAATTTTCAGCATTTTTTCCCCTCTACAGTTAGATATGAAGTTTGTTACGATGCCATATGGCATATGACACTTGCAAATATAGACGTATATAGGAACTTCAAATTAAGAAAATGTAGTAGGTCATAGATAATGTATATAAAGGCCACATGATACCATGCCTATGTGGTATGTGAAGGAAGCAGGGAAATAGAAGGACACAAAGCATTTCCTATGAAAATAACTTCCTGTTCTCTGATAACAAAATGAAGTTATCGAGAAGCTTGGTTTAGTTTCAGAGGCAGGTTAAGGTGGACCACAAAGGTCTGAGGGATAGGCTAGAATGAGGACAGCTGGTAAGATGTTGGCCTTGTATGTGGCTAGCATGGGTTCTTTCCCTGACACCACATATGGTCACGGGAATGATCCCTGAGCACAAAGCCAGGAGTAAGCCAAAGTCCAAAACCCCAAACTTTAACAAGAGACAGGGATGGAGTTGAACGGAATTTGTCACTTGGTGTTGGTGGTGCAGTAACTTTATATGCTGAATGCATGAACATTTACACTAGGATTCACCATAGTAACTTGATGATAATAATAATTTTAAGGGAATTTATGGGATTAATCATCAGTTTGCTTATTTGCTTGAATAATATTGCTTAGGGATTTCATGCAAATAAGACCAAAATTGAACCAGAGTTTCATGGTTTCTTTTCAAGTTCCCATGTGATTAAAATTTGCCAGGTTGTTAATATTTTAACTGTAACATCAATTTTGTGATTAAGAAAAACACTATTGTCAATTTAAGAAAGTTTGGAAAAGCCTGTGTAATTGTTTTATACAGTTTAATTTACTTCTTAATACTCAGTTTTCATAAAACAAGTTTTGATAATAAAGCATGGGCTGACATTTTTAAAATAGACTTTATGTGGCACCCTGCATGTGTATATATCTATGTGTATATTGGGTTAGCAATATTAGCATGATTTACCATTTCTTGAATTTTACTGCAAACTTTTTTAGGGGTATTTTGGGCTACACCCAACTGTATTTAGGGTTATTCATGGCAGGGACTGTGGGGGCGCTACGTGGTGCTAGGGTCAATCATGTAAGGTGAGTGTCTTAACCCCAGTCCCTGCTAAGTGATTTTAAACAGTTGCATTTTAATTTTATTTCTTTTTATTGATATATATAGTTGAAATATGACATTGTGCAAGATAAAGTCTATAAAATATTGATTCAGTACATTTATGCTTCACAGTTCAATTACCATTTATTATTAGCTGTCATCACTAACATGTTGCATAATTATTTCTTTATCTGCAAGGGCACAATGAAAATCTTTTAGCAATATTGAAGTGTATACTACAACATAGGTGGCTAGAATTGCTGTGTGGTATATGAAATCCTCACAGCTAAGCATAAAGATATATTATCTTTAAATACCTTATCCATTATTATCCCCATATTTTGGATGAAAGAAACAAGTCTTGTAACTAATTTAACTTGTTAAAGATCAAACACTAAATCAGCTTACTATATTTAATTTTGATCTTTTTATCTTTCTGTTGAGATCGAATTTACAGTTTAGACTAAGATGTATTCTCTAGAAACCGAGTCTCCTAGAGGTGGATCTGGTGTTCCTGATGTGTTCTGTGAGAGTGTTCTTTTATGTAGTATCTGCTAGGGTCTTTGTTTTGGTAATGTGTCTGGCTTTATCTTTCCCTGGCATCTGATTTAACTCTCTAGCCCTTTACATTTTTATTCAAATCCAATATATTCACTGACAAAATTCTAACTTCTATTTGCAGCCCTATCTTATGATCTCTACAGCATCCCCACTTTTCCCGTTTTTGGCATTATTAGCTTCCCTCCAGTACTTTATTCTAAATAGGAGCCTTATCCCTGGGTATGTGACCGTGCCACACTGACAGATTATGCTATTTTTAATTATATATTGCTTTGCTCATGCATGTCCCAATATCAAAGTACAGTGCCTGACATAGCTTATCTGTTTGATAGTTGACTCAGTATAAAAGGGATAAGTTGGAGAGTCCTTAGCCAACAACTCCCGAGATCTTTCCAAGTATTTCTTCTTTAATTAACTTGCTCCCAGGGAAAGAGCTCATGGCTTTCATCTAGTTTCATATGTACACACAGGGGTAGTGATTCATATCCTTGTAAAGTGAGTTTTGAAAAAGTACATTTCTGCTTTTCATTTGTATATGATCCACTAAAATTGATAACATCAGGAACTAATGTACCCTAGGATCAGTATGAAATAGTTCAGTTTAAATTTCAATAGTTAAACTGTTTTGCATTTTAAAATGATAGCCTTTATAGCAACAAAATTCATGTTAACTGTATTAATGTATTTCTGAACATCAGCATTTGTTATAGAAGGTCAGACCTTTGCAGTTAATGCGCATAAATGTTCTAATCACACCTTTTGTTCTCTTTATTGAACGAACATAACTTACAGTAGTGTTAATACTTGCCTTAGGCATGAACTGCCACTGCATCACCCCTTCAGATGTGCTGCAATCCCTTCACCAATGCCCAAAGTTCCTTCTAGTCATCCCTTCTGCTCCCATGTTATCTTATCCCTCCTGCTGTGTGTTTATATTCCCCTTCCTCCATGCTCTGGTGCACGGATCATGCTTCCTCACGTTTGGGGAGCCATCTGCAGAGCAAGGAATGAGCTGGATTCAGCCACATGCAAGCAAAGTGGCTTACCATCTCCCATTACCCTTAGCCCAGTATCTTAATAATTTGCTCTGATTTAAAAGAAATATTTTAATACTATTTTATATTTAGTTTTATAAATACATTAGGATAGTACAAATGTAAAATTGTTCCAATGCTATTTGTTGTCTCATAAATGGGAATACATATCCATGACTACTGTTCTTCAGTAAGTTACTTAAATCCAGATTAGAAATCTTTAATTTTACTAGTCTGTACCTAGTGATTACCATAAAACTACAGCACTAGACACACAGACATGTTCCATTTTCAGAGAACAGGTAGCTCCAAATCTGTATCCTGCGAATAAAAATTTTAATATATTATGTATTTAAGAGTTTCATGATAAACACCTGAAAATTATTTTACTATGAAAACTTAATATCCAGCTGGTATTACTAGTATAGGATTAGTATTGGATTTTTCTAGGGTTAATAGACTTACTTATTGAAAATTGAAAATTACAAAATAGATGTTTTATACATTTTCAATGTGATTATATTATTAGAAATGCAAATTTTTTTTACAATTTGATTCTAAGTTTGCTTTGCTTCTATCCCATACTCTGAAATCAAACTTTATTCTTTTCTAGCTTGATCTCTGTTTATTTCCTTTTAGGAATCACTTATCAAATCATATTACAATTAGTTGAAACAATATTTATATTGATGACATTTTGAAAACCTTTGATGGCATCCTCAGATTTAAATTTCTTTCTTTCTTTCTTTGTTTCTTTCTTTCTTTGTTTCTTTCTTTCCTTTCTTCCTTCCTTCCTTCCTTCCTTCCTTCCTTCCTTCCTCCCTCCCTCCCTCCCCCTCCCTCCCTCCCTCCCTCCCTCCCTCCCTCCCTCCCTCCCTCCCTCCCTCCCTCCCTCCCTCCCTCCCTCCCTTCTTTTCTTTCTTTCTTTCTTTCTTTCTTTCTTTCTTTCTTTCTTTCTTTCTTTCTTTCTTTCTTTCTTTCTTTCTTTCTTTCTTTCTTTTCTTTCTTTCTTTCTTTCTTTCTTTCTTTCTTTCTTTTTTTCTTTCTTTCTTTTGCTTTTTTGGGTCACACCCAGCAATGCTCAGGGGTTTCTCCTGGCTCTGCACTCAGGAATTACTCCTGGAGGTGCTCAGGGGACCATATGGGTTGCCAGGGATCGAACCCAGGCCGGCATGGGCCAGCCATGTGCAAGGCAATCAATAGCCCCCTACCCGCTGGGCTATTGCTCCGGCCCCTCAGATTTAAATTTCTAATCTTTTGCAGTATAGACTCCCCCACCACCCCTCTCTTAGTGTTATCGATAACCTGAAGAGAAATAAATGTATTTGGTGATTGAATACAGTTAAAAAATATATATGCTCCTATTATTTCAATAGAAAATTTCTTCAAAATCAGATAAAGAATCACAATTGGATTCTGTTTTTAAAATAATTTATGTTCTATATCACTCTTTTTTTTTTTTGTGGAGTCATACCCCCATGATCAGGGCTTATTCCTGGCTCTGAACTCAGAAATTATTCTTCACGGTGCTTAGGGGACCATATGGGATGTGGGGATTGAACCTCTGTCAGCTGTATGCAAGGCAAATGCCCTCCCCACTGTACTATTGCTATGGCCCCTCTATATCACTGTTTTAAGGTTTTAGCATTTTGCTAACAACTTTATCAAAGGTCCAAAGTTAACATACATGGGAGAGCATAAATGTTAGAAATGTGAATTTTGGTGAAGTGTTTGTATTGTGTTAAATATTTATTCATATTCATGTAGTTTTAAAATTTTTATGTAAAAAGGACATTGTTATCCAAATTATATTAATTTTCTTCATAGCTTCAGAAAGTTCATTCTCATCTAAATATGACCTTAGCAAGTCATAAAGTGAAACGTTATTATATGGTTCAAATTTATGATCTTTATTTAAGGAGCATAAAATCTGAAAACAGATGCGATTTCATCTGCTGCTATTTTTATTTGCTTAACCTGAACTTCAATATTCTATCTCCAAAAAATGGAAGTGTTATGTATGTCAGGGTCTCTTCATTTTTCCCTAGTAATTCAACCTGCAGGTTTAAAGCACTAGAGCCCTGTGCGTAGATCTGATAAGTACGTAGATGCCTGAGAAAACTTTCTCATGAATTGCTGAGTTTGCTCAGTGGAAAAAGCAAATCATATCTGTATTCTGCCTGCTGATTTTAATCAGAGAGTTCTAATTCTCTAAAACATTTCCCTACCCTCCTTTATAAATGTGTCAAGTATTTGAGGAATAATGTGGTTTCTTGGACCCCTTTCAGTGGTGCGGCTAGTCTATTGGCTGTCTGCAGCACAGGTGAAAATGGCAGCTTAGGAGTTGCTTAGCTAGTCCTTTCTTGCCTGTGAGATCCTGACCTGTAAAATGTGCTTTTCATTTACTCCTTTTTGGTACTGCTAATGTTCATCTGTTCATACTTTTTTTTTTTTTTTTGGTCACACCAGCAATGCTCAGGGGTTACTCCTGGCTTTGCACTCAGGAATTACTCCTGGCGGTGCTGGGGGACCACATGGGATGCCGGGATCGAAACCGGCTGGCACAGGCCAGCTGCGTGCAAGGCAAACGCCCTACCCGCTGGGCCATCGCTCCGGCCCCTCTGTTCATACTTTTTACAGGTCACATTTCCCTGCTCTCAAAGAACTGTGTTTGGAGTATATTAGATATATTTTTATACACATTTGATTCAGTGAATTGATAGGCATGTGACAAATGAGAGGTTACTAAATCACTCAGCTACAATCCTCACTTTGAAGATCAGGAATAATATAGATACAGTAAAAGGAATGGGTAGTTTGATGGATGGCTCAATGGACGCCTGCATGAATGGGTAGAAAGATACATGATCCATTGTGTACCAAAGCTTCTTTATCCAGTCATCGATTTTCGGGGAATCTGGTTGCTTCCAGGAGCCAGAGGTTAGGTAAGACAGAAAATGGAACAGTGTGCTAATAATAGTCGAGGGTACTAATGCCAACCTAGAACTGAGCATTAAATAGAGGCAAAAGGATACATGACAACCTTTTAATGTATGTTCTGTAATCCATAGTCTGGAAGGGAAGGAAAAAGAAAGAGAGAGAAAGGGAAAGAAATAAAGAACCTGCCATGGAGGTGGGCTGGGGAAGGGGGAGGGAACCGGGGATGTTGGTGGTGGGAGATGGGCACTGGTGGAGGGACAGGTGCTGGAACACTGTATGGCCAAAACTCAAATATGAACTTTTTAATTGTATATCTTTTTATTTGTATATCTCATGGTAGTATAATAAAATATTTTAAAAAATAATTAAAAAAATAAAAACCAAAAAAAGATACATGAACCATTTATAACAATATTTAATGTTATCACCCTTTTATTAAATATTGTCTTATTTCCTTATCTTTATTTCCTAGTACAATTGCTCTGAGTAAATTCTTTTTATTTTTGGGGGATGGGGGGGCTTTTTTTGGGTATACCCGGCGATGCTAAGGGGTTACGCCTGGCTCTTCGCTCAGGAACTACTCCTGGCGGTGCTCAGGGGACCATTTGGAGTGCCGGGATCGAAACCAGGTCGTCTGCATGCAAGCCAAACACCCTACTTGCTGTGCTATCGCTCGGTCCCGCTCTGAGTAAATTCTTTTCAGTAATTAATTGAAATACAAAAAATAAATGGAATGTTTAAGTATATATATATATACATATATATATACTTAACTGTTATTATTAAATCCTATAAAGCTGTTTATGTTTAAGGCAACTTCTTTTTTTATCTCGCTAAAGGGGAAAATGTAGATAAGGTGTGTTTTGTGCTCTAACACCCCTAACTCTGAAACCTATAAGGGGATATCTTTCTTGAGTTTCATTAAGATACTTGTGCCTTAATTTTCACTGGCCTTTTATTAAAGACATGATAATCTTAGGTAAGTTTGGTTCTTCCCTTTTGGTTTAATTTGTTTTTATTGGAACTTTAGTAATTGACAGTAATTCATATTGGTTGGTTCAGAGACATTACATAGCTGATATATGAATAGTTTTATTACAATATAAAACAAACTAGCAATCTAGCCAAATATAATTAAATGTCAAAAGGATACTGACACTATTGTGTTTATGTTCTAGTAACTATTTCTTTTACTAGTACTTAGAAAGTTAGTGAGGATTTTAAGGAGCATAAAATCTCAAAACAGATGCTATTTTTATTTGCTTAACCTGAACTTCAGTATTCTATCTCCAAGAAATGGAAGTGTTATGTATGTCAGGGTCTCATTGGACCCATTGGACATTAAAACCTTTATGTAAGAAATTACAGATACATTGTTACAGAATAGACATTGTAACTACATATAGTTGTTATTGGGTACCTTGTACTTAATGTATTAAGTGTGCTCTGATACTTGCTATGTCAGTACACCAAAGTTTGCCATGACATGTGGTTGCATTTGCGCCCAGGAATTCTAAGGATTATAACTGAGTAATTGGTCTCTTTCTAGATTTCTATATGAGTCTCTGGATCATGGTTTTTTTAGATAAGATTAATTTGGTGCATATTCAAAAGAGCAAGAACAACAAGTGCTGGCGTGGATGTGGGGAAAAGGGGACACTCATCCATTGTTGGTGGGAATGCCGGCTGGTACAGCCTTTCTGGAAAAACAATATGGACATTCCTCCAAAGACTAGAAATTGAACTCCCGTTTGGCGCAGCCATACCACTCCTGGGAATCTACTCTGGGAAACCAAAAATACGCAGCGGAAACACCATCCCTACTTTTATGTTCATAGCAGCATTATTCACAATAGCCAGAATCTGGAAGCAACCAGAGTGCCCGAAAATCGATGACTGGATAAAAAAGCTTTGGTACATCTACACAATGGAATACTATGCAGCTGTTAGGAAAAATGAAGTTATAAAATTTGCCTATAAATGGATGAACATGGAGAAGATTATGTTGAGCGAAATTAGCCAGAAGGAGAGAGACAGATACAGAATGAATGCATTTATATGCATAACATAAATATATATGTACATATTATGATACCAATATCCAAGGTCAAGTGAAACATATATCAGGAGGTCTTGTCAAAGGTGGAAATTATCACAAACATGTGGGAGTCAGAGGCTAGGTAAGACAGAAAAATGGAACAGTGTGCTAACAATTGTCAAGGGTACTAATGCCAACCTAGAACTGAGCATTAAACAGAGGCAAAAGATACACATGACAACCCTTTAATGTATGTTCTGTAATCCATAGTCTGGAGGGAAGGAAAAGAGAAAGAGAGAGAAATGGAAAAAAATAAAGAATCTGCCATGGAGGAGGGCTGGGGGAGGGGGTAGGGAACCGGGGACCTTGGTGGTGGGAGATGGGCACTGGTGGTGGGATGGGTGCTGGAACACTGTATGACCAAAACCCAAATATGAGCTTTTTAATTGTATATCTTTGTAATTGTAAAAATAAAAAATTAAAAGAAAAAGATTAATTTGGTGCATGAGTCAGTCCCTGGGTGTGACCACCAGGCTCTCTGGAGAACAGGGAAATGGGAAAGGGGGCCATTTCCAAGAAAGCCTGGAGGCTTCAGTCACGAATCCCACATATCTGAATCTGCCCCATGGATTCACTCATGGGGTGGGGCTCATCTGAGCTGTGGAGTCAGGCCTTGAGTATGACTGCATTCGTGGTGTTTGGAGGCTGCAGGTTCTTTTTAAGGTGGTATTTTTCCCAATGCTGTTAGTGGCCTGATATTGAGAGAATCCCACGATTTTGACCTGGCTATGTGATTTTAAAAGACCCTTTCAGGACTCTAGAGGTAGTACAGGGGTGAAGGTGCTTGCCTGTATGTGGCCAGTTCCATTTTTATTCCTGGCACCACACATGGTCTCCTAAGTAGATGGTGTTAGGAATTGAAATGGGGTTGGCTGTATGCTAGGCAAATGTCTTTACCCTGTACTATCTCTCTGACTCATGGGTGTCTTGTTAACATGTCTAAAGTGTTGAGTAGATACAGAGGCCATAGTAGACCTTCCCTTAAGCATGTAATATGCATTTTATCATCTGCTCCTTTTGCAGAAGTGGGGCACCCCTAACTGCTCTATGGTGTTCAGGAATATATGTGTTCGTATGCAGACCTGCAGTCTAGGTCAGCCTTCTGCAAGGCCAGCACCTCATGTGCTATACCATCTCTCTGGCCCTTTAATAAGATTTGTATCTTGATGTTATTTCTTTTGACTGTCAGAAGTGATGTCTGTAAATGCATGTCTCTTTGACCTTGTCAGATTGGTTTGAGTTAACTGCTTTGGCCTTTGCAATATTACGTATAATGTCACAAATTTTCACAGAGATTAATGACTCTTTTCAGTTTATTATCAGGCATGCTACCCTAAGGAATATTTATTGGCACAAAGTATACTTATTCTCAGCTTCCAGTTTTTACAGAGAATGTGGTAGTGTTTAAAATGATGAGAGGAGAAGCAAAGTTTGTGACCGATTGAATGGGGTTTCAGGGTTAGTGTCCGTGGGAGAACCTGAAGCTGAGGTGCACAATTTTCTGACTCAGATCTGTGGATCCAGCGACTAGTGAACATAGAAAGAAAGAAGAATCAGGATGAAAGAACTGTGGGGCTTATTTTAGAAATTACCTTATGACAGAGTCAGGGTTTTGAATTGAAAATGGTATTTGGTATTCAAAAGATTTCTCAAATGGGGGAGGAGAGAGGAGAGTGGCCCTTGAATAGATAATCTGAATTACAAAAAATCTGACTTTAGGAAAAGTGTAAAAGGCTTCTCGTGTACTTCCCATTTCTCTGTCTTTATCTGAAGAGTTTGCACATTGTTCATGCACATTAAACAAGTCCAACTTCTGTAATCCTGATATTAAATAAGTAAGTACTTTGGCAAATAAGAGTATGATTCTAATATTTTGAAATTTCTTTCAGTTTATTATTATAAGGACTGTTTTCTGCCACGTAGAATTACTCTCAGGAAAACTATTTTATTTCAAGAGATAAGATTCTTACTATTCATAGTCTATTTCAACTGGGTCTATTATTTGGAATACAAAGAAGCAGACAATTTAGTTTTTTTTACCCTGGATATTATTAAGTAAACATTTCAATACTAAAATGGTTTTGATACCTATGTATGACCTAAATAAACATTCCATCCTTTTTATTTTAGTAATTTCAAAAATTAAGAAATAACTTTTACATTTTGTACTTCTTATACTATGTATCATCTACCTATTTTTAACCAAAAATCATTATGATTTTCTTTCTGTAAAGGCATCTCTTTGTGGTAAATATTGATAAGCCAATCTTTCATATAAAATGAGCTGCAATTTTTCACTACATTTGCAAATCATGAATTCTAGTTTTAATTATATCCCAAGGGAAAAACCTGAGGAAACCAAAAGTACTGGCATAATTGGATCAAATTGTGTAATCAAAAGCAAATGATATGGTTATTAAGTCTAATAGAATGATTCCCTAGTATTTAATTTGTGTCTCTGATTTATGAAATTTTAGTAATAAGTGTGTTGAAAATGGACATTCTAGGCAGATAATTTTCCTAAAGAGTTCTTTTGTTTAGGGGTGGAAATACTTATCAAGGTTCCTCTTAAAGGCAGGTAGTTGATGCCAGGAACCAAAGGAGAAATATCAGAAAATGAATTGTGAGTCCTTATTCAAGTCACAGGAAAGCAATGAAAAGAGGGGAATTGGCTTCTTAAAAGTGATACTATGTCATATCACCTCTTTTCATTTCCATAAAGTGGAAAAAGAAAAATACATTGGTACTGGGGCCGGAGCGATAGCCCAGCGGTTAGGGCGTCTGCCTTGCAGCGCGCCGGCCTGTGCTGGCCTGGGTTCGATCCCGGCATCCCATATGGTTCCCCGAGCACTGCCAGGAGTAATTCCTGAGTGCAGAGCCAGGAGTAGCCCCTGAGCATTGCCGGGTGTGACCCCCAAAAAAAAAATCCATTGATACTAACTATATGACCTTCAGGATATCAGTAACTATAATTGAAATGTTTGTTAAAATTCCTAGGAAAAAGTATAGTTCTGATAGTTAAGGGAGATGAACACTCAAATCCACTATGTCTATAGTGTGACCATTTTGTAGACATGATGATATTCCATGTCTAGTAATTTTACATTAAAAAATGGCAAGATTTGTTGCTGGTCTTACTAAAGGGTTTGTATGTGCATTCAAGTGTGCATGCCGTCAGCGAGGAAGGAGAAGGGTTGACTGGAGGGATAGCTTAGTAGACTGAGAAAATACAGGAGACCCAGGTTAGGGCCCTGATTGCCACACAGGCATGACCTTGAGTCACCCCAAGCACTGAATAGGAAATATCTCCTGAGCACTGCAGTTTGACCCTGAAACAAAAAACAAAGGAACCAAGAGAGAAGGATCTAAGATTTCTTTTATGGTATTTGCAGACCAGCCAGTTAGCCTGCCATAGCTTCATGAAAGCTGGCAGAAGACAGAGACTGCAGTCTTGTAAGAGATTTTATTATTCTTAGCATAATGAGGACTTCAGACATCTGCGTATTTAATTTATTTCCTCTTATCCCAGAGACTATGGAGGTAACACCAGTGGCCCAGATGGAGGCATATGGGTTCTTTGTGCCGTATTGTAGGAAAGGTATTTTAAGCTTAAGAGACAGGAATACTTTATAATGGGCATTAGGATGTCTGCCCTAGCTGGAGACAAAGATCCTGTCTTTTGCTCTGGGGGCAGGGATGGGGAGGCTGATGGAGCCACAGTTGGCAGTGTTCAGCAGTTGCTACAGCAGTGCTCAAGGGACCATGTGGAGTCAGTGAATGGCTGTATAAAGGCAAACCACTGTGCTATCTCCCTGGCTCCGTGGCTATGATCCTTTTTCTCAAAATAGACAATTATTTGGAGAGATAGTATAGTACAGTGGGAACAGCATTTGCCTCGTGCAAGGCTGACCCAGGTTCAATACTTGGCATCATATATGGTCCCCCAAGCCTACTAGGAATCATCTCTAAGTGCAGAGCCAGGAGCACAGCTGGGTGTGGTCCCAGCCCAAAAAAAAAAAAACCCTTCTGAATAATTTTATGTTCATTTAAAAACAATTTCTTTTTTTAAATTTTTTTTTTTTATTTTTACAATTACAAAGATATACAATTAAAAAGTTCATGTTTAGGGGCGGAGCGATAACCCAGCGGGTAGGGCGTTTGCCTTGCACACAGCTGGCCTATGCCGGCCCAGGTTCGATCCCGGCATCCCATATGGTCCCCGAGCACCGCCAGGAGTAATTCCTGAGTGCAGAGCCAGGAGAAACCCCTGAGCATCGCCATGTGGCCCAAAAAGCAATAAATAAATAAATAAATAAATAAATAAATAAATAAATAAATAAATAAATAAATAAATAAATAAAAAGTTCATATTTGGGTTTGGTCATACAGTGTTCCAGCACCCATCCGCCACCAGTGCCCATCTCCCACGACCAACATCCCCCAGTTCCCTCCCCCTCCCCCAGCCCTCCTCCATGGCAGATTCTTTATTTCTTTCCATTTCTCTCTCTTTCTCTTTTCCTTCCCCTCCAGACTATGGATTACAGAACATACATTAAAGGGTTGTCATGTGTATCTTTTTGCCTCTATTTAATGCTCAGTTCTAGGTTGGCATTAGTACCCTTGACAATTGTTAGCACATTGTTCCATTTTCTGTCTTACCTAGCCTCTGACTCCCACACGTTTGTGATAATTTCCACCTTTGACAAGACCTCCTGATACATGTTTCACTTGACCTTGGAAATTGGTATCATAATATGTACATATATATTTATGTAAAAAACAATTTCTTAAAGCTCAGTTAGACCCACTTGCTGTTCTGTCACCCAGATGTGACCATTGGTAAGATCTAATGTTCTTAATTTATGTTTCTCCCCCTCAATGGATATTTAGAGGAGGGAAAGATATTTTAATAGCAATTCTCATTCTATATTAAAATAGTTCTATTCCCCCTACCCCGCTCCCTCTACCCGTTAGATTCTGATTCTAGTACTAATTGGTTGTTAAGTTAACTGATTCACATTCATTATTTTTGAATTCTGAGTTACTCTTCTGCAAGTAATAAAAGTAATAGAATAGTAAGAGAAGTAATAATGGGCTTTAGGTGGTTTTCGGAGCCCTGCTCTGCCACTTTGAACAAATGCAGAACTCTTTCTAGACCTGATTTTCTTATAAACAAAGAGACTTACATGATAAACCCTAAATGCCTGTAGGGCAAGCCACAATGTCTAAGAGGAGAGGGAGACAGAGACAGAAAGAAAGAGGAAAAGAAAAAGTGCCTGCTATAGCGGCAGGCTGGGAAAAGGGTGGGAGGGAGTGTGGGGACTTTGGTGGTGGGAATGGGGCATGGTGGAGGAACGGATGCTAGAACAGTTTATGAATGAGACCCAATTATGAACATCTTTGAAATTGTAGGTCCCACGATGGTATAATAAAAAAATTAAAAAATTAAGAAAATAATTATTAGTGAATTAGTGTAGTATAGTTTGTAGTATATTTTACATACTTAATAGCACTCTCTGAACAGCATTTTATAAATAAGTTTCTTTGCCTATAGTGATATCCTTTAATTTTTTTCGGCAAGCTTATGGAATAGATAGATAGATTTATTTCTTAAAGGTTCAGTCATGAGAATTTACTGGGAAACAAACAAAAAAAAATGGCAGGTCTCAAACCCCTATTACTTTTCATTTGAACTTGTGCACATGCTCTGTGGATTAAAGTGCATCTGAAAGTTTCATGTGAGGTGAATATTCAGGTAAAATTTATTAACATATGTCTTGCTTGTAACAAATGGTAGTTAGAATTTTTTTTTTTAAATTGATTGTTAGGAACTTGCCTTCTGGTTTTGTTGGTTTATGTTGCTCAGGTAGATTTGGGAAAAAACATTACAAATGCATAAAGTAAGAAAAGTCCTTTGTTTTACTTATTGAAATTCATTCCAATGTTGCTAATAATTAAACACAGATTATTTTGAGGATCAAATAATATTTTTTCCAGGAATGTACAAGAGAAAACATATTGATATTATTTTAGCAAGCAAGTCTTATCTGAAACTGGTCTGAGTAAACTGTTAAAAATTGTACTTTTCTAGAGATAAAGAACCTGCCATTTAGGCAGGCTATGGGAGGGGGAGGGGATTGGGGACATTGGTGGTGGGAAATGGGCACTGGTGGAGGGCGGGGTGCTGGAACACTATGTGACTGAAACCTCTAAACATGATCAACGTTGTAATCTCACGGTGGTATAATAAAATGTTTAATAAAAAATTGTACTTTTCTATCGGCAATTTTATACCTGCAGATCCAGGGATAAAATGCCTCTACTCTATACTGGTCCAGGAACCATCCATTTATAGCCAAAGCAGGAGACCACTGATTTTCAACCATTGCCTTCTTGTGGATTAACTCTGGTTCATGGACCAGGGGTTAAACCACTGGTATAAATGCATGTCACTTATTGGGTGTCCCCTTGGCCTTTAGTGATTGGTGGGAATCTTCATTAATGCAAAAGTACTTCCCTGGAACACAAGTGGTTTCCATACTGTTGTAGTAGAGGTACACAGTTGACTGGTCATTTCTTTCGGGGTAATTATGCATAGGAGTGATCTGATGATCAAGGAGGGGATGCTGGATCTGTTTCTTAAATAACTGCTCACATGTAATTTTTTCTTCTGTCTCAGGTAGCACAGGATTAGTGGGAGAAGATAGTGAAGAAGACCACAGTGTACTATTGGGTGTTGCATAAAAATCTTCTAATGATAGCTTTCCATGTCTTGAAATTTAAATAGTCTATGAAATGGAAACAGATTTTGGAGCTTAATTTTGAGATTCTGTGTTGTGTGTTAACAGGTGCAAAGTCCCTTTTCTGTTGTTCGCTGTTTTTTGATGACTTTCATAAATCAGCACCATCTGTTCTTCTCTTAAAGACTCTTGTCTTGCCTTGGGTTGTGGGAAGTCATGTTGTGTATGTTGCATTTCTCTGGGGTATGGAAATGTCATTCTATTTGATCACTACTAGGTTGAGATATTAAAGTTAGGAATCTACTTGAGAGGGTGAAGTTCACAAATAATATTTCTTAACAAAGGTTCTAATTCTTTATATATATTAAATAATTAGGTATTAATTTATTAGATTCGGTACAGTAAAGTTTATATTAGTTATCAACTATACTATCTAAACATGTAATAATCAGTAATTTCCCTCAACAACCCATGAAAATAGTTTTATTTTGGAAGTTTTTCGTTATCTGTTGTTGTCTGACCTATCGTATATGAAATGCTCCCTCACCAGATGTTTTTATCCTGGTGATGACACTGATGTGAAGAAAAAGCATATTATGGATTAAAATAATTTTATTTTCGTGAAAGTTGCTGCAGATTTACCATTTTCAGTTGAGAAGTCCTCACTGCAGATGTTTTCAATTGTAGTCCAAGTTTTATGGGAAATTACTTTCCCCTGGTGATTTACCAATTAATCAAGTAGTCACAACATTAGCAAAAAAGCCTTCTGGAACCCTGTGTGTGATACCTAGGAGACTTGAAAACAGATTCCCTTTGGAATTATTTTCCAACAAATGTGATAAAAAAGAAAAGGGGTTTAATTCATGCTCTTTTCATTCAAATAAACACTGTCTCTAAGTTTACTATATAACCTACAATGGCTAACAAGTCTAATATTACGTTCAGAAAACCTGGGAACGCTCTATTGATGGGAAGAATACTACTTAGTTGAGCATTTTATAGCAATATAAATGAGAAAATGAAGTTATCTACTACTGAGGATAAAAACACAACTTGAAGAAACCCATTGTAAACTTCTTTAAGAGGGTAGTAACAGATTTTTTGTATTCTTTTTAACTTTCTAAATGTAAAAATCAAAGATAAGTATGCAGATATTTTTCATTCATTTTGGTCTTGGATTTTTAAACTTAATGTTGTTAGGGGCAGAGTGATAGTACAGTGGGTATAGCATTTGCAAATGGCCCACTCTGGTTTATGCCCAGCATCCCATCTAGTCCCCAAACACAGCCAGGAGCGATTCCTGAGTGCAGAGCCATGAGTAACCGCTGAGTATCCCTGGATATGACCCAAAAGAGGAAAAAATATTAATGGTAAGTGATATGTTATTAAAGTTTAGACTTTCAGGTATTATCATTTTAAAATATGTGTTTGTTAGAACTCAGCTACTGTAAAGGCAGGTAGTTGGATTTTAGATCCCTCTCACTGTCTTCCCGTTCATCATCGATTTGCTCGAGTGGGCACCAGCAACATCTCCATATGTCCTGTCTCATGCAAGTAGAGCCCAAGGGCAGCTGCTTGCTCCAGGAACATAAAGAGCCTCAAACCATTCCATCAGGCCATGGGAATGAGGTCTATAATTGTTATTGGTATCTGGCATATCAAATACGACACGGGTAGCTTGCCAGGCTCTGCTGTGAGGGTAGCATACTCTTGAAGTCATCTCAAAATCCAGCATTTATTGATGAGCCAGGCTGTTATAGGCTGGTCTGCTGGGTGGAGTTCTGAGGGGGAAGTCCTGATGCTTTCATATATTTCTGTGAAGTTCACTGTGCTTTTATTTTCCTTGTTCTGTAAGCAAACCAGTTATGGAATTTCTCTTTTTCATTTGAATAATGTAATAATGAGTGATGGAGATTGAATACATCATTTGACTTAAAATTACAAATTCTGGACTTGTGCCTTGCCTTTAACTTTTACTTTTGCATATCGTTTTTGGGTTTAAATCTGAAAGTGTTGAGAAGATATAAAAATAGCTGACTATGAAAAAATTCAACTATATAATTTTAAATTAAAAATAAAATTTGGAGCTTAGTCATATTTTGATTTCATAAACATCTGATTCAAATGAATGCTGTGATAATAGCATGTACCATCCAGTAGTCCTATTAGGATATTTTAAGATTGATTGAAGGGATGGAGAGGTGGTCAAGAGGTTAGAATGCTTTCCTTGCATCCGGCTGATCTGGGTTTGATCTCCAGCATCCCATCTGGTCTTCCAAGCACTGCCAGGAGTAATTCCTGAGTACAGAGCCAGAAGTATGCCCTGCACAACACAGGGTGTGGCACCAAAGCGAGAAAAAAACACAACACCTTCCCCAAGTAAAATAATAAAGAGCACAACACTAATAGTGTAATACCAATTACTAATAGCATAATGCCAATTATATTGATAGTATAATACCAATTACTATTGATTTTGATGGTAAACAGAGAATGCATCAGTTTTTATGAATTTCCTCTCCCATTGACTACACATTTCTACCCTGACCTAAAACATCCTTCTCATCATTCTCTCCTAACTTATGAAACGAACATTTGATCATATTTCAGCAACTTTAACTCTATCATTATAACACAATTTGCTTATCACTGTGTGATAGATAAATAGTTAATGAAATCACAGTTCTTCCACTGGAGAATTTAAACTTTGTATTTTGGGTTCCTATTTTCTGGAAGCCTAATGAAATTCTCCATTCACAGTCGTTGAATGTTAAAAATGGCTCCATATCAGTCACTTTCATTTGGACTCCTAAACTGTAGCTACACCTGAAGTGCTATTGCAAGCCCTCCTGGCTCTCCGAGCCTGAGGGTGCCCTTGCAATCAGCAGAAACAACTCATTTTCCCTGCCCTTGAGCAGTCAACTCCTGTCAACTACAAGAGGAGTCTTAGATTTGAAGTCTGCTCCGGCCAGGGATGGAGTGTTGCTTTCTTGGCAAGTTGGGTATCATCCCTGTGCCTTATAGCCTTAAGGTTCATTTGATACCATTTGTTGGTTTTGAGAGTCTAGATGTTCTTTGCAACCTGAAAAGTCATCCTCTGCCTCCCAGTGGGCCATCAAGTAGCCAGAGAGAATGAAAATAAAGAAGTGGTATTATTTGGGGTCCAGAGTGATAGTCCAGCGGGTAGGGTGTTTGCCTTTCACGCGGCCAGCCCATGCCGGCCCAGGTTCAATCCCAGCATCCCATATGGTCCCCTGAGCACTACCAGAGTAATTCCTGAGTGCAGAGCCAGGAGAAACCCCTGAGCATTGCCGGATGTGACCCAAAAAAGCAAATGAATGAATGAATGAATGAATAGGTAAATAGATGAATGAATGAATGAATGAATGAATAAAGTGGTATTAGAAACCTTTTAGAAAATAAACTTGTCATCTTTCTCCTTTATTCCTCCTAGTCCCTCTTTCCAGAGGCAACTACTTTGAATTTATGCAGATCTTTGTTATAATATTTACTTCTATCTTTCTAAATTACTTATTTTTGTTGCTGTTTTCTTGTTACCAGGAATTGACACCTGTTAACCTGACATTCTGAAAAATGTTAGGAACATGCAAAAACAGTGTATTTTTCCCTTTTGGTCACTTTCATTTTTCATGTTCCTATCTTCTTAGCATTGCTTATATCACTATTTAATGAGAGAATAGAAATCACTATTCTCTCATTAAATAACAATGTAATGATTGCTCATTGAATGACCACAAAGGCACTCTGACATCTTCCTTATACATTCGCTCTTGTTGTTTCTCATACTGATTAATTTGGCTTCAAGATTTTTTTGCTTTATTTTCTTTACCTACATTTCACTTTTTTCTCATAGTGTTTGATTATTCTCCAGATGTTAAAATTATTAGACTAATGATAGATTCTTTAATGTTTCATGGAGATTGATTTCCAGAATCTTCTGACCTGCTGTTGAGTTTTCTGGATTCTGTTTACTACATATGTAAAGTTTCCTTGCTGTCTGTGCCTTCCTTTATTGTAGTTGATTTTTGCTTAGTATATCTCAATATATCCCTAAGATAGTTTTATATGAAAGAGTCCTTGTGTAAAGATTTTTATAACTAATTTTTTTTTTCAATTTCCACACTATTTTTAAAAAAATGTTGAACGCAGGATTCTGCACTGAGGAATAATTTTTCCTTTGCTGTGGAGGAAAAGGCTCTTTTAAATAAAATTTAATGGAACTTTAAGGAGCCATTGTTACCGTAGAGCTTGTTAGTCTCCATCCTGGTAATACCAATGGGCAGTGCTTCTGTCATTCTCCCGGGAGATGATTGTCCAGCTCTTACACATCTGGACAGCTTGAGAATGGAGATCCTCTCAACGGTGTGTATGTAGCAAACCGCCTTAGAAGATAGCCAAAGGGACACCCTGCAGAGGACGTGTGTATTTTGCTTAGCAGCAATGGTGGTTTAGATTTCTTGTGTGTGCCAGTCTCCTCTGGTCTTCTTCAGAAGATCTCATGACAGTGTTAGAGAGTCTAGTGAATAAGAGCAAGCACAATAATTCTACCTCATGCTGTTATTGCAGTAGATTAATTTATCTGATACCTGTTATGCTTGTGACATGGATTATTTTCCATATTTCTCTCAGTTAACTCTAAAGAAGATTAAAAGAAATCTTTTCTACTTTTCCTAAAATTGACCCTATTTTACAAAAGGAGAAATAAAAACCATAAAGGGTATAAAATTAGCAAATGATTGAGTTGAGTACCATTCATGGCCAGGGGTTGCTTAATTCTAGAATGAGAACTCAAGAGAAAGAATAAAATTTAGATTCACCCACTGAGAAAATTTCTTAACACTATAGTGTGTTTTAATAATAAAGGACTTTAATTTTGGTCAGACTTATGTCATAACTAAGCTTCACTTAGATTAGTTACAGTGGAATTCAGAGTATAAATATAAAAAAAATGGGGGCCAGAGCGATAGCACAGCGGGTAAGACATTTGCCTTGTAGGCGACCCACCTGGGTTCGATTCCCCGCATCCCACATGGTCCCTCGAGTGCCGCGGGAGTAAATCCTGATTGTAGAGCCAGAAGTAACCCCTGAGCATTGCGGGTGTGACCCAAAAAAAAAAAAAAAAAACTGCCACTAAAACAAAATAAAGTAACAGAGTTGTTGATATTTAAACATTCAGAAGTTGGCACTACATAAGTTGCATTTACTATAGCCATTGTAGCCAGACTTCAAAGCAACAAATTGCAATCTGTATTGAACACCATACAGGCTACGTGAAACCATATTCACTGTCCTCCTGGGGCCTGATAATGTCTAATGTGGGAACAATGAATGTAAATTATCAGTTACTATTTTATCGCTGTAGTTTGGGGCATTCTGTTGCTGTGACTGCCTCATCATGCAGCATTGATGTGTCAACTGGTTATGCATTCATTGTGTTGTCGTTTCTGTGGTGCTTAAATTACTGAGTTCTAAACAAAATTTCTCAATTTGTAAGATCATTTTTATGTTTTCTGTATGGCACATATCTGATGGATAACATTTGCTCCTCCATTTCTCAACTCTCTGTGGAAAAGCACAGTTTGGGGGAGTTCTTGTTTACATTCAAAGTGTGTTTCTTATGCAGGTTCAAGTTGCTGGTTAACCTTTGGAATGTATTATGTGCTGGTGCTTAAAAGAGATAGATGACTAAGAAGTGCATATCAGAGCCTCTCAAAGCTCAGGATCATCAATCTTCAAGTAGCCTGGCTTCACACAGAGCAGAGCCATCCAGGACACGCAGGGGCTTTTCTGCAACTGTTAGAAAGGCTCCTTGTATTTAGCTTCTTATTTTGTTGATTCTCAGAGCAAATGTCAATTGGGTATTACCAACTGCTATGCCTTGCCTTAATATTGCTTCAATAATTTAAAATATTATTTGTTGCAGTGTCTTGAACCTCTAACCTTTGCTTGTCATTTTGTTGACTGATGTTTCTATTTATGGCATATCAGTTTTATCTGAGTGTCCCCCAAATACACCATTAAAATATAAAATATTTTGTCTGATGGTGTCTGCAAATACTGGTGTATAAAAAAAATCAGCCTATGGTATCACTGCATCATATATATAAGAATATCTAACATATTACATAATGTACATAAATATATGTTTACGATAATTTGAGCTTCTAATTTGTTGTATTTAGAAACTTCTATTGTGAGAGGTTTCTATAGATAACTTTTCAATTTTCAAAATATTTACTATGTGTCATGTATACCCAATGTGAAAGCATCTAGATCTCTTATCCATTCTGTGTGTAGGCTCTGATCTTTTTTATGTTTTTTTTTTTCTTTTCGGGTCACACCCGGCGATGCTCAGGGGTTACTCCTGGCTCTGCACTCAGGAATTACTCCTGGCAGTGTTCAGGGGACCATATGGGATGCCGGGGATCTAACGCAGGCCGGCAAAGGCCGGCTGAGTGCAAGGCAAACGCCCTACCCTTTGGGCTATCGCTCCGGCCCCTCTGATCTTTTTTTTTTCCTTTTTTTGGGTCACACCCAGCGATGCTCAGGGGTTACTCCTGGCTCTGCACTCAGGAATTATTCCTGGCGGTGCTTGGGGGGACCATATGGGATGCTGGGGATTGAACCCGGGCCGGCACAGGCCGGCCACGTGCAAGGCAAATACCCTACCCGCTGGGCTATCACTCCGGCCCACCTCTGATCTTTTTTTAAGTAATGATTTTATTAATAAAATATTGATATCTATCTGACATGTTGTCATTATTCTAAAGATCTTTCAAAGCTTACATACTAAGAAATCCTTTACTGGTAAGACAACGACCAAGATGATAGAATTAGGCACATTCTGTGGCATGTCATTTGTTTTTATGTACATCCTAACCTATTACATATTCACCTTTTATATTACAAACATATTACCGAGTTGCTATATTCTAGGGCAACATTATGCTTTGGAAAAATAATACATTTTCTCAGCTGGAGCAATAATACATCAGATAGGGCATTTGCCTGCATTCAGCCCACTGCTGTTCAATTCCCAGCATCACAATGGTTCCCCAAATGCTGTCAGGAAAGATTCCTGAATGCAGAGTTAGGAGTGGCCACTGAGCATTGCAGTATCTGAGAAACTGGCTTTCAGTGTTTTTATAATGGACAGTAGGTAGTAGATTAATGTGTAGCAGTTAGTAGAATTGGTTTGGAAGGTATTTTGTTTTAAATTTTATAGTGTTCAGGTTTTTTAATATAAATAATGATTAAGCAGTCATATAACTGTGTAGTGATATGATTACTTGTAACATGAGTCAGAAAATTATAAAGACACTAAAGTTAAATAGAAGTTGCATTTTCCTCTCCTTATCTCAGTGGTATCTTATTTACCTCCCACAATTAGGTTAACACTATAATTTTTATCTCTAGGATGAGGATGGGACGGAAGAAGACAACAGCCGTGTTGAACCCGTTGGCCATGCTGACACTGGTTTGGAGAATATACCCAACTTTTCTCTGGAGTAAGTCACTGATTTCCTTAACTGAATTTGTTGTGTGCTTGTAGCAATCCTAATGGTAGCAAGTATCCTAAAAGTATGTGGCATGCGGAATGTTTGTGCTTAATTCAAAACATGCCTGACATTAGCTTGTTTTCTCCTAAGACATCATTTGTCTATTGAGGTAATTTTGCAATGAAAATAATAAAGCACAGAAATGTACATGTACCTGTCCTTAATTCTCATGCCTTGGGAATACTATTAAAGCAAATATAAATAGTATTCAGCTGAAAATGTTCATCATGTGGACAAGACTTTGCTTTCAGAATGCTTTATATGTCAGTGCTTTGTAATTTGTTCTAAAACATTGCTAAATTAAGAAAATCTAGACATGGACCAGATAGTGTAGGTAGGAAAGCTCTTGCCTTGTACACAACAGGGGCCAGGTTGATCCCTGGCACCACATGGTTCTCTGAGCACTGCCAGAGGTCAATCCTGAGCACAGAGCCAGAAATACCCCCAGAGCAGCTGTGCCCCATGTCCCCAGAAATACAAACAATAACCCCACACACTGGGGCTGGGGGAAACAACAAACAGCAAAGGTAGATATTACTTTACTTAAAAACTATTACATGCAAGCATTAGTACTTTTTATAAGTATATTGATTACATGAATTTGAATAAAGCTTTTAATATGGAAGGACAAGATAAAAGTTTGCCATATTATCAGAACTCTAATATTGTTCTCTCTCACAGGTTTTCTATCCTTGGTAATTTAGAATAGTGCACACAGTAATTCCAATGTTTGTTTCTTTTATATTGGGGTATAAATTTGAATAGTTCTGGATACTAAACTTTTAACTATTTTTCTCTTGGTCTTCTAAGAGAATCCTCTAAGGTTTTTCACTGAGATTAAACATTTTCTAAAGTCAGATTCTATTTAGGTCTTGCACAGCTGGCATTCTGATTATTTACATTGTCAACATGCTTGTCATGTCAGACCTTTATAAGAAAGTATGGGAAATGATTTAAATCTTTTAAAATTCTGTACTAAGCATCATTTATAAATCAGCCATTAAATATATGTTCACATGCTTTATCTAAAACAAGATTCTACCCAATTTTTTAAATATGTAAAAGCATAAAAATTCATTTGAGTAATCCATTTATCTTGGTAAATATTTTAGCAGTATGACAAATTTTAACTTTTTCCAAATTTAAGTGTCTGTGGACTTACTTTTGGTATTTTAATTAATTTTGACATTTTTGTATTTAGTTCTGTCTTCAATTTTGTACCCTGATTTATGTCATTGATTTATAGCATGTCCTTGGGGTTTTAAGAAATCCACTAGAAGAACTGGTCTTATAGCTCAAACATACAGTGAGTGATGCTTGTTTGGGGACCTAGGTTTCAGTCCTTGGCACCGCAAAATTAATAAATTGCTTAATGAAAAAGAAATGCGTTAGAAGAATGGAAAATATTTAGTACAAAATATTCTGTGATGCTGTCAAATCCATTGATAATCATTTATAGTTGTCTAGTTTTCTTAAATCAAGTATTTAAGTGAAATATTATTTTCCAATATTTTGGGATGAATATACTTAGATTTTTATGCTATGCATGGATATATACATATGGGAAAATAATAGGAATGTACATCATATACACATACAGACTTGGAAGATTTAAAAAATGAAATAATTTAGAAAATTTGCATATTCCAAATTACATCAGTGTTTATGAAACTCATCCTAATATTAATAGCAAAGATTTATTGAATTGACTTTTAAATCTATTTTGTTACTTTTGCAAAATACATTTGGAGATGTAACTTCATGTTGCTTCTAACAAGTAGATTCATACCTTTGCATGTCAATTGCAAACAAATCAATTTACTTGAGTTTTAGTGGTTGCCTTTTTTTTTTGAGAAAGAAGTCTGATAACCTGACTCATATTGAGCAAACAGCAGTTTAGTGGTCAGTGACTGAATTGATGAAGAATAGAGGACAGTAAGGATAACTGTCCTCTATATAAGGGTCCTCTAATAAGGGTCACTCCTAGATTGTGATCAGGACAGGACTTAGACTTCATTATGAAAGGCACTGTAGCATGACATATAAGAACGTTCAAAGATCAATGCAGCTCTGCCACTTTATCCAGTTAATCTTTAGATTCCTCAAAGAGATTTGAAGATGGAAATATTTCATTGAAAGTCTAGACCTTAGACTGGTCCACGAGAAATTATTCTAATATTTTTAATGTAGTTATTTCTGATGATTGCTCTCCTTCCATGCCATCAGACTAGTGTTCAGGTATGTAGTGTTTAATGTTGCATTCATCACCATGCTTATATTCCAGAATACTGTGTTTCTGCGGCGTGTGTGTGTGTCTTGGCGCATGTTTGGTGGAATTTCTGTTTTGTTTCATTTATTGTGTGTCAGTGCTGTGTGCTTTTCTGTTTTGGTTTGGTTTTGGTTTGTTTACAGTACATGTTCATGCTCCCTCATTCATCATTGTCTCACAGTGATATGGTAAAGCTCGTACAAGTCCCCAACGATGGAGGGCCTCTGGGAATCCATGTAGTGCCTTTCAGTGCTCAAGGCGGCAGGTAAAGTATCCTGGAGGTTTTTAATTGAATCATAATGTGGAGTGTTGTATCTTCATTTATGCTCAAATATAGAGTCATGTTGATTTACATATGCCTAATTGAAAATATTTTGGTTGGGGCAACTGCTACTTCACTCATACTTATATTCCATAATCACAGAAAGCACTTAGGCTGATGAAGAGATTGTGCGTTTAAATTATCCTAATAATTTTATTGTTAGTCACATCTGTGCATGCATTTTACTTTGCTGCAAATTGATGATACACTTTTAGATTTAGATCTCTGGCTGAATTTACGAAGGAAGTGCTTAAAACAATCTTCTAAAAAACTTTGCCCATAAAAGTTATCTAGTGAGTGTAATAATTCATTTGGGGTCATTCTTATGTTAGATTCTTAATATTATGATTTCTATATTATTGTGTATGAAATTTTATTAGATAAGCTAGAGACTTTTTTATTCAATCTGCATGCTAAAACATATAAAGTTGTACTAAAAATAATTCTGACTTTATTACTTTCTAGAACATAGATTATTAAAGACTTCAATATATTTGACTCTCTTTAGTCCTGTTGTTTTTTTTTCTGTTAAAATAAACCCCATTATTATA
Organism: Cryptotis parvus; assembly: GCA_021461705.1. Taxonomy (NCBI): domain Eukaryota; kingdom Metazoa; phylum Chordata; class Mammalia; order Eulipotyphla; family Soricidae; genus Cryptotis; species Cryptotis parvus. The sequence continues at coordinate 193,835 of JAJIBD010001881.1, forward strand.
CTTTTGGTTTAAGTATATTTAAGTATCTATATCAATTTTGCAACTAATGGTCGATGGAGCACCTTATTAAAGTGAGTTGCACTGTCCTTACCTTGTAGTTAAACCTCTTAAAAAATTGATGCAACTTTTACATATTTAGCCATTCAGGATTACCAAACATAATATACTTAGAAATTACTTTTTAAAAAAAATATATTATTTTATTTTTATCTCTATTTTATTTCAACTTGATTTAAGCAGGGACATATGTAGAGGTAGAATATTTACTAAAAAGGAAAAATATAATGTAACTCATTCCCAAACTGTTATAAAGGTCTAGTATGTTGGAAAGACAGATAAACTATCAGTTAGAGTTTGATTAAATTTTCCACTTAAATATTTTTCATTAACTATTTTTAAATTAGCATTAGAGCAGTTATATTCCATGCTGAGTACAGAGTGCATCTACTTTCCGGAATGTCCAGGACTGAGATTTATTTAGATTCTGTGGAGTATGAGGGTTTAGTGTTGTGCTGTATCTCAAGACGTTATGTTCACCATGAACTTTGAAGTTATGTTAAATTTACAAAGATAAGTCTGCTTTCATTTTTGCTGTGTGTTTCTTCTTATCCTGGTGGTGGTTGTGAGACCAGTGCCATACATTCCAACCAGCTGTTCCTAGTCATCAGGCCTGTGAGAGAGGAGGAAGGGATATGATACAGCTTGTGCCCTGTGGTTTCAGGGCTGACTGCAGTCACCAAGCAGTGCCTGGGAAGGCTTACAGGGTATACGCAGTAATGCTTAGAAGACCAGTTGTTGCAGTGATTGCACTTTGGTCAGTCATATCCAAGGCATATAACTGCTATACTATCTGCTGGCACCTTCCTTTCACCCCTTAAAGATTTTTTTAACTGTGGATTATCAGAATTTCAGATTTATCAGAAAATCTAATAAATAATAAATAATTTATTATTTTTATTTAATAAAAATGTTTTAGAGGAAATTGATAATTTCCTCTAAAGCATTTTTATTAAATAGGATTATATGGGGCGGAGCGATAGCCCAGCGGGTAGGGCGTTTGCCTTGCACGCGGCCTGTGCCGGCCAGGTTCGATCCCGGCATCCCATATGGTCCCCTGAGCACCGCCAGGAGTAATTCCTGAGTGCAGAGCCAGGAGTAACCCCTGAGCATCGCGGGTGTGACCCAAAAAGCCAAAAAAAAAAAAAAAAAAATAGGATTATATGTTTCAAACTGGCCATTGTCTTTTTTTCATTTAAAATTTTTCCTTTAAGATTCTCTTTAAGAGGTGTTCTTTCTTCAGAAATTATATCTGTTTTTCATGGGGAGAACTAAAGATAAGAACGGAAGTGCATGGATTATAGCTTCCGATTTTAATATTGCTTTAATGGCCTGTGTACTATAACTCATTACAAATGAAATTTAATTGTGTATACGCCAACTTTGAAACATCATTTCAATTACAAAGGTGTTATTTTCTGCCATTTATTGTACATTCCTTACCTCAGTACGAAGGAATATTAGGATGAAATGAATAGATAAAAAGCCTAAAGCAAAAGGCGAATAAGACAGAATAATAAACCTGTTTATTATTAATACATTGGAATGCATTTCATAAAATCCAACACAGTTATTGGTTACAATGACATTTAGTTTCAACATACTGAGCACATTCAACTATGCAAGTATTCTTTTAAGGAAATATTGTTTTATAGTTGAGTCATTTTTAATCTCTGATGATTTGGCACTTGAAGAAGACTTGTGCAGTTTCCTATGTAAGGGACAAAGAGATTAGGGAAAATCCAATACTTTTGAAACCTTTATCAGGTACCACAGGTTTTCATATTGGAAATAGAAGGAAAATATTTTTTTAAAGTATTTTATTATACCACCATGAGATATACAATTACAAAGATATACAATTACAAAGTTCATATTTGGGTTTTGGTCATACAGTGTTCCAGCACCCGTCCCTCCATCAGTGCCCATCTCCCACCGCCAACGTTCCTGGTTCCCTCCCCTCCCCAGCCCGCCTCCATGGCAGGTTCTTTATTTCTTTCCCTTACTCTCTCTTTCACTTTTAGAAGGAAAATATTTTGATTTCCCCCACAAGTACCTGTGTTGCATTTTTAAGCTTCTTTAGAATTTGATATTATTAAGGTTCTTCATCATTCAATTGACCTCAGCAGAAAAAAAATACTGGTAGACTACTCAAAAATATAGATATCTATAGTCAGGATCCACGTTTCCCTATGTTTTCTCAAATATTTGAAGAGGGATCTCATTCGTACAAGTATTCCTAAGCATCTGCCACATGAAATGTCTTGTTTTAGTGCTAGGAAACAGAGATGCACAGGACATCCCTCTTTCTCTAGGGATTTTTTAGTCAGCATGGAGTGATAGGGAAGTCACGCAATTGCAATTATGTGGTAAATGTTGATATATTTATACAGTAGGTACTCCATGAGCTGCTAGGGAAGCATTGCCTGATTTAGGTAACTGAGCCGCCTTGTCACGTTAGATGACTTTAAATGTGATGACAGCCTTTAAAGGAAACTACATCAACTCCATAGTGGCTGCAAAGGCAAATTAAACAGTGCAGTATAGCAGAAAGGAAGAAATTAAGTGGAACTCATGAAGAAATTACACACATTTCTAGTGGGAATATAAGAATACATATTCATAGGATGTAAGTTGAAATTTTCTAAGAATAACTTCCCTTGTACAAAATTCCAATCATACTTGGGCTGTCTCAATTTTGGAGGTATAACTAAGTGAATAACACTTACTGAATAATTACTTTTATAGAAGTGGCATATACATGTCAGTATTACATTCTCACTCAAATTTTCAAAGCATAGAACCTAAGAACAACAGAGAACAAGAATTATGTCTTGTAAGGAGAGGGAACACACCGGAGACTATATCACTTGTGTAATATAATCTAAGAAAACATGGAGAATGTAAACAATATTACAGAAAATGTTGAAGGCACTTATTATTATGGACTGACGTGAAACTGGGATTACACATCAAAAATATATGAATAGCATTATTTATTAAAATATAATTTTCCAGACTTTCTTACAGAGTTATTTCTCTAGTGGCATGGATTTTGTCCTTTGATTAGGTGCATTTGGGGTAATGACCAGTTACCTTTATTCTCGCAGTTACCTGAGAAGAATACACATAGATGCATATAGGAGTCAATGGTATCTTCTTCCCTACAACCTTTTTTTTTCAGCCTTCACCATGCAATTCATTCTAAAAATGAACTAAGTTCCCTACAGAACTGTTTATTCATCATTACCTTGAAATCAATTTTGACTTCACACACGTCATTTCATTTCCTCCTGATTTAAGTGTCTAATATAACCTTTTTATTTAAATAAAAAACTCAATATTTTCAGAAAAGGTTATGCCATGTAAATTGTCATTTCCTTTTGACAGAAAAACCGGTTAATATTTTATATATATTTTTTCCGTTTCTGGATCTCATATACAGGTATTGCTCTGTAAAGTTCGCTCAGCAGGGGACAAATGATTCTCTATCTTAGCTGCGCCATTGCTTTATGAGGAATAGAAGAACACGCTAGAAGAACACACTGACTTGAAATAGTTGTGAAATAGTTTCAATACTTCTGAAATTTTCTTGTTAAACAGGAGTGCAGTTATGGTACAACATTAGGTGTTTGGAAACTAAGATAATGATAAAAGATTTAGACTTTGAGATGGTAATATTATTGTGGTGGTATTGCCAGAGAATCTCACCTAATCATCCCTTGGGCCATGCCAGTACTCAGGGACCGTACAGAGGGTTGTTACTGGTCCCTGTATATGATAAAGTACCTGGTACATTCACACATGTGTTCTTCTATTAACAACACGTCTTTAGCCTGTGAAATTTTAAAAGTTTTAAATTATTTTATGGAAATAAATTCTAATGGAGAAATTTATATTAAAAGACCTATTTTCTGTGTTAGAAGAAATGTACTCACATGCCCATATGGTTTTAGAAGTCAGATTATTGACTATTCCTGTATGTTGTGAGACAGCCTAAGAAAAGAAAATTTCAAAAGAGCTTGTTGCATACTAATGTATGAGATTTATTTAGAAATGAGTCAATGATTTGAATCAAAATGCACTGAAAGGTACTTAAGCACTCGTAAATAATGAGGGAATTGGGTAATGTTGTCAAAATATGATGTAAATAATATATTTTTTAATTAATACTTTATTATACCACCGTGAGATATACAATTACAACATTGTTCATGTTTGGAGGTTTCGGTCACATAGTATTCCAGCACCCGCCTCCACCAGTGCCCATAACCCACCACCAATGTCCCCAATTCCCTCCTCCCTCCCATAGCCTGCCTAAATGGCAGGTTCTTTATCTCTTTTCTTTCTCCCTCTCTCTCCCTTCCTTCTCCTAAACATTGTGGGTTGCACTACATACACTTGGAAGCCATCATGTGCATTTTTATTTGCCTGTATTTAATGTTCAGTTCTATGTTGGTATCAGTCCTTTCGACATTTATTCACACATGTTCCCTTCTCTGTCTTACCCAACCTCTGACTCCCTCATGTTTGCAGTAATTTCCACTTTTGGTAAGATCACGTGATATATTTATGTCATGTAAATAAATGCAGTAATTCTATGTTTCTCTCTTTCCTTCTGACTAATTTCACTCAACATGATCCTTTCTATGTCCATCCATTTATAGGCAAATTTCATAACTTCATTTGACAGCTGCATAGTATTCCATTGTGTAGATGTACCACAGTTTATTTATCCAGTCATCAGTTCTCGGGCATACTGGTTGTTTCCAAATTCTGGCTGTTGCGAATAGTGCTGCTATGAAAGTTTTTGGCTTCCCAGGGTATATTCCCAGGAGTGGTATGGCTGGGTCAAAGGGGAGCTCAATTTCTAGTCTTTGGAGGAATGACCATATTGTTTTCCAGAAAGGTTGTACAAGTCGACATTCCCACCAACAATGTATGAGAGTCCCCTTTTTCCCACATCCACGCCAGCACTTGTTACTTTTACCCTTTTGAATATGGGCCAGTCTCTGTGGTGTGAGTGTCAAGAGATAGCATAGGGTTTAATGTGATTGTCTTGCCTGCAGCTGACCCACCTTTCATCCTTGACTTTGTATGGTCACCAGGAGTTACCCCTGAGCAAAGTATTAGGAATAGCACCTGAGCACCTGAGGGTGAAACAAGAGCAACAACAACAAAAACTACTAAAAAACAACAAAGCTTTTGCATTTCTATTTAGATGCCAAATAGCAGTCTAAATAGAAGATAATTTAGAAGTTTAAATAGATGCCTATTGGGGGCCAGAGCAATAGCACAGCAGGTAGGTAGCCTTGCATGCTGCTGAGATCCCCTGCATCCCATATGGTCCCCTGAGCACCACCAGGCATAATTCCTGAGTGCAGAGCCAGGAGTAACCCTGAGCATTGCTGGGTGTGACCCAAAAAGCAAATAAATAAATAAATGAATAAATAAACAAACAAACGAATGAATAAATGGATGAATAGATGTCTATTTAGAAGACTAATAGTAGATAGTTTATATATTTTTCTTGTAGAAATAAATATGATGAACTTCTGTTTCTCATAATAATCACAGTTTGACCCTGTTCTTTCTGTAATGGACATTTCACATTACATTTATATATTTTCTTTTATTTTGACCCTTAAAGAGTTTTTTATTATGTTTCTATGTGCATATAGTAATTATGTGTTTTTTTTTAATTTATTAAAGTCAGTTTTAGTTCAGTTTTTAGTTGTTATTTGTTTGCTACAAACTGGTCTGAGATTTAGGCATATCCCATATAAGGGATGCGTGAACACTTTGTACATAGATTCAAATATTCAGTATTTGGGGACCCAAGTGATAGCATAGCAGGTCGGGCATTTGCCTTTCATGTGGCCAACCCAGGTTTGATCCCTGTTATCCCATACGGCCCCTGCGTACTGTTAGGAATATTCCTGAGTGTAGAGCCAGGAGTAAGCCTGATACTCTTGAGCCAGAAGATTTGTTTAGAAACTACTCCTCAGTTCTGTCTTGGTGGCACAAAGGCAGCTATTCCCAATATATAATGAAGGAGGTGTTTTGGTTCCAATAGAAATTCATTATAATAGAGGCAGAATTATATTTTTGGGGGCTCTTTAATATGTCAGCCCAGCTAAGCAAATGCCTTTCATTACAGAGTTTACATTCTAGTACTTTCCATATCTCAGACTTTTTTCCCTTCTGTTTCAGTTTATATTATTTGGGAATAAGTGTCTAAAATTTCTTTTACTGATTTTATAAAAAAAAAAAAACCCTTCCTTTGTGTCCATTTTCCTCCTCTACATACCACTGACTCAAAAGAAATTCCCAGGAGGTTGTGAAATTTAAAAAAAAATACCACCCTCCAATTAAGGATACTCCCAGCACTCTTTCTAAATCTGATTGTCAATCATGCTATTAAAGAAAACATGAAATGTCCTAAATAATTAGTAGTCTCTAGAAAGCAGCACATGATCGTATGTCTTCTGCGGCCGTCTCCTGTTGGAATGCCCTGCATATTCTTTACTTTTTTATAGACATATGGACATTTGATTTGTCTGACTCAGTTTGTTAATTAAAATTGTAGTTCAAGGGTTACATTTGATAGTGGATGGGGTTATTTGTGTTGCAGCTCTCCTCAAGATCCATTCTCGCAGTGCCTGGGAGAACATGAGGTCCTGGGGAAGAATCTGGGCCTCTTGTATGCAAAGCATACAAGCCTTTGAGCTATCTCTGTAGCTCTGATTTAAGTTTTAATCCAAATTTGTCTCTTCAACATTTATCTCACATTTAATGTTTAGACTACAAGGCATTAAATTCACATTTAATGTTTAGAGTACAAGATGAAAGCGCAAACACCAACTCTTCAATTGCTACTTCAATGGATTCTTTTTCTTGATTTTTTTTCCTCCTATAGACTTAATTTCTTACTGATGTTACTGGGCATATATTCTATCATCTCAGTTCAAAAAATCACACCTCAAAGCCTATTTCATCATATTGATGTTTTTGAGTTGAAATAGAAGTGATCTTACTAGAGAATATGTTGATATATAGATACCTACAATACATACATACATGCATACATGCATACATACATACATACATACATACATACATACATACATACATACATACATACATACATACATACATACATACATACATATAACTTTTTGCCCCCTGGGATAAATTTATCTGGAAAGTGACTAAAATAAAAATTTTTTTCTTAGCACATGAATGATTTTTTCTCAAAATCTAGGGCTTGTATGTTTTTAATAAGAGTTATTAGCAAGTAAAACTCATATATGAGTTATTAGCAAGCATCTCTGAAAACTTAGTCATATCATAACTAGCTGCATAATTTCCAGTCAAAATCTGAGCTCTTATCCTACTCAAATTTGCATAATCATAATTATTATACATCTTTAGCACATCTCAGCTATTCTTTTTACACATTTTTTCTCTATAATACAAAGAATTTAAAAGTTTATTTTCTTTAAGGAAACATTTCTGTTTAGAGATACATAACTTTTTGCTTTTAGTTACACCTCTACCAAGAACTAACTTGACCATATACTTAAGCCTTTGTGTATTTTGTAGAGGGATTTTGTTAGGAACATTCTAGTTATTCCTAGATATCTGGGATGGAACTTTATTCTGAGTGGTTATCATGGGCAATTTAGTGCATACATTCTCAGTGTTGGGTTGAGACATGCCATGAATGTATATCGCTTAACTAAGAAAATGGATGTAATACACCTTTAGTGAGGGAATTGGTGGTGACAGCTAGTAACTAGATTTTAGCTTCTGTCTTCCTGGTATGTGCCTCACATTTCCATTCTGTTTTGCTGGGATTTCACTGATCTGGGTAGGCACTGCTTAGACCATATTATGAGGCCAAATTGCGAATTTCTTTCTGCTAGAACTTAGTGCTATAAGTGAATCTTAATCAATACATGTTTAGTGATTTCGATCCAAATATTATAAACAATTTGAATTTTATGTCACTCGTCAGTACTCTGAAGACCTTTTAAATTGAATATTGCCTTTAATAAATGTGTTTGTGAGTGATACCCAATTTTAATTTCATTACTTTGCAAAGAACCTAGTGCAACTGCTTATTGCACCTTTCAACTTTTGTCTGAAAGATTCTTATTGTACATCCTCAGCTGAAGACTTACTAGTTTGAGGAAATATCATACTATGTACTTTCAGTTTAGAAATGTGGGAGTCAGAGGTTAGGTAAGACAGAAATGGAACAGTGTGCTAACAATTGTCGAGGGTACTAATGCCAACCTAGAACTGAGCATTAAATAGAGGCAAAAGGATACACATGACAACCCTTTAATGTATGTTCTGTAATCCATAGTCTGGAAGGGAAGGAAAAGAGAAAGAGAGAGAAAGGGAAAGAAATAAAGAACCTGCCATAGAGGAGGGCTGGGGAAGGGGAGGGAACCGGGGATGTTGGTGGTGGGAGATGGGCACTGGTGGAGGGACGGGTGCTGGAACACTGTATGACCAAAACCCAAATATGAACTTTTTAATTGTATGTCTTTTTATTTGTATATCTCACGGTAGTATAATAAAATACTTAAAAGAAATAAATAAAAAAAAAATTAAAAAAAAAGAAATGTATGCATCATAACACAAATATATATGTACATATTATGATACCAATATCCAAGGTCAAGTGAAACATATATCAGGAGGTCTTGTCAAAGGTGGAAATTATCACACACGTGTGGGAGTCAGAGGCTAGGTAAGACAGAAAATGGAACAGTGTGCTAACAATTGTCGAGGGTACTAATGCCAACCTAGAACTGAGCATTAAATAGAGGCAAAAGGATACACATGACAACCTTTTAATGTATGTTCTGTAATCCATAGTCTGAGGGGGGAAGGAAAAGAGAAAGAGAGGGAAATGGAAAGAAATAAAGAACCTGCCATGGAGGAGGGCTGGGGAGTGGGGAGGGAACCGGGGACATTGGTAGTGGGAGATGGGCACTGGTGGAGGGACGGGTGCTGGAACACTGTATGACCAATACCCAAATATGAACTTTTAATTGTATATCTTTGTAATTGTAAAAAGAAAAAAAAGAAAAAAATTAAAAAAAAGAAATGTATGCTTCAGATTTTAAAAGTCTTGCATTCCCTTCCTCCCCTCTTTATCCTTTTTTGCTTTTTTGGTCATACCCAGCAGTGCTTAAGGATTACTCCTGGTTCTGCACCCAGGAATTACTCCTGTTGATGCTCAGGGGACCAGATGGGATATGCCGTGGATCAAACCCATGTTTGCCAGGTGCAAGGCAAATATCCTCTCCTTGTACTGTTTTTCCGCCCAACCTTGCTTCTTTAAGTATAGTGGCAAGGGTCTCACTTTTGCCTTAGCAAAAATTTTCTCCATTATTTGCACCTACTAAATTTACTTTTCATTAGCTAAAGTTTTTTTTTTAATACATGTATTTTTAATTTTTAAGTTTTTGATAAAGTTTCTTCCGACTTCCTTCAGTTTCTTTCTGCTGTTATGTGGACTGTTCTTCAGAAAGTGAGTGTAGGTATCTGCCAGACCCTCAGGTTCCCTCCTCAGAGAGGTGAGCAAGTCTTATTGATGGGAACCCGTGCTACTCATTCATACTCCGCCTTCTCTGCAGTTCTGGTGTTTATTCTGTGTCAGCTTTTATTAAGATGAATTATGATCATTTCCATACAGCTGGGTGCATTTGTGGGAGTTTACATTATCAAAGCGAAACTCAGATTTGCTCAACCAATTTAGATGTCAATAAAACATTTGTTACTTATTTTCAGTTTTATCATTGGTTGTAATTTATACTTAGAATTGAAAATGTTAGCATGTGTGACTGAGTTTGTTTTAATTAAGTGTATAATTAGGCTAATGAACCTTGTAAAAATATAGTGGTGCAATCCTTAATATAATCTAAGCAGTTAAATTTCTAATTATGTATCCAAAATCATGTGCAAAGATACAGCATTTCATTGGCTTGCTTTCTGTGCCTATATTCTGATTCATTATCCTTTTTTTTGGGGTGGGGGTGAGGTAGGAAGCAAGAACGCTTATTCAAAAGCTGTGAGGAAACACTTAAAAAGAAATGTGACTGCATAATAGAAAATATTTAGAAGTGAGATTTATGTGGAGTTGATACTGATTCCACATCCTGCCATACATAAATTTGAGAAGTACGGAAAACAGAAACAGTGTAGGTAGTTTTGAGATTGTTTGCTGTTTACCAGACAAGAATAGAGGATCTGTTTACTTGAAGACAAGTTCTAGGTAGGGTTGATGTTGGGTTCATATGTGAGGTGAGGGAGGTTCTTTTGTACATTTCCCTAAACCCTGTATTTGTCCTCAGGAGTGTTTTTGTTTTTTTTTTTAAATCACACTCGGAGATGCTCTGGTTACTCCTGGCTCTGCACTCAGGAATTACTCCTGGCGATGCTTGGGGGGACCATATGAGATGCTAAGGATCAAACCTGGGTTCTTGCTGTCCTATCGCTCCAGTCCTTCAGGAATTTGTTTGAGTCACTTATAAGCCACCAAGACTTTCTTTCCTAATTTTGAACAAGCAATGTGGGGTGGTTGTTCTCTGAGTCTTCCCAAACAAGGGCTCAACCCAATTTCCTTTTTATTTCTTTCCTCTTTAGGTTTTTGGTTAATTGGTTTCTTCTGAATAGAACATGGTTGACCTAATAAGGAATTATAGTAGACTGCCAAAAATAAAAGCTATTGCTTTTCCAGTACATTGACATGCTAAAATGTTCTTAAGGTCATTATCTTCTGTTATTTTCTCTAATAAAGAGGCACCACCAGCATAGGTTGTTAACTTACTTTAATGCAAATTGTAGATTCTGGGTGAATTTCAAAACACTTACCTAAATTTTATTTTTTAAATTTATCAATTAGAGCTGCTTTTAAATTGAGGGAGAGAATGTGGAAATGTGTGCTTGCCCACACATTTTTTTTGGAAGCTAAACTTCTAGTACTACAGCTTACATACAACTAAGCTGTATGACTTGATGTTGATTTCCCTTTAGAGGGTACTTTTCTTTCTCTGTCTAGCTGTTATCAGTTCAGTTTTCTGCTGAAATTTCTTGATAGTTCATTTCCATTCCTTTTATAATCATTTTTACCTAGTGAAGCAAATGAAATAATTTTGCAGATTGTACCACTTTCCTTTTAAATTAATCCTTTCTTTTTTGAGAGAATGATTCTGAAAGTGTGGTTAAGTACTTAGGAATCAGCAGGCTACTAACCTCTTAATTCACTGTTCTGTTGAGTCCCTGATCGCTTGCTGTGTCAGTCAGAATAAAATTTTTCTTGTTCTCCTCACCCATCTTTCCCTAACCTGAATAAATTATGTAGTTTCTAGAATGAATAAAATGGATTCTGAGATTTTCGCCCCTATATTAGCAATACTGGCTTTGAAGTTCTCATTCAGTAAATTTATGTCATATTAATGAAAACAATATTTGTGAGTTTTAACATGTTTACTGCATATTATGGTTGTTGATTTATGGAAGGGTTTACTAGAAAAGTGACCTATCAGAGTCTCTATGATTCTGTTGAGTTAGAGTGGTTTTCAACTTTGAATTTTTTTCTAAAATGTCCATCAGGAAAGAAATATATTTTCAAAAGGTAAAATGATTATCTAGATGTATATACATCTGAAAAATATGTAGACTGTCAAATAAAGAGCTCTGTCAAAATATTCTGCCAATGATAATTTACAAATTTAAACAGATCATCAGCACAAGTTAATTGGCAAATAATTTCCATTAAACTAGTTTATATCTGCAAATCTATGCAAATAGGTCTCTATTTTGCAATAAAGATATTCTGTGTGCTATTTTAGAATATAAACATTTTGAATGCAGAAAAATATAATTATTGTTAGTCACTTTAGATTGCAGAAATGTTGCAAGCATATGAGTAATTGCTCATGAGTTCACCCATTGAGAACTAATTAATTAACTGGAGTGACTCTTGGTAAGCCTTATTTTTTTATTTCAGACACCAAATACGTGCACTTAAAAAAAGTACTTTGTAGAAGCGCTTCTTTAGCAAGAGATATGCCCCATATAAGTGATTATCTTATGATTATTTTTGGGAGTATTGATAATCAACATTGACAATATTAATTTAATATTATTATTTTAATTAATTTCCCAAGTAGTTTTCCTCAATCAACCAAATCATGGATATATCTTAATAGATTGGTTTCCCTGATAGAATGTTCTTTTATATTTCCCCAATTTTAGAAACAATATTATACAACTGGGAAATCTAGCAAAATAGATTATGGGCAAAATGAGTAAAAACTTCTTGGCGTGACATATTATAGACTCTTTTTTCCAAAGACCTCAATTTAGTTTCTTATGCTGCTGTGTTAGTGTGTTCTCCTGGAATTGAACTAAAACATATTTTGTATTTGTTTTAGCTCCAGTATGGGATATTAAGGAATTGAAAAAAATCTAAGTATAACTGTGTTCATCAGTGACCAGTATTTATTGACTGTTTTAATTGTACATACTGCTAATCTTCAAATGGTAAAACACAAAAGGCAATTTAAATATTAGTTTATATTGGTCTTTTTAAAAAGTGATCTTGATCCTAGTCAAACACCATGACTTTTTACTATATTTCATAATAAAATTTTGAATAAATCAAGCAGAAACTGCAAATATTAATGAAGCAAGGTAAATTCCAAAGTATGAAGAAGAAAAATGATGTATCTTCGTTTAGTTTTGATTTCTTTCAGTTGCATTTTTCATACTGATAAGTGGTTTTCAACCTTTTCATTTTTTTAAGGCTTTTGCGCCACACTTGACAATGCTCAGGGCTTACTCCTGGCTCTGCATTCAAGAATTACTCCTGGCAGTGCTTGGGGTTCATATGGGGATACCAGGCATTAACCAAGTAGGGTGCATTCAAGACAAGCATCTTACTTGCTGCGCTGTCTGTTTAGCCCCAGTTTTTGAGACTTTCAACCTTGTAGATCAGTAACTATCCAAGCTCAATAAGCTGCCAGTATCCACTGTGGTAGAAAATGGCTTTCTTGGGCTGGTGCGATAGCCCAGCGGGTAGGGCGTTGCCTTGCACGCAGCCCACCTGTGCCAGCCAGGGTTCAATCCCGGCATCCCATATGGTCCCCTGAGCACCGCGAGGAGTAACTCCTGAGTGCAGAGCCAGGAGAAACCCCTGAGCATTGCCGGGTGTGACCCAAAAAGAGCAAAAAAAAGAAAAGAAAAGTGTCTTTCAGACATTTTATGTCTCTATAGCAGCACAGGTCTATGGGCCAACTGGCCGTTGAAAACCAAGAGAACCAAAATCTGAGTCTAAATTTTGTCTATATGTAAAAGCTCACACAAAATCAAAAGCTCATTTGCCTCCTTCAGTTGTCATTTTTCAGGTCCCTCTACTATTTTAGTGCTTGAGTTCTGTTAGTGAATCTAAGGTTCTTTTCTCCTCTAAGAGCTTGTAGTGCAGGAGTAGAGTTGAAATATGTTTCAGAAGTAACAATCAAAGGGGAATAAATGCTCATAGTACAGATAATATCAGTTACCATGAAGGTCGGAAAATAGCTTTCTCTTGAAATGTAATTTTACTAGATAGAATATTTAGGATACTGAGAGTTGTTTGGAAAACATATAGAGGTTACAAGTTACTCTGCCCTGATTAATGCAAAATTCTAAATTCTATCTCTAGAATTTAGTGGCATTGCTTGTCTCTAAATATTAGGATTCTGAAACAAAAGCAAGCTGGCTAAACCAAAAAATAAATTCAAAAAAACTTTAATATTATTATATAGAATTTGTTAGTCATTAAGTAATATAACATCAGAACTAAATGAAAATTCCTCTTCATATGTATGTGGCGATGATATAAAGCACTCACTATTTCTCCTGTGGACTGTAGAAATTTTCCTCTACCAAAAAAGTTAGTATTACAGACCAAGGGTTTCAGTAGTTTTCTTGTTTTCTATAAATTCTTACCAGCTATTCGTCCCCCAGTTTGAATTCACAGTGAAGAGATAAATGGGTTACTGTCACTAAATTTGCCACTGCCTTCTGTTTTTCTTCAAATGAGAATGACTTCGTATCACTCTTTGCAGGACTAACTTGTAGCATTCAGATCATTAGTCGACATCAAATTTAGGTGCTAAGTAGTCTAAATTTCAGAGGATTTCAGATGCTCTGAAATCCTCCGACTTTTCTTTCTCAGATACTCTGAGGGTACCTTTACTTGCATGCAAAGACAGGGGTCACCATGAGAAATGTACCAGCGGGCCTACAACAGAACACTGGCAGAGCTATTGGCAAATACATGCTTATCCGTGTTCCACACTGTGAAATCCATCGAAGCATCAGGCGAGCTCTGTTTAAAACATTTGTAGCCTAGGAGTGAAGTATGTGGCTTGTTTCAGAAATATGATACTGACAATCCAGAAACGGTTCCTGTATTTATTGAAAGGATTCATTTTTGCACATCATTTATACTATTGTGAATTTTGTGATGGTGTTAATTTATAAGATGTTAATAATGACTTCACGTGCCTTGTTCTTCAGGGAAGTCTTTGTAAATAGAGTATTGGCATGAAAGCAGTGGGGCTTAGTGCATGGTAGAACTATTACACGTGTAATGATTTGCATTCTTAATGTTCCAGAACCCTGGGGTTATTAGTAAAACGATTGGAGAAAGGTGGCAAAGCTGAACAAGAAAACCTTTTTCATGAGAATGATTGCATTGTCAGAATTAATAATGGTGACCTTCGAAATAGAAGATTTGAACAGTAAGTGTGTACTGAATGCCCCGTTGTCCTTTCATACTTAAGGCATGACAGAGTGTAGTCAGTTGCAGTCTTTTAAACAAAACATGCCTGTGATCTCTCTCTGTAGGCCGGAGAGGAGTATTTTCTACCATTATCTAGCTTTTAAAATTTTAATCAAACTTCAGGTAATTGCTGCCATTAGACTATATTTCAGAATGCCCTGTGACTGATGGAGTGCTTCTGAAAATATTACAGAAGTAATTTAGGCTTTGTAGTTTTGCTACTTTCTCTTTCACCTTTTAGAAAATAGACCAGTGTGCTATTTTTTATTATACCTTAACTCATATTTCAAGTTGTCACACAAAACACTTCTCAGTATAATTGGGCAGAAAACCTGTGCATATTCATGTTTCCTTTTCCCTGATGCAAGTTCTTATTAAATTAGCAAGATAAGAGTTTGTCCTCTTATTTTCAAACTAGGTAGGCATGAGCAGAATTGCTTCACAGAGTGCTCACTTTCTGTGGGAGAGTTAGCTCAAAAACGAGCATGAGATGAGGATTCTTATGGGTTAGCACTGTGGCCAGACATTGGTCTTGTGAGCCATTGAGGCCACATGTGTATCCTGAGATGTGTGGATCCTGACTGAAAGGGAATCATAATGGATAGTTGCTGTTCACAGTTTTCTTAAGTACCTTTTGAAGTGAATTTTTGGATTCCTAATTTCAAATAGACCCCATGTAATAAGTTTGTATACTTTTAAAATTTCATTTCAGATGTTATCATTAGTACATCATATTTTTACAATTGATGCTTGAATTATAACACCTTTGTGTTTAAAACCGTGGCAGTTTTAAAAATTCACAACTGAGTGTAGTATTTGTTTTTGCTTGTAATTTTGTTATTTTCATTTAGAGAATAAGAAATTTTTATGTGGAGAAGCACCTATGCTTAAATCAGAGCTTGCAAACTTGATTGATAAATGGGCAATTAGAATTTTGTTTTTCAATTTCAACAAAGTCTGTCAGTTCATGTTGCTTAATTAGTATACTTAATTAAGCTCATAATATCTTCTCTTCTGCCAGTCTTAATTTGCTAATTTTCCATTCTTTCTCAAACCCAGAGCACAACATATGTTTCGCCAAGCCATGCGTACACCCATCATTTGGTTTCATGTGGTTCCTGCAGCCAATAAAGAGCAGTATGAACAACTATCCCAAAGTGAGAAGAACAATTACTATTCAAGCCGCTTCAGCCCTGACAGCCAGTATATTGATAATAGGGGTGTGAATAGCTCAGGGCTCCCCACTCTGCAGAGAGCACCGAGACCGAACCACCCGCCGGAGCAGGCAGACCCGAACTCCAGACTCCTACCTCAGAGCACACATCCCTTCGGGAAACCACCCACAGCTCCAGCACCACAAAATGTGTTTAGTACAAATATAAGCAGTGGTTACAATACCAAAAGAATAGGCAAGAAGCTTCATATCCAGCTTAAGAAAGGTATGACTTGCTTGTTTCCGTCGGAGGGAATAGAGTTTCCAAAAACTAACCAGTGAACTCAAAGCACCTTATGTGAAAGATCCACTTTGGAGACAATTTTCCCCAAAGATGTTAAAGTTGTATTTTTATATTTTCCAGGCCCATTTTACTATTTCAAAATAAAATAAAGTGATAAGGCGGTGGGTTGGGTGCTTGGCTTGCATGTGGCCCGGGTTCATTCCCCAGCATCTCATATGGTCCCTGAGTAACATCAGATGTGGCCTCAACACCTGAAAACAATTTTTCAAGAAAGTAAGTGTTCTAAGAATGAGGCATTTTAAATGTGTTTATGTGAAGAAGATGATGTACTGGTTTACTAAAGTAGAAAGTTATTTGGGGAATATGCCATAACTCGCTCAGGGAGGCCCAGGTGCCATGCCCAGTCATTCTTGTCCAGTTAGATGAGATAGCAGTGCTCAAGCCTCGCAGCGTTAAGACCACGGGGTCACTCCAGAGATGCCCAGAGAGACCATATGATAACATATTGAACCCAGGGCAACCTCGCCCTCTACCCCTGAGCTATCTACCTGCTCCCTCACCCCACCCCCATTTAAAAAATTTTGGCAAGGAAAATGGTTTTGGTATATTACCATCAGTCCCAAAACAATAGTAAGAATTTGATTGTATTGGCACACTTGATGGTCACATGCGACCTTTCACAGGTGATCTTGTGATCCTCCATTTCAGCCTTAAAATTTTGCTGATGTGAAATGATTATTTAGCTTTTCTGCCCAAGACCTGAGATAGAATGCCAAGATACTGTGACCTCTGTTCCTTATATTCTGTTTTACAAATATATTTATGTCATTTTTTTAAGGTGACAGAGAAAAAAATGTCATGAGGATTGCCAGTTCTTTCTTAGATATTTATGTATTCAACTATCTTGTTCCCATTCATGTGAATCTTTAAGTTCCACTTCCTTTCCCCCGTGATGTATACGGACAGAGTTCCAGGTTTCTAAGCACTCTTTGTTTTGTTTTTTGTTTTTTTTTTTTTTTTGCTTTTTGGGTCACACCGGCAATGCTCAAGGGTTACTCCTGGCTCTGCACTCAAGAATTACTCCTGGCGGTGCTCGGGGACCATATGGGATGCCGGGGATCGAACCCAGGCCGGCACAGGCCGGCCGCGGCAAGGCAAACGCCTCTAACCGCTGGGCTATCGCTCTGGCCCCTCTAAGCACTATTTGTCCTAAGCACTGAGATAGACTTTTCAATTGTCCATTTAATCTGAACCTTTTGATGTACATTTAAGTCAAAGTGGTAAAAAAGATCAAAAAGTCCAGTGTTACCATTCATGGTAAAGAATTATTTTCCTGATAAGAACTCATCTATGGACTGGAGCAGTAGTACACATGTAGAGCACTTGCCTTGCATACTGCCAGCCCGAGCTCAAGCCCTAGGTCCCTCCCCCGTATGTCAGGGGAAATCCCTGAGCACAGAACCAGGAACAAACTGTGAGTACCACCTATTGTGGCCGGCCCCCAAACAAAACAAAACAAAAACAACAACAAGGAAACAGAAAAAGAACTCAACTATTTCTCACAGTTTGCTTAGAGAATGAATTGTTAAAGAATGAATCTGAGAAGTTGGGTGAGTTCTTTAGGGCTCACGATCACTAGCAGAGATACTTTGTACAATATTTTCTGTACCCTGTCCTTGAGACCATTCTTCTTTCCACTGGGATAGGGTTCAGATGATTATACTTTCTAAGACTTCTCTTTCTTCCTAAATCATATTCATTCACTGAACTTTATGTGAACCACTAGTTCCTTATTTCAGGATACTAGCTTTAATACTTGGGTGACATGATCAGAAATTGACAGCATGTCTTCTCTTTTGAAGCCCTATGAAATAGCAGTATAATTTTTTAACTGTTAATTTCTAAATGGATTCAATATCAGATCCTCTTTTCCTGTTCTTGAGTGATAGGGCTAAGGTTTGGGTTTTTGTTTTGTTTTGGGGGTCATGTTATGCATATTAAATTTAGGAGAGACCTATGTTGCTTTGTGAAATTTAGATTATTCAGCGTCTAAAATTTTGAGTGAAAATCAGTGTACCTTTTTTCTCATAGTGAGCAAGCAGATTTTGTAAATTACCTGAGGTAAAAGATCATGTCATCTCTTAAGTACTTTCATGAGAAAACATTAATTTATATAACCAATAAAATGATTTGCACTGGAAAATAAAAATTTCTGTCACATTAGTATGTCAAAAGTGGTTCAAATATGTAAAACTTTAACAAAAAAATATGCTTGTATCAGTGTGAAAGGATAAAGATGAGTATGGGCTAATGTTGAAATAACAAAGAATAGGTAAAATATTTCACCTGTATTTAGTGATACCTAACAGAGTTATGCACAATTTAAAATCAGTTCCAGATACCAAAAAGGAAAGTCTTCATTATAATGATACTGTGGAGTACTTTGGAAGTATGTCATATAACATGACAAAATAGAAGAGCTCCAATGTTCTTGCTTACATAATTATGATTTCTTAATATTTATTGCCATTTTGGCATTCTCAAATACCCTGCTCTTTTGTAGAAATTAGCTTTTTAATAAAGTCAGAGGAGAAGGTCAGTAATCTGTTTCAGTCAGTGCAAAATGTTTTGTTGGCTTTACTAAATGAAAATTGATATCTATTTATCTTTCTTTTAAAGGTCATTGCCTGAACTTTCAGCTTACAGATTTAAGGGTTATTGCTGATATTTTAATAGTATTGAGGATCATATAACAGTCAGTCTTTGTAGTTCATACAAATTAATATTGCAAAAGGAGAATAATTTAGAATTCTTTCTTAATAAATGTTATTGCAAGTCATTAGAGTTTCATGAGAGCACATAGACATATGGAAAAGTCCCAGTAGAATAATTAGGAAAATTTCATATAGACAATATGTCATTCAGATTTTCAACACAGAAGACTTAGGGAATTAATAGTCCAGGAATATTAAAGTCACTTTAGATTTGATGTTTTGTTTCAACTTCGTAATTCAGTAGGTTTTGTGACAGGCATAATTTTTGACTATTTTTTTATTTCTACTTCATTCTTCCACTTTAATTTTCATTCACATTAGTTTTTGCATGTCTATTTGTATTCTTCCAGATTTATACTCATGATTATATAATCATGATTTTATACTCAATGTTGTATCAAATTAATGTATCATTAATAGATTTCTCAGTTTTGCATCTCTTTTAATCTTATGATGATTAGCAAACATTTTCCCTAATATCACTTTTACTAAAAATGGAACTTAAATGTTAAGCATTAGTTATTTAAAAACTCTTTTCAAAAGTAATCATTATTAGAAGTATTATAAATATTTTGTTATTTACCAGTAATGAATATTTTTTTTCTGGTTATATTATTTCAGGTTGTTTTAGTGAAATGTATGCCCTTTTTTACCCTTTTTAGACTTTATAAGCTTCATGTTATGAATTAAAGTATATCATGAATGCTTTCTTAAAACAATTTTTTAATATATGCTGAGGAGTGAATGCAGTGTCTCACATATGCAAGACAAGTGGTCAACTTTTGAATTACATCCTTGATTTGCAGTCTAGAATGTGAATTGTGCACATCAGTGAAATAATTTATATATAACTCATTAATTTTTTTTACCTTTAAAATCATTATGAGAAGTATATGTATTAAGATTTAGTTTAATTGAGAAAGAACTAGACAGACATAGCGCATTGATCATATTGCTATATTTATGGTTTTATTAAGTTCTTCATTTATTTTCCATCTCCTGAATATATTTCTTCATTTGTTCCATCCCTGTCCTTTTCAATCACTACCTTTATTGGAAAATAGCATGAGGAGTTTGGGCAGAAGATTTTTATTATTATTTTTTTTCACCTAGAGAAATTGTTTATTTTCATAGTTGAATATTTAGAAGTAAAACTTTTATGGGCACATATATATAGATTAATTTCATGAGAGGATTATTGTTTCTTAGATTAATGAAGTTTTATATATAAACCATTTAAGCCTATAATTTGACGTTTAAAATTGTAGATTTTAAAGTAGTACTAGAAATGTAGGCCATAGAGAAAAATTGCAAAATGTAAAGTTGAAGTAAGAAGTAATAAACAATTATTTTTACTTCTACACCCTGTAAAATTCTAGTCATTTCTTTGTGTTCATTTGCTTTTTTTTTAATCTGTTCAGGGACGGAAGGTTTGGGCTTCAGTATCACTTCTCGATGTAACAATTGGTGGCTCTGCTCCAATTTATGTGAAAAACATTCTTCCAAGAGGTGCTGCTATTCAAGATGGCAGACTCAAGGCAGGGGATAGACTTATAGAGGTGAGTGTTTTTTCTGTGCAATAAATTACGTAAGTCCTTTGAAGTTTTATTTTTATAAAAACATTTTCCGAAACACTGAAATGCTTTTGAAGAATCATGAATTATAAAAAACATTTTGTTCACCTTTTTACATCTCTTAAATATCTTATTTAAGGAGAAATGTCTTAATTTATTCACTTATAGATTTTTACTCTCTTAAGCATTTGGCGATGAGATAACATTTTGTTATGAAGTAAGCACCATATCTTAGTTGGTTATATTTCTGAATGATTTTACATTTATATCTGTCAATAGAGAAGTGCTATCTACTTTGTAATCAGAATAGAGACAGATAAAATAAATGAAAAAGTGTGTTTTGAGGAGAGAAAGAATGCAATTTTGGGGGCCGGAGCGATAGCCCAGCGGGTAGGGCGTTTGCCTTGCGCTAGGCCGGCCTAGGTCGGCCCGGGTTCGATCCCCGGCATCCCATATGGTCCCCCGAGCACCGCCAGGAGTAATTCCTGAGTGCAGAGCCAGGAGAAACCCCTGAGCATCGCCGGGTGTGGCCCAAAAAGCAAAAAAAAAAAAAAAAAAAAAAAAGAATGCAATTTTGAAATAGTGTGAAGAAGTGAAGAATAAATTGAGACATAAAAGCCATGTCAGGCAAGAAAAAGGTAGAAATATTTTTCAAGATTATTTTTTTTTCTGTACCTTATGGGTTTCTGTTCATTTGTTTAGCATCTCTCTTTGATAGATATAAACTTGTATTTTCTCTTTGTGCTAATGCACTCAGGAATTACTCCTGGCGGTGCTCGGGAGACCATATGGGATACCTGGGATCGAACCCGGGGCCGGCATAGGCCAGCCGCAGTACTAGGCAAACGCCCTACCCGCTGGGCTATCGCTCCGGCCCTGTAGTTTTCAACTTTACATCCTCAGGTCTCATGAAACTTTCTTGAAAGTAATGGAGTTGCTGCATCACTTCCGTTCCTACATTTTAAGCTTATATATATTTTCTCACATTTTTCTCAATCTGTCTGTCTGTCTGTCTGTCTGTCTGTCTGTCTGTCTCCCTGCTTCTAGATATTGAACAATATTGGCTAAGTACAAATTATATTTAGGTTGTTGCTTCTAGAAATGACCAGTTGTCATTGAGTTATAAATAGAATGGTACTAGTCCCATTTTTCAGATATAGCTTGTTGCATTTGATAAATTGTTAATTAGTCTTTGAATTTAATCTTGTTTTGTCTCTCTCTCTCTCTCTCTCTCTCTCTCTCACACACACACACACACACATTTTTGAACCTACGTACTTCTCACTCTCTTCTTCAACTCCATCTCCCTTTTTCTAAAGAATTCCTTCAGCCCATTTGGAACAAAAGGAAATAATATTTTGGTTTCTTTTGTTTTGGTGTTGGGAAGGGCCTGCAGTCTATAAGCTTTATATTTCATTGCTATTTGCTTTCTATCAAGACTAAAATTATGTTTTTATACGCTTTAAATACAATTCTATTGGCATATTTTCTGAGTATCTGAAATTTTGAGGATTATACATAAAATGTCTCAATATTTTTATATGTGTCAATATTTTATATTTATATATTTTTTCAATTTTGAACCTGCCTATAATTGCTGGTAATATTATTTTGAAGAACATAAATTTTCTTTTTATGCTAAGGTAAAAAATGTTGCAAAACATTTTAATTACATGTAAAATATTACATTACAACTAGTCATTATACTTAAGTGCCATAGATTAGTTTTATTAATGTACATATAGAAAAAAGTGAAATGTTGATTAAATATGAATCCTCATTCTCATAAATTTGCAGTGCTTATATTTTATGTGGTATTTATAATACTTTCAAGAAGAAAAAAAATGTAGATTTCCCTAGGAATTTGTTGTTTCAAATATTTTACGCTTTTAGCAGAATTCTTATTCCAAAAAATTATAAACATTAAAAAAATAGAATTCTAAAAAAAAGTGGTGAAATGTCATCATCCCAAATACATTATTTTGTAGAGAATCTTCTTTAATGCTTACCTTTTTTGTGATTAAAAAAAACTTTTTTTTAAATTTTCAACAAATTTTACTGAAAACTGAAATATTTATACTGATACATATTTAGTTTGTTTTTACTATCCCCCATGAAAGCCATAGTCTTTTACTCTGGCTGAAGAAAACTTGTGGTGTGAAAACTATCTGATATCTCAGTTCATTTTGCATTACCCTGGCATTTTAGATCTATTTGTTTATTACTCATTACTTAGTAATGCTTTGGTGACTGTAGCTTCTAGTTTATTGATGAGCATTAAAACATTTATCACTTCTTATATGACTTCTAGATGCCTGATCAGTGTCTCTTTATTAGCCACAAGGACCCTAATAGTTTTCACAGCGTGGCTGATTTTACAAAAAATAAGTTGTTATATTCCACTGCAGACAAGAGACGAGGAGTATGTGTGTCTTTTTTATGTTCTATGTTTGCCGATGATTGTAGCTGAAAGTTTTTTATTTCTTTTAGGTAAATGGAGTTGATTTGGCAGGCAAATCCCAAGAGGAAGTTGTTTCCCTGTTGAGAAGCACCAAGATGGAAGGAACTGTGAGCCTTCTGGTCTTTCGACAAGAAGATGCCTTTCACCCAAGGGAACTGGTGTGTAAATTTAGAGCAGATAAAAAATTTCTTATGTACAAGAGGCAATATCTGTGTTAGCTACCTGATGGCCAGTTTTGATGGGATCATTTTCTATGAATGTCCTTTATTTTATCTTTTTAGTCTTTACGGAATGCAGAGTCTTTTCCTGTATTTCCTTAATTTTAGAAATAAATTTCCGCTATGTTGCAGATGTAGGGGTATTGAAAAGTCAAATTGCAGTGATGTTTTCTAGGAGATTAAGTGCTTATTCTCCAACATTTTCAGATGGACTGATGGAATAGGGATGTTGATTATATCATAACTGTCATTTCAACGGCTGTTGTTGAAAGCTTGCCATCTCTCTGCTACATATGACAAATTTTCATATTTCAAATTTTCATACCATGTAGTTAAGCCAAACAAAGATGCTTGCTTACTGTTAGATTGAAAGGAATATCTTCATTAAATATTATCATTGAAAACAAAAGACCTACGTGACCAGGTGGCCTTCATTAAGCCTTGTGGACGTTATTTACCAGTTAATCTTTTGACATTTAATGATGTGGAAAGACTTTTTGTTATCTAAACTATGTATTTTACTTCTTCTATGTCTTTTAGTACAGTTTATATAGTGAATATTTGGTTAATATTGGTGTGAAAAAATGTTTATAAAATTTACCAGGTACTGTTTTTCTGTATAAAGTACACACACACACACACACACACACACACACATATCCATGCACACATTAATAATGACAGTGGAGGGATTGCCTTTATCTTTTGATGTAGTAAGAAAATTCTTTTACTGCAAATAGGAGTGATTTCAAAATAGATTCTGTTTGGGTCATTTTAGAGCATTTCACATCTCTTTCAGCTAGCTTTGGTTTGAGCTACTAAACAAGTCATTGGCATGCAATGGAGTCACAAGCTTGTTTAGGACACACTTCTCAGATTTCTCACATAACCTTAATTCCATATGTACTTCAGATATGGTGTACCATGATTAATAAATGCTGCCTATTATTATAAAAACAGTTGATTTAATTTCAGCCACGAAAATGCTCCATCATTGTTATACTTGGGTACAAAATTTACTGTGGTTTTGTAGAAATTTCGGATTGCGATAGGACAGTGAAGTGAACAAGTGTGTTTAAGTAGATTTAGAAAAAGTAATTTTAAAAAATCCTTTATTTTTATTTCTAAATGTTTAATACATTATTTCTTGATTTAAATTTAGTTTTACATTCTCTTCCCACTGTTATCCAATTTCATACTTAAAAATGCCACCTGAGGGGCTAGAGCGATAGCCCAGCGGGTAGGGTGTTTGCCTTACACGCGGCTGGCCTGTGCCGCCTGGGTTCGATCCCCAGCATCCCATATGGTCCCCGAGCACCGCCAGGAGTAATTCCTGAGTGCAGAGCCAGGAGAAACCCCTGAGCATTGCCGGGTGTGACCCAAAAAAGCAAAAAAAAAAAAAAAAAAAAAAAAATGCCACCTGATCCTAAATCTGGATATGTTTCCATTAAATTGTAAATGAGCACTTGAAAAAAAATCTCAGCTTTAATTGTGATTTGATGAAGCTTTAATTCTTGCTCAGTATAGCTGAGCCTGAGTAGTAGTTAGTGTTATTAGATTGCCAAATCTTAAACATTATTCTGAAGCAGCCTTCCCAAAGCCAGTGCCAACATATAGCCAGTTTAAGGTTATTCAGGTTCTTCTGTCCAATTTTGATCTTCCAAGCTTCTGTTTTCCCCTTCTGCTGCCTACATTTCCCCCACCTCCCTTGTTTAATTTATTGCTTGTGAGCTTTTCATTAAGGAGTGAGCCAGTAGCTGTCAGTCTATTATTCATGTTGCAGCTGCTTTTCAAGATTTAAAAGAATAAAATTCTAAAAACTTAAAGGAGACACTTACACTGATCTTTAAATCCAATAACAAAGCACTTTTCCTCAGTTTAATGTATTTGTGTTTAAATTCTGTGTCTAAAATACATTTATCAATATTTGCTTTTAAAAATAGACCAATATTTTAGCTATGTAAGTTAAGCAACTTGAAATTAAAAATCAGTTTATACTCTGTGTAATAGTTTAATGAATACTTGTTCAAAATGTTATAATCTTACCTAGCTATTAAATTAAAATATACCTTATAACTTAGATTTACCTGGAAAAATAAAAGACAATATTAAGAATAGTACATGCCTAGAGAAAAAAATGGTGATATTAGCTTTCCTTAAATTAATAAATTCATGATATGTTATGAATAAACATGTAAAATTTACGTTTAGAAAAGTTATAAAATAAATACTACACACAAAAAATTCTTTTCAGCAGTAGTTTGGAAGGCAGAAAACATCTGTAATATGATTACCTTCTATATATTTTATAGATTTTATGCACTAAGAGAATTTCCCTTAAAGTAAAGCTTTGTGTCCCTGTGTATTAAAAATGGCTTTGGTCAGTCTGGATTTATGTTTTTCTCCAATTCTTCTAGAGTGCAGAGCCAAGCCAGATGCAGATTCCAAAAGAAACGGTAAGAGCTTTGTCTTTTGTAGGATGCAGAGATGTTGGGAAGATAAATAAAACTAGCTTCTTATTAATTAGATATGAAGGTACTTGCCCTCCCTTTCCTGTCTCATAAGACACTACATAGGTTTATTAAATTCCAAAGTGATCTTATATTTAGATGACTTATTGCTACTGCCCCCCAGATGGAGAATACAATAATTTTTGGTCAGACAGTGGTAGCACAGAAAGAGACAGTAATTTTCTGGTCACCAGTTTAATTTGAAGTACCAAAAATTAGTGAGCTTAATAATTTGACATGTGTATAAATCACTTCATTAATTATAAAATGTTGTATTATATATGACTGCAAGTTGAAATATAAAGCAGATTTGATTCAGGCTCAGAAAAAAACAAAAAATAAAAGATGTCAATAAAATACGCAAGACAGGGAAAATAAAATGAGATGTCAGTAATTAAAATAAACATATTAGTTATCCTAATAACTTATGGTTATACAAATATTTTATTCATTATAACTTATTATAGCATAATATTAAGAGCTAATTTTTTCTTAATGAAAGTATTTAATGCTTATATCAAATTATAAAATGTTTGTTTAGAAGAAAAAATCCCAATACATATAAATAGGATTTAGATAAAAACTAACTACTAGCCAAAACAACAACAACAAAAAAAGAATAAGGGGGCCGGAGCGATAGCCCAGCGGGTAGGGTATTTGCCTTAGACGCAGCCGGCCCATGCTGGCCCGGGTTCGATCCCCCGAATCCCATATGGTCCCCTGAGCACCTCCAGGAGTAATTCCTGAGTGCAGAGCCAGGAGAAACCCCTGAGCATTGCCGGGTGTGACCCAAAAAAGAAAAAAAAAACTTTCTAGAGTATAAAGGTAGTATTTTTATTGACACATTATCAAGTAGAAGGCTTACTAGAATTTTTCATTCATTAGCATGCATACATTGATATGGTTGCTGTTTCTAAACACTTATAAGTATAGAAAATTTAGGGAAACTATAGCAAAAGAGAAATAGTACTTTTCTAAAAGTTGTTATGGTTAGATATGGAAACCTAAGAATATATTTTATCAGTTAACATGATTAAGAGCTTTGTGTTTTAGACTTGTGTACATAGACAAAAATGTACCCAGTAAAGAAATGTCATGTTCTTTTCCCAATATCCCATATGCATAAAAGTGGATTACAAATCAGGGGAAATATTAACCTTAGGAATATTACGTATTTGTGGATATGGGTCTTACCCTATTCATCACCATGACTTAACTATGAAGTTGGCTGGACTGTGATAGCTGATCAGAATAACAATGGTACTTGTGAATTACACTTGAAAGCATGCACTTGTGGTAGGTTGGAAAGTGAGGAAATTGGACAATGCATTCTCTAGGGGAAATCAAAAGAATCCCAAGCATGATCCTGGCCTAGGGGCCACTCCTTGCGATTCTTGGCCAGCTATGGCAAACAGATGAATAACAGGACCCAGGGCTGCAGGGCTATTGAGTGAGTCAGTGCTGAGGACCAGTAGCCCAAAAAGTACTTACAGGCCTTAGGGTCGCATATGGTGATGTTCCAGTAGCATCTTGTTCTGGAAATTGAACAGAGCTGGGCTACATTTATGTCACATATAACCTATCTCTCCAATCCCAAATAATGGATTCTAAAGAATAGAATTGGAGTACAAGAGTTAATTATTAATTAAAAGAACTAATGGTACAATCTATATTAAAATGTTAATGGACCAAATGTTCTGTAATGTTAAGGCACCAGCCTTGGGCCAGAGATACTATAGAAATTTAGGTGCTTGCTTTGAACAATACTAATCCCGCTCCATCCCCAGCACCATATGTGTTCCATGAGGTGCTACCAGGAGTGGTGGTTGATCACAGCAACCTGTGAGCCCCTATATATCAATTGTGACCCATAAATATAAAAAAAAGCGTGTGATTTTTTTTTATAGGAATAGATAGCTCGATCATTTAAATGCATTACCAACAATAGAAACATGTTATATATGAACTTGAATGTTAGTAGGGGTATTTTTTATTTTATTTAATTTTTTAAAATTTCAATCACCATTAAATAGGCATTACAAACTGTTTATAATTGGGTCTCAGTCATATACTGTTTTAATACCCATCCTTCCACCAGTGCACATTTCCCAACACCAATGTGCCCTTGCTCTCCATCCCACACACAACCAGCCTCTATGGCAGGGACTCTCACTTTCTCTCTCTCTCGCTCTCTCTCTCTCTCTCTCTCTCGCCTCTCTCTCACTCTCTCCTTTTGCACGCCTTGATTTGCAATATAGACATTGAAAGGCTATCATGTATTTCCCTTTAACCTACTTTCGATACTTAGTTCTAGTCTAGCACCACCATCTCCAACTATTATTGGTTCCTTCTCTATCTTACCTATCCTATGCCCCCAACACGCTTGTGGTAGATTCCAACCATTGACAGGTCCTTCTAGCAGTAGGCATATTTTTAAATAGAGGCCAGTGGATAGCATGTTTCCCTGGCTACAGTCCCTGGCACTCCATATGGACATTGAGCCCTGTCAGGAGTGATCCCTGAGTGCAGAGCACTGCTGGGTGGACATGGAAAAAAAACAAAGCAAAACAATGTTAATGGATGGTTTATTTAGCATTTGCAACAATTGACTGTGACGTTTTCTCATCACACATCAAAATAAATCCCAAATGATTTTGAAATTAAACCTTAATACAGTTTAAGAGAAAATATGTGAAAATTTTCATTAACTTTTGATAATGACTGTTCTCCAGACATCACAAAGTCAAAGTTTGTTATATTTGCTTATGTATATAAATTGCAGTTCACTGTATCACTGTCACTGTCTTCCCATTCATCATCGATTTGCTCTAGCGGGCACCAGTAACATCTCCATATGTCCTGTCTCATGCTAGTAGAGCCCAAGGGTATCTGCTTGCTCCAGAAACATAAAGAGCCTCAAACCATTCCATCAGGTTATGGGAATGAGGTCTATAATTGTTACTGGTATTTGGCATATCAAATAAGACATGGGCAGCTTGCCAGGCTCTGCCATGTGGGTAGCATACTCTTGTACTCATCTCTAAATCCAGCATTTATTGATGAAACCGCACAAGCCAGGCTATGATAGGTCTGCTGGGTGGAGTTCTGATGAGAGGGAAGTTTGGATGTGGAAAATGGAGGCCTTCATGGAGTGGGGGTCATCTGGCTTGTTGCGAGGCTCTGCTGGGGTGGCAGGCCAGGGCTAGGAACCCGCCATCCCTCTTGGGCGACTCGTGAGCGGCTGGGCACAGGGAGAGCCAGTAGCAGCTCTGCCCCATGTCCATGAGTCTCTGGATCAGCATACCTGGGCCGGATTTAAAAAAAGACTGCTGCATGGTGGATCTCAATGAGCCGGGCTGTGATAGGCTGCTCTGCTGGGTGGAGTTCTGACGAGAGGGAAGTCCGGATGTGGAAAATGGCAGCCCTCATGGAGTGGGGGTCTTCTGGCTTATTGTGAAGCTCTGCTGGGGTGGCAGGCCAGGGCTAGAACCCGCCATCCGTGCCGGGCGCCTCGTGAGTGACTGGGCACAGGGAGAGCCAGTAGGAGCTCTGCCCCATGTCCGCAAGTCTCTGAATTTTTTTTATCTATTGAAATTGCAACTATATGCCAATAATTGTACTATATGGTAGTTGTAAGATAAACAGTGGACAGGAGGAAGTATTTTGCAGTGTGACTTTTGGATGGGGAACCATTCTTTTGTTGTTTGGAATCTTAATAACATGAAACTATTTTGAAAGCAAATGTCTCACAGAGAAACTACATTTATAAATGTCTAATACAGTCTGATGTGGAAAATGATTTTGTAGACAGTCAAGTTAGGCATATTATTTTAAGACTTGACACATTCCTAGTGAGGTCTTTATAATATATGTGTTTTTTGTGTATATATAGCTTTATATACATATATATTCATATATTCAGTATGGAATCTACTTATAAATGTATGTACATACATAGATGGAATATCATTTTATAAAAATATGATGAAATCTTGCTGAGGTGTGGTTGCCATCAAGTACACCATGCTAAGCCAGATAAAGACCATATGATCTCTTTTACTTAAAAATAAGAATAAGCCCCATTTCCTTTTTGCTTGGATACGGAGACTAGATTGCTAGTTATGAAAGGCTAGAAGAGGGAGATACTGAGGAAAAGGAGTGAAAGGGGTGGAAGGCTAAAAGGAAAAATACTGCTTTTTAGAGTTTCTATCTCCCTTTCGTACCTTTAAATGGTCATTCAATTAATTCCAGTAATGTTCTTTTTCTGATCTTATTTAGCTTTCTTTTTCTTTTTTTTTTTTTTTTTGCTTTTTGGGTCACACCTGGCAATGCTCAGGGGTTTCTCCTGGCTCTGCACTCAGGAATTACTCCTGGCGGTGCTCAGGGGACCATATGGGATGCTGGGGATCGAACCGGGCCGGCATGGTCCAGCCACATGCAAGGCAAGCGCCCCACCTGCTGGGCTATCGCTCCGGCCCCTTATTTAGCTTTCTATATGAGTAAATAGCATGAGTCCTAAAACACTTTTAATTTGTGTTTGATTATCACAGTGACTCACAACTCAGATTTATTCCATGATATAAAGGGTTATATACGTTTGTCAGTTTGTCAGTGAACTCAGTGAGTTGTAAACTTGAGTTTCTGAGATGTAATTTTATGTACATAGTTTATGTACATAGTTTAACTTCTACCAGATAAAGTTGGAAACGTGTCAGTTTGTCGTTGAGTTCATTAAATTTGTACAGAAAAATTGGGACCAGAAAGATAATACAGCCAGTGCTTACCTTGCATGCAGCCGAACCTCATTACATCTCTAGCATTCCATATGGTCCAAAGAGCCCCAATCTAGAGTGATTTCTGAATGCAGAGCCAGGGAGTAACTTCCATCCATCCTTGTGTGTGGCCCCCAAACAAAATTTATGCAAAAAGTTGACTTAGTTATCAGGGCATCAAGATTGCTCCATTCAGAACAAGTATTTTTTGGGTTTTTTTTCCCCTTCTGGTTTTTAGGCTATAATGCTCGGAGATCATTTCTGGTAATACTCAGGAAAATCTCCCGAGGATTAATGTGACTAACATCTTTACTATCTCTCTGGTTCAGAACTAGCTTTCTGATTTGGAAAACCTATTCACTTGATAATGGGCACTATCATGGAGTTGTCCAGGTTGAGCTAGACAGTACGTGTAGGTACTAGTTAGAGTTTTCCTAAGAAATACAAACAATAGAATAAGCATAGGAAAAGGTTTATTGTCAGGAATTGGCTCCCTGTGATTATAGGGACTGGCAAGTTCTCTTTTGCTAGTGGGCTGTAGAGCCAATGATCTAGTAATGGTCTAAATCTTTTTCTGGTTTGGAAACGCAGGAGTCCAGATGAAGGCTGAAGTGGATTCATGATTTATCCCTTTGTACGGAGGTGTATTGTTCTTTTTTAACCAGGGTTTTACCTGATTATTTAAAATTAACACTTACTATTTTATTAAAAGTTTAGAAATTTAAATCCTATCTGAAATCTCCAGGTTTACACATGAAATTAGTTATCACTATCAAATTGTTTTTTTAAACCTGTGATCAGGTTTTACTTATCTAATTACTATTTTCATCCTTTAGATAAGACTAATACAACCCACTTTAAGAATCTTCTCAGGATCTATGTGTAAGAATATGATTGTAGGGGCCAGAGAGAGTAACATTAGGGAGGGAGTTTGCCTTGCATATATGGCTTACCGGCGTTTGATTCCTGTTACCCCATATGGGCTCCAAACCCACCAGGAATGATCCTTTAGTGCAGTGACCTGTTTTTATGTGGCCTCAAAAAAAAAAGAATGTGAGTGTATATTAAACAACTTCAAAGCTCATTGACAAAAGTTACCGTTTAAAAAATTAGAAAAAAATTACAGTTTGTCATCATATTGATCTCAAGAGAGAAAATAGAGGCTTACATTTTAGGGATTCTATCACTGACTTGTAATAGAATTACATGTATTCTGTGTATTTTACATGTAGAATACATGATTGCATGTATTCTAATACATTCTAAAATGCTTCTTTTCCATACAATGCGAATCTGTATTTGTGAGTCTTTGCAAACCTGATGATCAGGAGGCATTGTGAGGCTAATTCAAAAAAGGGTACAATGTTGAACTAGAAATGTATTGAACTAGGTAATAGATATGGTAAATGTTTTCTGGAAGCTAGTCTCTAGTGTTTTATATTGAATATATATAGTGAATATGATATGTGTATTTGAAATGTGTTTATTTATTTTTGATTTGGGAGTCATACTCTGGTGCTTAGGGCTTTACTTCTAGCTCATCACTCAGGGATCACTCCTGGCAGATTGGGGGACCATATGAGGTGCCAGGGATCAAACACAAGTTGGCCACATGCAAGGCAAATGCTCTAAATAGTATATTTGTCTGGTCCGTAAATTTAATCTGCATGTTGACATATAGTATTTGTATGTGTATCTTTATATATCCCTTTATATTCAGCTCGTATTTTAAGCAAGATTTAGAATTTGACATCTATTATTTTCCTCTTGTTACATAATTTAGATAAGCCAATACAACTCCATAGTTTCTCAGAGCTCCATCCAAGAGAAAACCTGATCTTCCCCCTTTAAGTTTCATCAGTAAATGCTCAGGTTGAGAGCCTTCTACTGAGACTATACCACCTACGGTAAAGCCTGGCAAGCTACTGTGTTTTATTTACTTTTATGCCAAAGACTAGTAGCTATTATGGACCTCAGTTCCATAACCTGAAGAATGGTTTCGGGCTCCTCCTGTCCCTGTAGCAAGTAGATGCCCTTGGGTTGCACTTGCTTCTGACAGGACTAATGGGGATGTTACTAGTGTCCACTCGAGCAAATCGATGAACAATGGGAAGACAATGATACAGTGAATAGATATGGTCATTAATAGACTTATTTATAGTTGTGTATTAGATCAAGTAAATCCTACCATGATGCCTCCATGTCCATTGTAAACAAAAAATAACTTATGAATTTAAGAAATCACTTGTATCACTTATATCACTTGTCTTCCTGTTGTTTATTGATTTGCTTGAGCAGGCACCAGTAACATCTCCATATGTCCTGTCACATGTTAGTGTAGCCCAAGGGCATCCGCTCCCTCCAGGAACACAAAGAGCCTTAGATCATTCCTTCAGGTCATAGGAATGAGGTCTATAATTGTTACTGGTTTTTGGCATATCAAATACCACATGGGTAGCTTGCCAGGCTCTGCTGTGCAGGTGGTATGCTCTCGGTAGTAGGCTCTCATCTTGTGCATTTGTTGATGAATCACAATGGGGGAGAGATCAGCTTTTCTATTGGGTGGAGCTCTGATGGGCTTTGAAGTCCGGATGTTGAAAATGACAGCCCTCATGGTGTGGGGGGTTCCTCTGGCTTCTTGTGTGACTCTATTGGGATGGCGGGCCAGGGCTAGAACTTCGCCTCCCTCCCGGGTGCCTCATGATCAGTTGAGCACAGGGAGAGTCTGTAGCAGCTCTGCCCTGTGTGTGAGTCTCTGGAGAGCCAGTAGCAGCTCTGTCCCGTGTGTCTGAGTCTCTGGAGAGCCTGTAGCAGCTTCGCCCCAAGTGTCTGAGTCTCTGGATCAGGCATCACTTGTATCACTTGTCTTCCCGTTGTCCATCAGTTTGCTCGAGCAGGCACCAGTAACATCTCCATACTTCCTGTCGTGTACCGAGTGTAGCCCAAGGGCATCTGCTCGCTCCAGGAACACGAAGAGCCTCAGACCATTCCTTCAGGTCATGGGAATGAGGTCTATAATTGTTACTGGTTTTTGGCATATCAAATATGGCACAGGTAGCTTGCCAGGCTCTGTAACATACCCGTAACAAAATTTAAATATCAAAATCATGGGGCCGAGCAATAGCCCAGCGGGTAGGGCATTTGCCTTTCCACGTGGCCGCCCATGCTGGCCTGGGTTCGATCCACGGCATCCCATATGGTCCCCGAGCACCGCCAGGAGTAATTCCTGAGTGCAGAGCCAGGAGAAACCCCTGAGCATTGCCGGGTGTGACCCAAAAAAAAAAAAAAAAAAAAAATCAAAATCATAATCCACAAAGCTAATATAACTAGTTATATACTACTAACACTGACATAACAGTGGGTGTTTTTTTTTTTCTTTTTACATCACACCTGGAAATGCTCAGGGGTTTCTCCTGGCTCTGCACTCAGGAATTACTCCTGGCGTTGCTCGGGGGTCCATATGGGATGCCAGAGATTGAACCCGGGCGGCATGGGCTGGCCGCGTGCAAGGCAAACGCCGTACCTGCTGGGCTATCGCTCTGGCCCCAATAACAGTGTTTTATTACCAATTTTCTCAACATTGATGATAGCATGAGAAAACAAATTTGGTCTTGATTCTATTTCAGCATCTTTTTTTTCGTCTTTTGTTATTATTTCTCTTTAGTTTTCCTATATCCTGGAATATTTAATTCACCTTTGTTTTTAAATTTGAAGAGCAAGTTGCTTTATATTTTTCATTTGGGGTTTATGTCCCTTTCTTTTTCTTTTATTGGATAAGGTGTTTATGACTTACTATGTTTCTGTAGAAAGATTGTCTCAAGAAGAAGCAGTTAATTAGTGCAAAACTTGGGTGAAATAATAATCAAGGTACCGTAAAATGAAATTATTTTATTAGAATGAGAATATCTCCACACTAGTGAAACTTTATGAGAGCTATCTATAAGGTAGCATTTTTCAAGAGCAATTTTTTGTAACCTTTGGCTGCCAGACAATTAAGTTCTAAATGCTAGTATTAATTTCAGTCTTATGTCAAGAGCCAAATGGATTGATATTGAAATATCAAAGACAAAGTACAGCTTTTCACATAAGCGTTTTAATGATAATAATGACTTAAGATGATAAAAATGCTGAAATAGAATATTATTCCCTTCCTGAAGTTTTCATAGTAAATGAAACTTTCCCAGGGAGAATATAGTTTTTGAGACAGGTTCACATTGGTAGGGCATGTCAGAAAATGATTCCAACTTGATTAAATCTTTTCTTTGTATATTCCAGTCAGCTCCTTGTCTTGATTATTGAAGCACAAACAAAATGAGAAGTTTAAGCCTTAGTAAAATGTTATGGAAATGTCAAAATAAGTAAACATAAAAAACTGGAGATAAAAGTCAGTATATGATAATTAAAACCCTTCCAGGTTGGGGGCTGATAAACCTATTAACGGAGCAAGTGTTAATGTGCCCAGCTAGGATTATTTTTGGTTTTCATATCTGTTCAAATGTAACTTTCTCAACAGTAATTTCAACGACCTATTAAAAAAGTTAGCTTATCTTTCAGTGGTTTCTGAATGTAGACTAGGGGGAACTGTGGTATGTTTATTCTTTGGGTTTTGGACCACGTGTGGGATTATTCCTGGCTCAGAATTTAGGGATCATTGGGGCTGGAGTGATACTCTACCAGGTAGGGGCGTTTGCCTTGCAGGCAGCCAGCCTGTGCCGGCCGGGTTTGATTCCCGGCATCCCATATGGTCCCCTGAGCACCGCCAGGAGTAATTCCTGAGTGCAGAGCCAGGAGGAACCCCTGAGCATTGCCGGATATGACCCAAAAAGAAAAAAAGAATTTAGGGATCACTCTCGGGGACGGGGCTGACCAGATGGGATTGAGTCCTGCTGTGTTTAGTGGTTACTCCTGTGTCCATACTCAGGGATCACTTCATGGGTACCTTATGCAATTCTTCGGGTTAAACCTGGTTAGCTGTGTGTAGGTCAAGTCCCTTACACTGTACCTGCTGTACTCTGTCTTTAGCCCCCCAAATGAAATGCTTGTAAGGGACATAAGGATAGGTAGGTCAGGTGTGCAGGGGCTTCCCGGTTTGATCCTGAGTACCCCTCTGGTCCCCTGAGCACTACTGGTTACTGGTTGTAGTCCTGTTTTTCTAGTGCAGCTTGCCCAAGCACTGACTATCAACCAGTTATCAGAGTTTCATCAAGAGTTACCCCCGGGGCCCTCTGAGCACTGCTATGGTGTTCGTCCTTCCTGCGCTAATAAAGAAGTACAGAGCAGGGGCCGGAGCGATAGCCCAGCGGGTAGGGCGTTTGCCTTTGCATGTGGCCAGCCCATACAGGCCCGGGTTCGATCCCCGGCATCCCATATGGTCCCCCGAGCACCGCCAGGAGTGCTTCCTGAGTGCAGCGCCAGGAATAACCCCTGAGCATCGCTGGGTGTGACCCAAAAAACAAACAAATAAATAAATAAATAAATAAATAATAAAATAAAATAAAAAATTTAAAATAAGAAGTACAGAGCAGAAAACATAGAAAGATACTTTGCATCACAAGGATATATTAATAAATTCTACATTTATTTGTTCAGACATTGTTTTTCTTTGAAGTATAATGATTACTTGATCGATTAACTTCATATATCGAAGTATAATGATAATCCTATAAAATATAATATGTAGTACACAGTATATTTTGGCTTTGATTTGAAATTTACTTTGTGTAGTTAGCACAGCTATTGCCCTATATATCCTTTCAGTTTCTGATTTTGTATGGTGTATTGCATTAGTTTTCCTGTTTTTACAATATTGGCAGCTTCAATTTATATTTTGAATGGCAACTTATGTGTCTGGCAGCATATTCTTTGAGATGGCATAGACAGTATCCTATATAAAAATTTAAATTAGAAACTTCACAAATCACTATTGATTGAAGATTTCAAAATGCCATGTCATTATGATAGTTTTCAAAATCTCTTACTGATAAATGTTTTACTTCCAACATTTATTTCATCTAATGAGATATCTCAGATTCAATGTTAAATCTCAGAATTCTTTGTTGAAATTATTTTTTGATGAGATGTAAATTTTTCACTACAAAGAAAATTGAAGTCTGTTCACATTTTCATCACATGTAATAATCTTGCACACGTGTGAAGGATACATTATATTCTTATTGCTAATATATGTTTATGATTACTTCAATTGTCATTTGTCTTGAATAATGACTAGGTTAATATTGCAGAAATATTTCAAAATTGGAAAACACGTGGACTGAATAATTTATAAGCCTCTATTAGACTTTTTATAATTTGAAGAAATCCTGCCACATATCCATTTTATGGCTGTAAATAATGAGTTTGACAATTCAAGGTTTTAGCAGTATGGCAGTGCCCATGGGTAATTTGATCATTGAAGAAATGGTCATCAAAGTCTTAGCCAAACATGAGAATTTCTGAAGAGGATCTTAATAGTGAAAGTGCTTTCTTTCCTGTTGTATAAAAATAAATTTTAATAGAATATATAAGCTCTCTATGTTTTATCTGGTGTTCTATTTGCCTTTATTTCATCCTCACTATTTCAAAGAGATTGAGGCTAGCTTGCTTGTCTTAAATGTGTTATGTTCTGAGACAGATTTCTTATGTTCTTGGATAACTCCAATTATAATTGAAATCAAAGTTTGCACATACAACCAATTAATTAAACAATATCGCTAGAATTATATTCTACAGCTGTTATTATGTATGGAATAGAGTTCTAGAAAATTTTTCTTTGAGGTTTAGCACTACTCTGTCTTGCATATGTTGAAGGTTAAAACTCCTTAATGGTTCTCTGAAAATTAGTGCCTTTTCTGCTGATTTTATATCATCAATATTTGTTATTCTTTGTGAATAAAATGATAATACGCTGTCACTGAACCTTAATCTATTAATAACATTAAAAATTCCTGGTGCAAAAAAGAGGACAAATGAGTTTCATTTATTTGTTTTAATTCCTGCTCTTACTGCTTTTCTCCTGTGGTTTAGAATATATAAACAGAAGGAAATAAAACAAAACTCTGGGAATCTGCGTGCCTTTTTTTTTTCCACTACACTCTCCTCTCCCTCCCTTCTATTTCTCACAATTGACTTTGGGTTTGTTTCAATATTGAAACAAGTGCTGCATGAAAATATTAACAGCTGGCTTCAGGAATCATCTGGGGGGGGTAGCGGCTGCACAGTTCTCATGGATCTTGTCATAGAACTTGGTCGAATACTCTGCCTGTTGTGATTAAATAATTGCTCATTAACAGTCTTTAAAAATAAATGTGAGAAAGAAGCATCAGCATGTAATGTGCTCTGCAATTTTGTTCCCTATTAGAAAGCAGAAGATGAAGATATTGTTCTCACACCTGATGGCACCAGGGAATTTCTGACATTTGAAGTTCCACTTAATGACTCAGGATCAGCAGGTCTTGGTGTCAGTGTCAAAGGGAATCGGTCCAAAGAGAACCATGCAGATTTGGGAATCTTTGTCAAGTCCATTATTAACGGGAGCAGCATCTAAGGTAAGCAGCTGCCAGCTTCATCCATCCATAGGCCTATTAATGGGAAGGCACGACACAAACACATTCTGACTTTAGATGGAGAGTCCAGGGGAGAGCAGTCTTTCTTTTTGTAAACGTTCTGTTATAATTATCCCGATAAGGGGGGAAATTCTTTTCATTTTAACAGTGCTGGTTAGGGCTTTACACATGTGGACACCACCAAAGTGAAGTGAAAATCCAAAGAAGTGGTTAAATTCCAGTTTTTTTTTTTTTATGTCTTTTTAACAAATGGTAATGGTGAGGCAAAGGTGGAAGGACTAAGACACTTAAGGTTGGTTGATTGTCAGCAATAAAAAAGAAAAGTTCTTGTGAGGATTTCGTGAGCCAAGGCTTGTTTATGTAAACTCATCCTGATACTGTCTTTGTCTCTGTCCTGGGAGTTCTTCCCTTCCTGGCTAGAGACAGGAGACCAGACACCTTCACAAGGAGACATTCATGCTTGCGTGTGTCCAGAATGGGGGAAGGAGAGCAATCCTACTGTGTCTGCGTTTCTCAGTTGCCTTCTGTGCAGAATGATCTAGGGTGACATATTTGGGGTGGCATATGCTGATGTCCTTAGCAGATGTTTTCTGGCTTCTTTACAGTATCTCACCATGATCGCACAACTTGCAGAAAAATTAGGGAATTTGGAGCTGGAATCTGTTTCTTTTACCACTACCCCCCACATCCCCATTTTTTGGTCTAACAGATTTCTCCCCATAGTCAGATTTTTAAATGAAGACTTAATCAATGCAAACTTGAGTTTTGGCACAGGTCTGCCATACAATAAAGGTTAATCTTCCCCCTGCACACCACTGCCTGTGGGTCACTTACTCTACTTTTCAGTGTAGAGAAAATTTCCTGGCTGTTTGTGAAGGGGCACTTCTCTTCAGTTGCCTAATAGCCTTGAGCTTTTGCTTGTCTTGGGTTGTAAATAACCTCTATGGGTGTCTCTGAAAACTAGAAAGTAATCACTTTGTGTCTTTTGAATTAGTATGCTATTTTGGTAAACAGATTATGATAATGACTTGATTTACAAATGTATAAATGATTGAAATAGACACAGGCTGCAATGGCTGCTTAGACGTTATTATGCTTGTGTTCAATTGGGCATAATCCATTAGGATTAAAGCACTTCTTTTTTTGGCTTTGTTTTTATTTTTTTTTAACTAAAGGCAAAGCAACTTCTTTATAACAGACTATTTAATAGCATTTATTTTTACCTGTTTTCTTCCCAGGATGGAAGGCTTCGGGTGAATGATCAACTGATAGCGGTAAATGGAGAATCCCTGTTGGGCAAGACAAACCAAGATGCCATGGAAACCCTCAGAAGGTCTATGTCTACTGAAGGGAACAAACGAGGAATGATCCAGCTTATTGTTGCGAGGCGAATAAGCAAGTGCAATGAGGTAAAAAATGAAAACTAAAAAAGACAAAAGGCACTAGCATTTGAAATGATAATCAGACCGCATTTCCACCCTAACATTGGGCAGAATTGGCAGGTCCTGGGACTTTACCTCAAAAGACTATCATTTAGTTTGCTATAATTTTATGATAGTATTAGTGGATTATGATTTGTCTTCTAAATTTTTGTAATCAATATATTTCAAATTACTTGTACCTTTTTTTTATTACCAATTGGGCAGATCAAACTGAGACTTTAAAGGTTTGCTTGTCTGGGTTCTTTTCTTGAAACAGGGTCACAGCCATTTGTTAAAAGCCAACAATTTCTATTTTGTTGGAGAGAGAAACTAAATCCCTAATTGCTTGTTCATTTATTTATCTGAAATGAAATTTCTCCTACGAAGTTCATAAAAGAGAAATCTTGCTAGAGTAACATTGGTCAAGAGCAGGTTTTCCTTCCTGGTCCTCAGTTCCTCTTCTTCCACCACTATACATATCCTTCCTTTTCTATAGAACACTCACTCACTTTATAACAATAATGAAATTAGTATAAGACGTAGCTGAAATAAAAGTAATTTACATGTTGTCTCACATTTTATGGTGTATAGCTTAAACCTAGGAAAATCAAACCACAGACAGAGGAACCTGTATATGGTGTTAAGTATTTTACCCAGACTGCTTATTTTTTTTTCCAGTAAAATCTATCGCATACTGCCATAGTGGATTCTAAACTTAGACTATAGGGTATAATTAGGATTGAGTAGAAAGTTATCTTCTTCTGAAGATTATTATTACCTACTTTCCCAAATAAGTGAAAACATACAAACATAAGTAAAATGATATGTTCTGCTGGGTGGGATATTGAAAGTCAAAAATGAAAATTAATATAGGAATCTTTAAAAAGCAAATTTCACACATAGATTATATATTATATGCAATATATTATATATTATATGCAACGGGTGGAGTCCGCACATTTAGAATGAAGCCTGATGAAAATATAAAGATCATTGCAATTGTTTCTATTATTTCTGAAATCCCCACATAAATCATTTTTGAGAAAATCCTCACATTTAGATGAGCTCAGTGAAGACAAGGATCTCATGCAATATGAAATTTATATGAATATTAAATTTCTTTCTTAATTTAAAAATGTATATTCTTTGCCATGAAACACTATTTTTGCTTGTTGTGATAATTTATCTAATTTTACCATATTTTGCAACAAAAATGAACACATAACTGGGTAGTAATTATATAGGTGATGGCCTCCCTGAAATGCTGTCAAGTGTTGTGTTAAATTTTTATTATATGTATTTATAAATGAAGGATGAATCAATAATAAAAAATTATTTTATGCAACAACAATAACAACAATAAATTCAATTGCATGTGTAGACGGATAGTTCAAAATACTGAGGTACTTTGTATGGAGGGACCTAGATTTCAATTCTGTTTGCCACCCTGGTCCCTGAGCATCAGCAAGATTGTCTCCCTCCCTCACACTAAAGCGCAGAGCTTGGAATCGAAACCCTCAACAACTCAAGGTGCACAGAAGCAAGAAGGGAAGGAATGAAGAAGCTATGGAGGAGTAACCTTAACTAAAAATCTCAGTGAAAAATTCTGGAGCACGAAAACATTCACTTTCATTAGATGCTATAAATGCTGCTCTTACACAGTAGGATGTTGGTCTGGGTTTTGCTTTTTTTTGCTTGTTTTTTGCTTGTTTTTTCCTCTAATAATAGTTTTATACTGGTTGCCATCTCATTCACCCATCATTTTCATGTAACTTCTGCAAAATTACAAAACTTCTACATAAAATCAAGCTAAATAGTGAGTTTGCAAGATAAACTGTCCAGTAGTAGATCATTTCATAGATGGAATAATTTCACATTTCATAGCATCATATTCATCAGACAGATGATTTTTTGAGCGTGCACTGTTTTCAGAAAAGTGTGTTAGGTGTGGGGCCGCTGTGGTAAATAATACAGATAGGATTACTTCTCATGGAACTTTTTTCTACTGAACATACTATATTCTTAATCTTTTCAAGCACAATCTGAAACACATAACACCTTAAAATTTTTTCTTTCAAAAGAAAATAATGTCACAGGATGACTTTTGTCTTATTCAGAGTATGCAGTATTGTTTCCCAAACAATTGAAAAAGAAACTGGTGCTAGCCTGAACGTGTTTTGGTAGAGGCACTGATTTTATTCCCTGATGCCTTGTAAAAAAACATAAAATTGGAATCCCGCTGAAATATCTTTGTGTTTCATTCACTTTTGCATATGAATTTCTGTGAATGAAAATGATTTAAAATAAGGGAACAGCTGCAATAGACAGTAATAGACTTTAATATT
This sequence comes from Cryptotis parvus, assembly GCA_021461705.1. Classification (NCBI taxonomy): domain Eukaryota; kingdom Metazoa; phylum Chordata; class Mammalia; order Eulipotyphla; family Soricidae; genus Cryptotis; species Cryptotis parvus. Next base: position 235,837 of record JAJIBD010001881.1, read on the forward strand.
CAATATTCCTTATGGTATCATTTTCATACATTGCTAGTTATTACTATTTCTTTGGATCTTGAGAGCTTATAAAACAATTATATCAAAAATATAACATGCACATTGTGCTTTCTTTGTAATAATAGCAAGAAGTCTTTTTGTACTGACAGGGTTTAACTGAAGAATTATATGAAGACAGAGAGTTAAATTCAGCTTCCCGTAAGGCATAAGACGTGATTTTTGCTGCCGTTGAAGTTATATATTACTGCTGGAAAAAACATCTCCGAATTACTGGGAGGATACGTGTAAATTATGTTACAGTAAATATTGATATAAGTATAAGGTGTCTTGTTGTCTTGAGTGAACTTTAAGCCAAAGCAAGGTCTATTACTCAACTAAGTAGCTTAGTCTTCGGCAACATCACACAATCTCACTTTTAGTCACTCATCATTAAATCAAGGGTTTATGTACTACAAGCCAAAGAAAAGGAGCATTTGCAAGAGGAAATTTCTTATCTTTATCACATCCCTCACTTCCTTTTTAAAAATAAAAGTAGTTGGGGCCGGAGCGATAGCCTAGCGGGTAGGGCGTTTGCCTTGCACGCAGCCGCCTGTGCTGGCCCGGGTTCCATCCCGGCATCCCATATGGTTCCCGAGCACCGCCAGGAGTAACCCCTGAGCAGCGCTGGGTGTGACCCAAAAAAGCAAAAAAAAAAAAAGAAAAAGTAGTAGTACTATATATTAAAAGGTTGTCTTTAGAAATTCATTTCCAAACCTGCATGCTTGGTTTCACCTCACCCCTGCATTTCCCCAGCTATTATCCCCTCACTGACTGCTTTTGCTGTTTGTGTTTTACAAAGCTCTTTCTGCACTGCTTGTTCTTACTCTGCACATGTCTATGGAGTAATAGTCATTCCCTGTTCCTCAAGATTCTGTTTGGAAGAATCTTGTAATCCTGCTTCCAGGCCTGAATTCTGTTTTATATGGTCTAGTTCCCCATATCTGTAGTAGTTACTCATGGAGGTATTCGCTGCTGTCTCCCTGATTGGCATGTTGCCCCCAAATTTGGGCTTTTTTTTTTCTTCAAAGCTAGTTTCCTAGTAAGATGTAGCTTCTACCTTTTTGCACCCCTATCTCCCCCCCCCATACACACACACACACACACACACACACACACCATGTAACAGGGTTCACCTTCCTACATACTTGAAGCTGTAGATCTGGTATTACTCTACCTTTTAATGCCTTTACTGTTTCTGTCGCTTCTAACTTGAGTCTCTTTCCTCAATCTTTCCAGCTCTCTTCTCCATCACTCCCACTCTTTGGCTCCCAGGTCACTGTCTCAAATCAGTTCTTCCTGCAGTCCTTGCTCATCCTAGAAATGTAGATAAGTTTTCTCCTGTAAAGTACTCTTTAAGAGTTCTGTTTATTTGTCTTCCTGTAGCCTCTATTACTCTGTTTTGGTTTCATCTTTGCTTTTGTTTTTCTATGGAAGTAAATTCTGCAAGCTGGGGTCTTAGCTCTGCCATATTCTTTTCACCAATCAGTGGAATCTCTCCCAGATCCTGATAACTAAATATATACTGAATAACAAGAAAAATAGTTCTAGAGAGCTGTAGGCTGCTCTTTTTAGAATAACTTGGTTTCTATAAGAGACTGAAGTTCTAAGAAAGTCATTTGACAGGTAACAAGATAATTTTTTTTTATCAGTGAGCCTACATTTCCTTTGCTTTCTTATACCTTTCTCTTATTTAAGTACATTTGAGAAACATTTCATTCACACTGATTATTTCTTTGAAGTGGTAAGGAAGTAGGTCTCACCTTCTTTAGTGTCCCTGGAGAATGCATTATTTGGTGGGGCGGGATAGTTCCCTTTCTCCTCCTACCCATTGTATTTTGGGGACACAGCTTGTGGTTTTCAGAGTCACTCCATCTTGGTGCTCATCAGTCATTCCAGCAGTGCTCAGGGAGCTTCCTGCAGGGAAAGCAAGTCCTCTGAGCCATCTCCTCAGCCACAGAAGAAATTTTAGTTTTTTACATGATTTTGTCATTGTGCAGAACATCTAAAGCAAGAAGCAGAAAAGTCATCACTCACTATCAAGGATGGATTTAGGGAAGTTCACGAAGAAGGCGAGTGTAAAAGGGGAGTCAGAATTTGACTATTGAAAACCTATTCAGGAGAATTACACAGAAATGTTTTAAGAAAAACTAATGCTTGTGGACTACTGCAATTCAACATTGTTACCATTCCTCTCATTGTTAGATGTCATTCACTTTCCCCATCATGTGGGAAGTGATTTCATGGAAAGCCAGTAGAGAATATACCCAGCTGTGCTTTTGACTTAGCCACATAGTGAAGGATTTAGTCATAAGGACTACTTGAAAATCAAGCTCTCCTCAGGTTTAATCCTCTTAGAAATACAAAGTTAGACCAGAATTTCAAAGAACTTCTGATATCATTTTTTACTTTCTTCATTTTATAGATTATGAAATTAATGCCAAGCGGTCAAGTGATTTGCTTAATGGGGACAAGGTTAAGATTCAGAGTAATTTAGAATCAAGGTGTCAATTCCTTCTGTCAGGTTGTTGGGCCTAATTGATTTTGGTTGTGTTGCTCGGGTAATTTACATGGTTCCTGCTAGAAAGTTATCTGCAATGACAGGGGAGGTCTGTGAGCAGAGGCAGTTGCATTCCTGTGGAATATCATGCGAGCTTTTCTCCTGCCTCTGATCCTTTCTGTTGCCCACATGAGACTGTGAAGGAAGGTTAGTGTGGATGTACATGAAAGTTATAGACATTTAAAACATTTCTAAAAATCAAATCACCATGAATTACAACGTTATTCACAATTGAGTTTAAACACCAATGCCTTCACCAGTGTCCTCTGCCCTCCACCAGTGTCCCTACTCTCCCTCCTACCCCCTAGCTTGCCTGTGTGACGGACACTTCTTTTCTTTTCCCCCACTTTTTCCCTTTTTAGATGCTGTGGTTTAAAATGCTGTTACTAATAGGGTATCACACATATCACTTCACCTCCATTCAAAACCTATTCCTCGTCCAGAGTGACCACTTTCTTCTCTCACTGTTGGAGTGATCTCTTCCTTGACATAGTCCCTCTCTACCTATAATATTATACATATTATATATTATATATATTACCTCCCTATCCCTACCTCCCTTCTTGCCAAACTTCCTATTTATATATAATACATGTTATATATAATATCTATATGGTATATATATAATATTACCTTTGGACATTAGTTATTTCCCTACTGTTTCTTTTATAATATGAATATGAATATGAGCCAGGCCATCCTGAGTCTCTTTCCCTCTGATCAATTTCATTCATCACGATACTTTCCATATCCATCCATTACCAGCAAATTGCATGACTTCTTCATTTCTTTTTTGCTTTTTGGGTCACACCTGGCTATGCTTAGGGGTTATTCCTGGCGGTGCTCAGGGGACTGTATGGGATGCCAGGGATTGAACCTGGGTTGGCCATGTGCAAGGCAAATGCCCTACCAGCTGTACTATGCTCTGGTCCCCACGACTTCTTCATTTTTTTTTTTTTTTTGCTTTTTTGGGTCACACCCGGCAATGCTCCAGGGGTTTTTCCTGCCTCTGCACTCAGGAATTACTCCTGGCGGTGCTCGGGGACCATATGGGATGCCAGGGATCAAACCCTTACTGGCATGAGCCGACCGGCGTACAAGGCAAACACCCTACCCGCTGGGCTATCGCTCTGGCCCCCACGACTTTTTTCATTTCTTAAGGTTGAGTAGTATTCCAGTGTGTCTGTGTACCACAGCTTCTTATCTAGTCTTGAGTGGGGCCTTAACAGTTCTCTCTTCACTAAAGCTAATCCCTGTGTTTTCTTACTTACTGCTTTGTGTTACCTGTCCTTACGTTCTCCAATATGTAATTATAATAAGGCATATATTACTTTTTATTTTGGCATTGTACCCTGCCCTTGCTTCTTTACAGAGTACTTCCATGAGGCTCTGTATGCTTAAGATCTCTTAGCTATTTTATAAAATATCAGATTCATTCACTTATGAATAAATTCAACTAATTATTTGTTCAGTTTTCACTCTGTGCTAGATATTAGGAACAGAACAGTCTTTAAAGACTTAAATAACAAATAACAAGTACAGGGAAATTGCTAATGAGGGTCCAGATTTTCATTTTCTGAGGAGGATTAGAGTCATACCCATGCCAACTTTTCAGTGTTTATAAGAGAGATGGTTGGATCAATTTTATTTATGTGAAAGATAGCATTTGACCCACTAATGCATGCTAATGACAACATAAAATTAGCTCAACTCCGCAGAAATTGTATTCATTTTTTAAAAGAAACCAATGATGGGCTTATTTTTATAATGAAAAGCAAATCCATTGGATTATTTCCAATTTTTTTTTTTCGGTATTTTTGAATAAAAAAGCAATTTGTGCTCATTTGTATTTATTTTTTTAAGAACATATTGCATCTATATTGCTTTTATATATTCACATTAGTCTTGGTATTTATACCTTTGTAGATAAAACCATGATAAATATTAATTCCCATATATATTATTAACATAACTCATTAATTTATTTTAAAAGTGACAACAGTGTGACTTTTAAACGTCTGGTTAAAGGCTAGGAGATATTCTCTACTTGTGATGTACATTTAGCTACCAGTCTACCAATATGACTTAGACTACATTCTTAGTAGGATGTGTTATCTGACTTTTCCCTCTAGTTCACTTTTCTTTAGTGGGTGGAAAAGCATTCTTATTTTTATAGGGATGAACCTGAGGGTATCAAACATCATAACAACTAATTGAGACTAAAGAATATTTTTTGCATGGATGAGGTCCCCAAATATATAATGGACATGTATATATGTGTGTGTGTATATATATATATATATATATGTGTGTATATACATACATACATACACATATATATACACATATACACATATGTATATACACACATGTATATATACATGCCCTTTATATATAATATATATTATGCCCATATACATATATATATGTATATTTGTACTTTAAACAACAGGCAGCAAAGTTAAAGTTACCGTTTTTACACTTTGTACTTCAATTTAAGATGAAATTTGACGGGTTTTTTGTGCGGAGGATGCCAAGGCCTGGGAGCAGTTAGCCCGCCACACAGCCCAGTTCTGCTCTTCCAGGCAAGGCTCTCCTGGGCACTGCCTCATGCCTTTAGCACATTCTCTTCTAAAAAAACTCATGTTCTTCCTACAACAATCATAAGATATAAAACAACACTGTGCAACCAAATCAGTTTTTTAAAAAGAAACTAAAAGGCATCATGTCTTCTGTTAAATATTTATGTCATAGAATGTTAAAGGCTTCATTTAAGCCCATCCTTTGTGATGAAAATTGAATGTAGTTAGGGAGGAGGTGTAGACACTTTTCCATGAAAATATCCAATCAAGTGCCTATTTCTTTGTGAACAGCAATTTTGATTTTCACTAGGAAGTCTGCTGCATGTTCTGTTTTTAATGAAATTTTTATTTGACTTTATAAAATTCTAAACAAGCCTCTTGAGGTCTTTAGGGGTATCTCATAAAGGAGCTTTATAGCAACTTTTATCGTCTAAGAACTTGTAGATTTATATAGTTAAATGTATTTGTTAAGCAAACAGGATGTGTGTCTGTCTTATAATAAGATTAATTATTGTATGGCAGGCAGTTTCAGTAAATAGAGACTTGTCTAACAAGTTTCTTTTACGTGCTCATTAAAAAATCATATGTATCTTGTTCTTAGGGAATAAGGGCCATTCCTGGTGCTTGTTTTCATTTTACCTCCCCAAAGTACTTTTGGTTTGTTTTTTTTTTTTTTTTTTTTTGCTTTTTGGGTCACACCGGCGATGCTCAGGGGTTTCTCCTGGCTCTGCACTCAGGAATTACTCCTGGCGGTGCTCGGGGGACCATATGGGATGCCGGGGATCGAACCGGGCCGGCATAGTCCCGGGTCGCGTGCAAGGCAAACGCCCTACCCACTGGGCTATCGCTCCGGCCCCCCAAAGTACTTTTGAATTTACAGATAATGTTCTTTCAGAAACTATTCTATTTTTTACACCAGAGACCCTGAATATTTAATTTGCTTTTCAGTAAAGATGTCAGTTATAATCTGCAATTTAAAAAAAAAACTAATAAAATAAATCCTCATTTCACAATTTAAACCTTATTGAGCCTAATTCACTGATGCTGCAAGTTTATTATTCTCCTGCAGTTTGTCTTGCCTCCAATTGTAATTGTGTTGACCCCTCAATGCAGTGCATCTCCCCAGTGCTTATCAAACTGGGAGAGATAAGTCCATAATTTAAAACTTCATTAAATATCTCATTTATATTAAAGAGATGATAGCTTCAAACAGCAATAATAATTTGTTCAGTCTGAGGAACTGAGACAGTTATGTTTTCATCTGTTTGGAATATGCAGACTTCTTGTACTTTGCTAGGTTGTGCTCCCATACTCTGTCCTAGTTCTCTCTCTGCCTTTGACTACAAACCAGCAAGAAATCCCCAGTAGATGTTAGTCCATGGGATCCAACTCAGAGGGGCGTTCCAGACTCTATATTGGAAAAGCTTTAGTCAGGTGTGTTCTGATCTTCCTTAAAGTAGATTTGCTTCAAGGCCTCCCTCGCATAGATTGCTTGTTCATCTTATTTTATGAAGAATTTGAGTGGTAGATGGAGCTGGAGCAATAGTATAACAAATAGAGCATTTGTCTTGCACATGGTCAAACTGGTTCAATCCCTGGCATCCTGGTTCAATCCCTGAGCACCACCAGGAGTAATTCCTGAGTGCAGAATCGGGATTAACCCCTGGTATTGCTGAGTGTGACCCAAAAAGAAAATAATAGTAATAATTTGATGGTAGAAGGCACATTTTTTTTTTTTTTTTTGCTTTTTTGGGTCACACCCGGCGATGCTCAGGGGTTACACCTGGCTCTGCACTCAGGGAATCACTCCTGGCGGTGCTCGGGGACCATATGGGATGCCGGGGATCGAACCCAGGCCGGCATAGGCCGGCCGTAGGCAAGCAAGCGCCCGACCCACTGAGGTATCGCTCTGGCCCCAAGCACAGTTATTTTTTTTTGTGTGTGTATTTTGTTTGGTTATCCCGTACTCAGGGCTTACTCCTCGTTCTGTGCTCAGGGATCACTCCAAAAAGTGCTGGAGGATCCATATGTGGTGCCAGGGTTTAACCAGGTGAGCTATAGGTTAAGGCAAATGCCTCACCCCCAGTACTGTCTTTTCAGCTCAGTAGCCATTTTAGAGAATGACATATTCAGTTTGGCAATAAAAGTTGGCCTATATCTTTTTTTTTTAATTAGATAGTAATCTGGTGCCCGCTTGAGCAAATTGATGATGAACGGGAAGACAGTGATACAGGATATATTTGTGAAATATGTGAAATATGTATCTTTCAGCTTTGTTAGAATATGTGGTCTTTTAATGTGGTTCTCTCAGCTACTGTTTCATATGTAATCTCTGATTATTTTTTATTTCTAACATAAGTTTAGGTCTGAACCTGTAAATGGTCTTTGGGTCATGCGGAGTAGATAGTAATTTCTACCAACATACCCACAAATGTTTACTAATCTTTAGATATATTTGCATTTCATGGGTGTGAAATGAATAGGTAAAATCCAGATACCATTCTGCAAAACATCCCTTGTGCAAGGCAACAGATCATAAAGAATTCTGAAGCAAATTATAACTTAAATGGACTTCAACAGATACAACAGTCAAATTGGAAAAATAAGCAAAAAGATAGGCTCTCTTTTTTTTTTTTGGTTTTAATACACATATTTTCCCTCCAATGGTTGAAATCTGACAGAACTTCATGGGAGGCACAGTGTAAAGTGGCTCAGAAAGTTCGTCATTAGGCAGAGCTGTCATTGCAAATTATTTTGGTATGGGGTGAAAAGTTCTAGTTCATTTGGTACCCAGTTGGATACAGGCCTTGGGCAAGTTGTTATAATTCCCCCATGCTGCTAATAGGCCTACAGTACTGATTTCCCCTATCTGCACTCCTTGCTTTCTCTATAGCCCAAGTCACCTGGAAGCCCCTCTGGACCTGAGCTGCCCATTGATACCATGTTGGATGATCGAGAACGAAGAATTTCCCATTCCCTCTACAGTGGAATAGAGGGGCTTGATGAATCGCCCACAAGAAATGCTGCACTCAGTAGGATAATGGGTGAGTCAGGTAAAACTGTTTATCACAAATTAATTTTATGCTTTGAGTGGTTCATGGAGAGGCTATTACTGTCATATTAATGCAAAGAGGACTGTGTGTTATTGGAGGAAAAGATCAGGTTAATTATCATATATGGAGTGTTAATATGAAGAAATCAATCAATACGTTGATTTGTTACGCGGTGTGTTTAGCTTCTGTAACATGGACGAAAAAAAAAATGATTGTCCAAAATGTTTTCCAGTGATCAGGTTGTTCCTAGCTTATGTGAGTTACTTAGTGAAGGAAGCTATGTTTGGAAAAAAAATAGTGGTTGATATTAAGAAGGCCTTAATGATTGTTTATGTATTTCTCATACTAGCATACTGTTTGGAAAGAAAAGAAATAGCCACATACTTATTTAGTATGTATAATATATGTCACATTTACTGGATTTTTACTTAGACTCAGGTTGCCATGTTATAATTGCATCTCTACTTTCGCAAAGCTTCATTTTAAAATCCGAAATCTTGTTTTCTGCATCCTTTGTTTGGATTCAACACTACACTGTCTGCATGGCCCCCGTTGGGTAATGAGGTTATTAGCACTTGCTCTGCAGCCTTTCTGCTCTCTACTAACAGATCCAGTTAATAAAGACTTGCTTTGCCACGGAGTAGTTGGATTTACTGAGTTGCTCATCTTGGGATTAGCTTGCGAGAGTTTTCAATTTAAAATATCAGAAGCTGTTTTGATTAAAATAGCACCTGACATAAAACACTTTTATTGCTGGTGTGTTTTGTAAGGCTCTGATATATAACCCGGCCCCTAAATTCAACTCTTTTTTTTTATACATGTAATGCAGATTCAGTACAATTCAAGTTTCTGTTATGAAGCTTCAGAGGAACAAAAAATTAATTTTATTTATTAGTGGGTGTTTATGGAAATCCTACTATTGGTGCGACATACATAGTTTTGCTACTGATACTAAGAAACAGTCTCTGCTTTCAAACCAATTTCTGCTGGGCATGATGGGAGTAAAGCATAAGGAAGTAAAATTTGTTGTTATTCTCCTAATTCTTCTAGGTTTCTAGTTTGGAAAAATTACTAAATTATCTACTTATTTCTACATGCAACTTACATGTTCCAGCTCTCTGAGTTTATCCTTGAAATACTTTTCTTTTTGTCTGTTAGGCCTAAGTGAAAGTTGAGGATGTAGCCAAGCGCTGCTTGCCTTGTAGGTGGCACTCATAGTGGAAAACAGTTTAGAGCACATCGTCTTTGTTTCTAATTGGTCACTTTCTTCATTGTTGTTGGCTTCCGTATACCTTTTGGCTTTGGTGCAAACTTTATTTTTGTTAAAATAACTTCTTATTGGTGAAAATTCAGATCCCTTGAGAGAGAAAGGGATATGCCCCTGCATCTATGTGCATACAAAGTGATTTGCTGTAATTTCCCATTTGTTATAGGAACATAGGACTTGCCATACTGAATCAGACCATTGGTCCACCAGTTCCTGTAACCTGCATCCTGCCTCCAAAATCCCTGGTGCTTCAGAGGAAGGCGGAAAACCTAAGCTTAAAGCAAAAAACCCCAAATTTGCCTAGTGACCTTTTGAATGTTGTATATTGGGATTGAGGATTCCTTCAGTTTCTTCATGGTCTATTTCCTTGATTTTGTTAGCTCTGACTTCATTGGTCCTTCTAAAATTGCATTATAGTTGACTGTTTTCTCTCCCCTTTGTAAAGATGTAATGGACTTTTAAAACTCCAGATGCCCCTTTCAGGACAGTAATTTCCTCCTTGCTCAGTGCTTTGTGATGTACTTTGTATGCCCTTTGGGGCCCAGTGAGTCTCCTGAGAGACTGTTAACCCTTTGGTGCTAGGCCAGATTGATTGGGAATGAGTTAAATATTTTCTCTAGACAAGTTTTATACATGTATTAATAATTACTGACCCATATAGTTCTGGCTTATCCTAAGAAATATATGTATATCTTGAGTTTTGTAATTTTATCAAGTATACTGTTTGGAAAAATGAGCATTTTAGTACCTTTTCTGGTGTTGTTGCTGGCCATAACAAACTAACGCTAGGTCGTTTTTCAATTAAAGTTATATTTATTGCAAATGATACTTCCTTGCAATAAAATATAAAAAGAGGTAGCAAATATAAAAAATTAGAGCTTGGATTTCTATTAACCTATACCAATAGAAATAGTATTTATTATTTTATATAGTATGTAGGGGTATGGAAATATCTCAGGTCTTGTTTGGTTAATGGTTGCTCTCTGTATATTTTGAATAATTTTGGGTAGACACTGGTATAGATGGTGGTATTTTTTTTTATTCTGCAGTGATTTCAAAATCACTTTATTTTGAAATTTCAGCTGTTCAGATTAAGAAATAATTATTCTTATGCAAGCAGGGTAAGTGTTCAAGTAGGTGTTCCTCATATAAGACAAAAGTAGTATTACACTTTCTGGTTCTTTTCTATGGGAATGAATCCCAGAAACAAGACTTCTACAAAATACCCCCCCAAAATGGAATAGATGTTTGAGTTGGAAGGATGTCACTTATTTTTAGCTACACTTTCCCACTTAACAAATAAAGGACCTAAGATCCAAGATCCCATGAAAATGTTTGGTTTATTTTGTTTCCATTATTTCCTATTTCTTAAAATAGCCCTCTGTGGGGAATACCGAGTTCAGACAGTGTTAGTTAGATCTATGAAATTTATTCTTCATAAGCTTCGGTTTGTGTCCACGTTTCTAAGAAACAGGCCATCAGCCAGTTTTCAGAACTTCTTGGAAACCAGTGTGATCCAGAAATTGAAGTGGATAATCCAATATTGAAGTATACTTGATGTACTCCAGACTGTTTATCATCCACTTGGGGAGATATAGACCAAAGATATCTTATATGTCTGAGGGTGAAAAGTTTTGTGTTTCAGAACCAAAAATGTAATGTTTGTTTTTAGAGTTCTGGGTCTCCCAGAGTACTCTCTCTGATAGATTTTTTAGCTTTGAGTGAAAAGTACCAGAGATATGACCAAAGATTTCTCAAAATTTTATCTATATTGAGTGACTTTCTACTGGTCTAGATTTGAAAAGATTAATTCTGGACATTCATTAAAATAAAACCTGTAATGAGCCTACATAAAATTTCTCTTTTTTAGAACCTTTAAAAATATTTTATAGTTAGCTGGACTGTTGTTGATGAAATATAATAGCAATGATACCAATAGTTAATTTTATCACTATGTAGAATATATAAAAATTCATCATAAGTTGACACTTGAACCTTCATCTTCCCTGTAATTTTTTGTTAGCTAGATAATTTTTCTGTTTCAAGTAAAACCAATATCTGTTGTATTCATTTTATAATTTAGTCTCAGTACTCTTTATATTTTATATATTTGTGGTAAGTTTTATAAAAATTACGTTGAAAATAATTCCATCTTATTAGGAACTCGACATAAGGAAATGGAACACTAAGGTTTTCTTTTTTTTATTATGGGGGCAAAATTTTTTCTCATTTCACCTGTTCCCTGATGCCATGCATGGTATTACCTTCTCTGTAATTGTACCAATAAATAAATGTTTAGTAAAACAAACATTTTGTATCTCATTGTTTCACTTCTCTGCGAGGTAATGAGTGCTTTGAACCATAGTTTGTAGTTGTTCTCTAGGTGAGAAAATGAAAAAAAATTAGGAAAAGCAATCAAAGATGTTTCAAGTTTGCTTTCAAAATTTCAAATTTATTATGTACCACACTTGTAAGCATGATTAAGAGATTAAGGTATGTTCTGGGTGGAGGTTAGTAGAATATAGAATCAGAGAGTTTAATCTTTCATTACCCATAATAAATTCCTTTGAGCCAAATCCTAAAGCTATATCCCTGACATGCTTGCTAGTTAAGAAGTGGAAAATTGATGAAAAAAATGACTCTTAGCTCTTTTGAATATTGCCCTATCAAATAACAGGTGAAAGAAAAATACTAGTATGTCTTACTAGTAAGACATTTACAAATAAATTTGTAAAATTTATAGCACTTAAGACACAATATTTGTAGCCTAAACTACTATTGTGAAAAAAGATCATCATGAAAGAACAATTTGATGATATGTATTACTTATTGGTTTTCTTCTGGACTGTATATTCTAAGCCCAGTTATTTTAATTTTTTGTTTTAAAGAATGAATGCTTTGTTATTGCAGCATAAATTTTATTTCTAATAAATTTTGTCTGTATGGAAACTTGGCTTTGAACACTGTGACAGTTTGTCTTCTCAGTGTCACCTGTCAGTTGCCATCAGTCTGGATCACCCTGGCTTTGTTATTCTGTAAAACCTTTTTGAGAAAAGAAAATGTCTCAAGAAAGAAATTCCTTATTTAATTTATTTTTATTTTTTTATTTTACTTTATTTTTATTATAGCACCGTGGGAAAGACATTTACAGCTGTTCAGCTGTAAATGAGAAAGACATTTACAAAGCAGTCATACAACATTGCAGCACCCATACCTCCACCAGTGCCTGTGTACCACCAGGAATGTCCCAGATGCCTTCCCCACCTTCTGCCTGCCTGTATAGTAGGCACTTTTTTTTCTTTTTGGGTCACACCCGGCAATGCTCAGGGGTTACTCCTGGCTCTGCACTCAGGAATTACTCCTGGCGGTGCCCAGGGGACCATATGGGATGCCAGGGATCGAACCCAGGCTGGCACAGGCCAGCCGCATGCAAGGCAAACACCCAACCCACTGGGCTATCCCTCCGGCCCCACTTTTTTTTTTTCTTTGGGTCACACCCGGCAATGCTCAGAGGTTACTCCTGGCTCTGCACTCAGGAATTACTCCTGGCAGTGCTTGGGGGACCATATGGGATGCTGGGGCATGGATCCGGGTTGGCCACGTGCAGTGCAAATACCCTACCCACTGTGCTATCGCTCCAGCCCCTAGTAGGCACTTTTCTTCTCTCTCTTGCCTTCTCTCCCCTTTTCTTACACATTGTGGTTTGCAATACATGCATTTAGGTGTTAGCATGTATATCCCTTTGCCAACATTCAAAGTTCAGTTCTAGTTTGGTGTTGCCATTTCCAACAATTAGTAGTATATTATATATTTTTTGTCATAGCATTCATTAAAAATTACTAATTTTCACCATTTACTAAAACACACATATATATATTTCAAATCAAAATGGTTTTCCTTGGGAAACATAAGAGTTTTATGTAAAATTGTTTCTTTTTTATTTTTATTTATTTCTTTAAGTATTATATTATACCACCGTGAGATATACAATCATAAAGATACACAATTAAAAAGTTTGGTCATACAGTGTTCCAGCACCCATTCCTCCACCAGTGCCCATCTCCCACCACCAGTTACCCTGTCCCTCCCCACCTCCCCAGCCTGCCTCCATGGAAGGTTCCCCATTTCTTTCCCTTTCTCTCTTTCTCTCTCTCTCCCTTCCTTCCCCTCCAGACTATGGACTACAGAACATATATTAAAGGGCTGTCATGTGTATCCTTTTGCCTGTATTTAATGCTTCGGTTCTAGGTTTTTATTTTTTTCTTTAATTGATATGATGGATTATGTTGATTGACTTGCGAATGTTGAACCATTCTTGCATTCCCGGGATGAATCCTACTTGGTCATGATGTATAATCTTCTTGATGAGTCTTTGGATTCTGTTTGCTAGTATTTTGTTGAAGATCTTAGCATCCGTGTTCATCAGGGATATTGGTCTGTAGTTTTCTTTCTTTGTGTTGTCTCTCCCTGCTTTGGGTATCAGGGTGATACTGCCTCGTAGAATCTGTTTGGTAGTGTTTCTGTTTCTTTTATTTCCTGGAAGAGCTTGAAAAGGACTGGCAGTAGGTCCTCCTTAAAGGTTTGGTAGAGTTCACTAGTGAATCCATCTGGACCTGGGTTTTTGTGTTTGGGCAGACTTTTTAATTACTGTTTCAATTTCCTCGGTGGTGATAGGTTTATTCAGGTATTGCAGGTCTTCTTGTTTCAGCCGTGGGAGGTTATAGGACTTCAGGAATTTATCCATTTCTTCCTAAATTCTTGTGTTTCAAGGCATACAGACTCTCAAAGTAATCTCTGATGATTTTTTTGGATTTCTGTGGTTTCTGTTGTGATGTCACCATTTTTATTTCTGATTCTGTTTATTTGGATTCTCTCTTTCCCTGTCCTTACAAGTCTTGCCAATGGTTTGTCAATCTTGTTTATTTTTTCAAAGAACCAGCTCTTGGTTTCATTAATCTTTTGGATTTTTTTTTTTTTTTTTTGGTTTCCAACTCATTGATTTCCTCTCTAAATTTTATTATTTCCTTTTTTCTGCCTGGGTTGGGCTCCTTTTGTTGGTCTTTTTCTAATGTCTTCAGCTCTGTAGTCAGGTTGTTTCCTGATGAATGCTTGCAGAGCTATAAACTTTCCTCTTAACACAGCTTTTTGCTATGTCCCCCCAAGTTCTTATCGTTGTTGTCTTCATTTTCATTTGTTTCCAGAAATCTTTGGATTTCCTGTTTGATTTCTTCTATGAACCATTGGTTGTTCAGCAGTGAGCTGTTTAGTTTCTAGGTGTTTGATTTGACTCCCTGTTTCTGTGTACGGTTAACTTCCATTTTCAGTGCATCATGGTCCGAAAAGATAGCTGACACAATTTCTATCTTATTTTATTGAGGTATGCTTTGTGGCTCAGCATGTGGTCTATCTTGTAGAATGTTCCATGTGCACTAAAAAAAATGTGTATTCAGCTTTTTTGGCATGAAAAACCCTGTATATATACACTAGCTCTCTTTCTTCCATTTCTTCCTTCAGGGCCAATATTTCCTTGGTGAGTTTCAGTCTTGTTGATCTGTCCATAGTTGATAAAGTAGTGTTAAAGTCTCCAACTATTATTGTGTTACTGTTAATAACTTCTTTGAGGCCTCTTAGCAGTTGTTTTATGTATTTTGCTGGCTCCTCGTTGGGTGCATATATGTTTAGTAGTGTAATTTCTTCCTGGTATACATACCCTTTAATTAATAAGAAATGGCCTTCGTTGTCCCTTCTAACCTTTTTCAGCCTGAAGTCTATATTATTTGATACTAGTATGGCCACACCAGCGTTTGTGGAGGAGTTGTTTGCATGGAGAATGGTCTTCCAACCTTTGACTTTGAGTCTGTGTTTATTCTGATTATACAGATGTGTTTTTTGTAGACAGCAGAATGTTGGGTTCAATTTTTTAATCCATTTTATCACTCTGTGTCTCTTAATTGGTGCATTTAGACCGTTGACATTGAGAGACATTATTGTCATCGGATTTTGTGCCATCTTTCTGTTTGTGCTTATTGTGCTTTTGGGTTTGGTCATATTGCAGTAGACCCTTCAGTCCTTCTTTTAAAGTTGGTTTTGATTCCATGAAGTTCCTGAGTTGTTGCTTATCCATGAAGTTGTGTATCTTTCCTTCATATCTGAATGTGAGTCTGGCCGGGTACAGAATTCTTGGTGAGACCTGCAGTTCATTGGGCCTTTTCACAATATCCCACCATTGTTTTCGGGCTCGGAGTGTTTCATCAGAGAAGTCTGCTGTAAATCTTAGGGATGTTCCTTTTTATGTGATTTCCTTCTTTGATCTTGCTGTTTTCAGTATTCTATCTCTATAGTTTTTTCATTCTAATTAAGATATGTCTTGGAGTATTCTTGTTGGGGTTTCTTTTAGCTGGTATTCTACGGGTTTCCTGGATCTTGAGGTCAGCATTTTTTAGTTCCTTGAACTTCTCGGCAATTATGGGTTTGACAGTTTCTTCATCAGGGTTTTCTTCTTGCCTTTCTGGGACCCCCAATGATTTGTATGTCATTTCTTCTGCTTCATCCTGATTATCTCTTGTTGTCTGTTTGGTATTTGTGAGTCTTTTTTCCATCTTCTGATGTTGTGTAAAGAATCTTTCGAACTCGTCTTTGAGATCACTAATTCTTTCTTCAGTAGCTATTATTCTGCTATGGTGGCCTTCCACTGTGTTTTTCAGTTCACTTACCTCATTTTTAATATCTGTCATTTCCCTTTGCATTTTCCTCACTTCTTCTCTCATGTCCTCTTGTATTTTATTGATTTTGCGTTCCATTGCTTCTTTGAGTTTCTTATGCATCCTTACCATTTCTTTCCGAAATTCCTTATCTGAGAGGTTATACAACTCATCGGTATTGCTTGGCTCATCTGGACTAGTGACTTCACTCACTGAGCTTTATGGAATTTTGTGTTGCTTTACTATTATGACTATTGTAGTTCACAAATGTGAGTTCTTGGGTGACTAGATAGTACAGTTAGTAGGTATCTGGGCTGTTTGCAGAGTTTGGGTGATTGGCAAGGAGTGTAGGAACAAAGGTTCACTGGTACCTCATGCAAGATAGTAAGAAGCGCGTCCGCCCGGTTTTGAGATTTTGGGATGTGGGTGTCGGGTTCTGGCCTGTTCCCTGGGGCTGATTGGGTCCAGCGGGAGACACAAGGATCAAACACACACCTGTGAGGGAGGTTGCAGACGTTCTAGGGAAGCGCAGGGCCCAAAGGGTCCGGGATGGACCAAGGCCATTTGCGTCAGTTCTCATTGATGGATGTTCTGGCTGTTCCCTGGGGCTGATTGGGCCCGGAGCGCAAAGGATCACACATACACACCTATGGGAGAGGTTGCAGATGTTCCCGGAGCGCAGGGCCCAAAGGGTCCGGGGGTGAGACCAAGGCTGTTTGCCTCAGTTCCTGTTGGTGGAAGTTCTGGCTGTTTCCTCGGGCTGGTTGGGTCAGCGGAGACACAAGGATACACACACACACACACACACACACACACACACACACACACCTGTGGGGGCAAAATTGTTTCTAAGATAGGTAGTTCTAACTAATAAATTAATTTGGAATTTTTAGCCAATTGACTTTTGTGTTTTGAAAAAACATGAGTTTTCTCCTTTATTGAAATATTTTGAATATTATATGTTAAAATTTTTAGCATATTCATGCCCTCTCCAAGGTCCTAAAGTTGTGTTAGGGTAAGTCATCAGTTATATATAGTTTATTTTTGTTTGTTCGTTTTGGATTACACTTGGCAATGCTCAAGGGTTACTCCTGGGTCTGCACTCATGACACTAGGCTTGTTCAGGGGACCCTATGAGGATGGAACCCAAGTTGGCTGCTTGAAACAAATGCTCTACTTGCTGTACTGTTGTACTTTCACTCCAGCCCTACATTCATACATCCTTAAGAGCATTTTCTTTTACATATTGGTTGATCTGTTGATTGATTGGTCCTGTCCAATCATGCCATGGGCTGCAGTCAAGGAGAAAACATAGGCTCAACCACTGAGTTATGTACATCTCCTTTCTCAAAGGGTTATGTTTGAAGTAACTTTGGTCAAAAAAAGACCATTGTTAAAAATCATGAACTCACGGCCAGAGCACTAGTCCAGTGGAGAGGGCATTCGCCTTGCACGTAGCCAACCCAGCTTCAATTCCTGGCATTCCATATGGTCCCCCATGCACTGCCAGGAGTAATTCCTGAGAACAGAGCCAGGAGTAAGCTGAGCATCACTGGGTGTGGCCCAAAAAGCCAAAAAATAAAAAAAAAATTTGAACTCTATTCATAACTGTTGTGCTGTTATTAAAAAAAAAACTTAAAATAAAAATACACCAGGTATAAAAATTTGGGCAGGTATGGAGCTTCTTTGTTTTGATTGGGAATCAGTATAGGTAACTAAACATGTTTGTACCTTGGACTTAAAATCTGAGTTCCTGTAGTTTTCTGAGAGGTGACCAAGATATTGGTCTGCCAACTTCATTATGAGAGCCAGGTCTGTGGACATACTCATACCATATGTGTTTCTGTATAAAAATCTCTATTGTAAATTTTCTGATATTATTTTTTTTTCTCATAAGCATGGTAGATAATTTGGGGAGGAAACCAGAGGAGCAATAGGTGTTTTGAGGAAGAAGATGACAACATTTGGGCCTAGCTTTAAGGATTCAGGGTTTGAATTATAAAGTTGTCCCAAGAAATGTAAACACATGCCATGCTGATGTGCAAACATGAACAGGTTTTCTTAAAAGAAATAAATCAATAGAGACAGTTTTTAAGTCTTTTCTTATCCTACATTCTACTGTATTTAGACAAGTCAAAATTAAAGGCTTCCATGAAATGGTCTAAAACCATCTAAGCAGGAAATTTGTGATCTTTCTTTCCTGTGATTTCCCTCTGCGAATTTGATTTTGGGCATACCCCTGTTTGAGTCATACAGAAACACCATGGGCTTTTCTCCATCTCACACTTAACGATGTTTTTGCTGCTGTTTAAAATCAGTTTCATCATTTTTCCAATGGACAAGACATTAAGTCTATTACTCAGGTGTTTAGTTTCAGTAAGTCATCATTTATACTTTTTATGTGGCTTTTTTTGGGTCACACTTGGTGATGCTAAGGTGTTACTCCTGGCTCTGCACTCAGGAATTACTGAGTGCAGTAATTCCCCAACATCAACTGCCTTCGGCCTTCCAAGCAGTTGTACCAGTTGCATGTTCCAATGCCTTTGCTATGTTCCAATATCGATGAGACTTTTGTCTCCCTCCCTAAGATGAGTTGTTTCTTACCATACATGGTAGGTGCCCAGCAAACATCTCTCCTTGTTTCATGATGAAATTTTTCAAAGGATGTCTCCAATTTAAAATTCAGATAACATCTTCACATTTTTTGAAAATATTTTTTAGATCTATAAAATTGACATATTTATTCATTTATAGTGTCGAGGGATTAGGCTTAGAACTGTCTGTGTTCGGGGGCTACTCGTGGTCATGTTTGCAGATCATGTATGGTTCTGGAGATCCAATGAGGACTGGCTGCATGCTAGGCAAGCACCTTAATCCATGTTCTGTCTCTCTAACCCTGACTTAGGAAATTTAAACTAAATCCTAGGTTTATATAGCTGTTATGTTACAGGAAAGAATAAAATGAGATCTCATTTGACAGTCATTGAGCAAAAAAAAATCATGTATATATATATATATATATATATATATATATATAATACTTGATTCTATTTTGTCCTGCCAGATGAAGCAGATGTATGGAAATTGAGACATTTCCTAGTGTAACAAAACATTAACATTTAATAAATATATCCACTGTATCACTATCTTCCTGTTCATCATCGATTTGCTCGAGCGGGCACCAGTAACATCTACATATGTCCTGTCTCATGCAAGTAGAGCCCAAGGGCACCTGTTTGCTCCAGGAACATAAAGAGCCTCAAACCGTTCCATCAGGTCATGGGAATGAGGTCTATAATTGTTACTGGTATTTGGCATATCAAATGCAACACAGGTAGCTTGCCAGGCTCTGCCGTGCGGGGCATACTCATCTCTAGATGAGATGAGTATGCTAATAAATATAAAGCACATAGATTGATGCCTAGAATTTATTTTTTCTTTTTTTCACTGAACAGGTAAATATCAGCTGTCCCCCACAGTGAACATGCCCCCAGGATGACACTGTCATCATAGAGGATGACAGGCTCGCCGTGCTCCCTCCCCATCTCTCTGACCAGTCCTCTTCCAGCTCCCATGATGATGTGGGGTTCGTGACAACAGATGCTGGAACCTGGGCTAAGCCACAATCACTGATTCAGCAGACTGGTAAGATCATCTGTGCTTGTAAGGCCTTAGTTCATAGCATTCCCACTTTGCTCTGTATTCTAATGATATATCACTGAACACAGTAGTATTTTTATAGCAGTGTTCTTTCAGTTTTCATGATTTTTAAGCTCTTAATTATTACACTTTTGTTTGTGTATCTTGATTTCTGTATCACATCTGGTGTTCAGGGCTTTCTCCTGGTTTTACACTCAGAAGTTATTCCTGGTGGTGCCTGAGGGACCATGTGAGATTCTGGGATCGAACCTGGGTTGATGGCAAGTGCTCTGTTGGCTGAACTATTTCTCCAGCCTAGTTGTTATTTTTTTTGTAAAGAATTACCCCTAATCCCACATATTTGTCAAAAACCTTTCCAGTCTGTAGTTAATAATCTGTCTGCCTTCCCTATTAAGACAAAGTAAACAATAAAACTTATAAAACTAGAACTAACAAAATCTTTTTTTAAACTTCTTTTTCCCTCCCGCCTATTTTCTCTTTCTTTTATTCTTGGTCCATACCTAGCAGTGCTCAGGGGTCACTCCTGGTTCTGTGCTCAGAAAAATCATTTGTGGCACCAGGGATCAAACTAGAGTTGGCCACATCAAGTATCTTAACCTTGTGCTAGCTTTCCAACTCCTCTACTTATTTATGCTTTGTCATCTATTTTTTTTTTAGGTTAGTATTAATTTGAGAAAATGTTTCTCTGTCAAATGCTAAGAAAACTCTCAAGATTGCTGAGAGCCTATAACCATGATTTCACTTGGGCCAAATTAACAGTTGTCAGAAAACTCTAGAAAAGTGTGCCAGCCATACCCAGAGCTGCTCAGGGGCCGTTTCTGGCTCTGTACTCAGGATGTGTGCAGGAGTCCAGGTCCTTTCCGCCCCCACACAGTAGTGTGGAACAGGGCACAGCTGCCTACAAGCAAGCGCCTCGCCTCCCTCTGTTCCCTCTCCAGAGAGCGTTCTTTTAAGATGGTTTTCTTTTTGAGTGCCCTAACAACACTATTTGGAATAATAATTTGTATTTATTTGTAAGGATAAATTTGAGGGAAGTCTGCTACTGTCTTTTCTCCTGCAGCTTTAAAAGTAAAGGAAAGCATTTGAAAATTTTGAGCCAATTTGTGGAACATTGCTGTGAATGTGTGCAGTAATTTGCATGTCTAGTAATTATGTACATAGCATAGTTAAGCCAAAGGAAAATCCCTCATAGGATGACCTTGTTGGGTTGTTGATAATTAACAAAAACCATGTGAAGCATTATCCCAGGAGTTTCTTATCACCCTTTCTCTGGGGTCTTTATGAATATATCAGCAAAATTATATTTAACTGGTATGGTACCGTTCCTTTACCAGTTAGCCATTTCTATTCCTACTTTTTCCTCAGGTGTGTCAATATTAAATATTGGATTGAGGAAGACTAGAAGACTGGCATTTATTTGTGTTAACATTGTTGTAATGCTCTTTTTTTTGTGGAGGGGGGAGAATACATTGAGAGTAAGTCATTTTATAGCATTATAGTTATATCAATGAATATACACTGATGAATTTCCCAACATGGATGTTTCCTCTCCCGTCCTGGTCTTATAATGAGAGAGCAAGACACAAAGCAAACCACCCTTCTCCTTTACCCCACTTCCCTAGATCTGTTCCCAGTTGCTTTTCCCACCAGTCAAAACTGGTTTGGGATTCTGCTGGGAGTGGGGGAGGGTGGTGAGGAGACCGTAATGGGCCCTCGGATTCTTTCTTTCTTTTTTTTTTTTTTTTTTTTTTTTTTTTGGGGGTCACACCCGGCAATGCTCAGGGGTTACTCCTAGCTCTGCTCTCAGGAATCACTCCTGGCGGTGCTCGGGGGACCATATGGGATGCCGGGGATCGAACCCGGGCCAGCACAGGCCGGCGCGTGCAAGGCAAACACCCTACCCGCTGGGCTATCGCTCCGGCCCCTGTAGTAATGCTCTTAACAAAGTAAACCACTTCCCAGTCCTCTCCCACATTCCTTTTCTCACATGGTCACACAAAGATAGAATGTGTTGTCTAATTATGTGGTTGTTGTCTTGGAATGAATCTCACCTGTTATTTGCATCTTCAAAAATTTCATCTCTAGCTGTGCTTTTTTCTTAGCTCTCTTACAGAAACACAGCATTTAAAAATAGAGTTAAAATAGAGTTACACTCAAGCCTGCATGATAATGTATCTTTGAATGAGATTTCTGGTTTAACATAAGGGGAAACTCCAATGTAAAGTAAAAACCCAATTGAAATGTGCAGATACTGTTAACATTTACTGCTGCCATTTATATCTGTTTCTGAAATTGGAAGCAACAACAAAGAGAAAGTAAAGATTCAGTATTTGCTGTAATCATCTTGGTGACTAAAGCCTTTGACTCTTCACCATGATGAGAAAATGTGAAGGTGGTCATAGCACTGGACCTGGTCGGCACCTTTAGAGCACCATTGATGAAATTAAATAAATAACTAGTAGAGATAGATTGTGGCATTAATTTCCTTAAGGAAATTCATGAAATGTAAGAAGTTGTGTGGTTTTTGCTGTGAGGAGTGTGAGCAAGTAGAATATGAATGAAGGGTTATCCAAACAAGAATGGCAGCTGTTCTGAATCCCAGCAGAAAATACCAGCTTTTCCAGCCTGACAATGTCTCCCTAATCCTTGATGAAAATGTTATGAAAACAAAAGGGCAATAAGACAGGATTAATAACTGGAATTTTAATAACATTGAGGGTCAGGATATGGTTACATTTTTAAAAGGAATCAATTGTCAGTCCAGCATCTATCTTGTTAAATATTTAGTTATTGTTTATTGTGACTGAAAGTAGTTCGATGGGTATATGAGTAGGGAAGGATAAATTCTGTCTTATTTAAGGATACTTCATTATTTTAAACCTCTTATTAACTAACAAAGTAATTTAAAATTTGAAATTTTTTTCTTTTTTTCCGAACTTAATTTTTTTATTTTTAAAATTTGAAATTATTAACTTTTTTACAGTTAAATTGTTAAATATTTTTACAGTTCACCACATAGCCGGAAAGGCTAAGTGACGCAGTTAAACTTTTAATTTGTTATCTAATTGAATGTACCTTATTCAGCCCATTAACTGATGTGAAAAGTACAACAATGTTTATGAAAGGAAAAAGACAAAGTGCCATATTCTAAGTTTAGTGACAACATAATTTCCAGATTAAGTTATATCACTAAATTATGTTAGTGACAACATAATTTCCAGAAAGAGGATATAAAAGTTAGTTTAGAATATGCTAATCGTATCAGCAACAGTTTATTTGAAATATAATTTATTAGTAATTCATATTGCAGATATATTTCAGGAATTAGGGGAGAATATAGGAGCTGTGGAGCTTCCCTTGCATGATGGTTTGATTCCCAAGATTGGGTTTGTCCATAAGCACTAAATGGCTCAGGCTGTCCCATGTCCCCACAGGACTCAAGCATTCTGTATCCCCCCCCTAGCCTTGAACCAGCCCAGAAGTCCTTGGGAATGAGTCCTGAGACCTGAGAGCCTCTCTTGGGAAAACATCTTTCCAAATTAATATATTTCAGAATCATTCTGCTTACAGAACTAATGCATTATTGGAGTTCAGGTTTGAAAGTATTTCATGATAATAGAAAAGGTTGGTTGAAAACTAATGTAAAATGGTTGACCATTTTTCTTGGTAGATCAGTTTTCTTTTTTAGGGCCACAGGGTTGAGCCACCCTATTGACACAGAGGGCTAACTCCTGGTTCAGTGCTCAGGGCTATCTCCTGATTCAGTGCTCAGGGCTAACTCCTAATTCAGTGCTCAGGGCTAACTCCTGATTCAGTGCTAAGGGCTAACTCCTGATTCAGTGCTAAGGGCTAACTCCTGATTCAGTGCTAAGGGCTAACTCCTGGTTCAGTGCTCAGGGCTATCTCCTGATTCAGTGCTCAGGGCTAACTCCTGATTCAGTGCTCAGCGCTCACATCTGGCAGTGCATATATAGTGCTGAGGGTACTGAATATGCTTCCAGTGTTCAAAATTGGGTCAGCTACATGCAAAGCTAGCACCATACCCACTGTATGATCTCTCTGGCCATGAGAGCAATTTTCAATATTAAAAATGATTCCTATTGGAAATATAAAGAGTTTGTTACTACTCAGGCCATGTTTCTTTTTCTTTTCTTTTCTTTTTTGTTTTGTTTGGTTTGGTTTGTGGTAGGAGCACAGCTGATGATGATCAGAGGTTACTCCTGTCTTTGCACTGAGGAATAACTTCTGGAAGTGCTTAGGGGACCATGTACGATGCCTAGGATCAAATCTGGATGGCTACATGCAAGGCACATGCTCTTTTCTATACTGTCTCTCCTGTCAAAGTTCTCTAATATTATTTTTAATTTTTTATGCCAGGGCTGTTTTTGAATGGAGATATGCTTTTGATATCATAATCATAGTAAAATGTTTAGTATGAATATTGCTATATAAGTGTGTCATATGAGGCTCATACTTATGTCTAAAATCTATTACACAAATATGTATAATTATATATGTAAAAAGGCACCTCGAGTTTCAAGGTCTGCATGAGCTTGGTTCTTCCAACTCAGCAATTTTTTTTTCACAGTTTTAAAAAGTAAATGTTAGGGGTGCTGGAACACTGTGTGACCGAAACCTCCAAGCGTGAACAACGTTGTAATTGTATATGTCACGGTGGTATAATAAAATGTTAAAAAAAAAATAAAAAAAATAAAAAGTACATGTTAAAATATAAATAAAAAGATACTTGTGGAATTCAAACACAGTTGTATGTATGAGGATCGTAATATAGTGTTTGACACACACAAAAAAAAATGTTGTTCTCACCTTAGGCCAAAATCTGGTCTCTGTGCTGTAATCTCTGTCTGCAGCACTTGGGACAGGCCTCTGGTGAGGCAAGGTGGGTGCTCAACATGCAGTATGCAAGGAGCTTCTCACTCCCAGCTCAGAGCCTGAAACTTCCATGAACCGCATTCAGATTCTGGGCACTTGGTAACTACATTGCCCCATCCTACGAATTTCTGTATGTTTTCTTCTGTCTAAAGCCTTCAAGGGCGTAGTTCCATAATCATGGTTTGATATAGAATGTCTTAGTTAGGTAATGATAACTTATTTTGTACAGTGGTTTGCAATTGATAAAGGGCTTTTTAAACCATCTATGCTTTTGTATTAGTGTAAGATTGTTGGCTCTCTACTCCTTATTGAGCACATTCAGACGTGCACTCACAGCATTTCAGCTCACTTAACTCTATGATAAAATGTCTTTCTTAATATTTTCCTTTTCAAACTGTTTATCTTTTCTCTGTGAGTCCACATTGTATAATTCTCAGTAAGTTGCAATAGATTTTCTGATGATTACCCCAAACAAATAGCTATCATTTTATCAAAATGTATGACAATTTGTATAAAGCTGTAAGGGGCTTAAGAAACTTGTTTCTAGCAGTAGTGTAAAGACCCACATTTTGGAGAAGGTCCCCTTCATTCTAGTGTGTTTGCTTATCTGTAAGTATTTACACAGTTTACAAATAAAACCCTATGCTATACCCAAATACTTTCACTGAAAAGCCCTTTATGACTCATCAATTCTGAAAATTCTGTTTGCCATGTGTTGGGATTATCTAACCCTGTGTTGGGATTCCTAACACATCTACTCTTAGGCATGATTTTCCTAGATTTCCTTGAATTCTGTCTGTTTTTCTCACTTATGTATTCTTAATATTGATTTAACACTTCTGGATTTCTGATTTTCTTAGGAGCTTGTGGAGAAACAATGATCACTATTTATTTTGACTTGGATGCCCAGTATGATCTAAAATTGGTTCTGGCACATGTTTGTTAGCTAGTTTCTTTTCATTTAAATATTATAGAAAAAATACTCTTCATGAAACTGCATGTCATAAAGATACTTTTTATTTTTTATTTTTTTAATATATTTCATTATACTACCATGAGATAAACAATTACAAAAATGTTCATATTTGGGTCTCGGCCATACAGTGTTCCAGTGCCCATCTCTCTACCAGTGCCCATTGCCCACCACCAATGTCCCTGATCCATCCCCCTCCCCCAGCCTTCCTCTCCGGCAGGTTCCCCACATAAAGTTACTTTTTTGAATCTTCTGAAACACCAGATAAAATATACACATGAAACTTAGAACACATCACTGAAATATTTTCAGTTTCACTGCTATATGTATGTTCATTTGGTTGTTCCCACTATTAATTTATAGTAGGTTTCTTCAAATATTCATTTCTTCCAATGTAAAAAATAAATAGACTAATTTTTTAACCACTTAGAAATATGGTGTACTGTCAAATAGAGTGAGATAACTGAGGAAATAGAAATCACATGAAGAATTAACATAAATTAATATAAATTAATAGTGTATTTTCCCATTGCTTCTTATGTAGTCAGTTTATTAATGAACTATATTTTTGTTTTCAGTTTAAATAGTTTGGGAGTATATAGTATGTATGTATATATATATGTGCTTATGTAGAATATACACATATACAGATGTGCACACTCTGTCTGCTTATATTCATCCCACAGGTATGTATGAACATTTCTTGGATGTCTTCTGTTTTTGGTAATTGTTTTCATGTCTATCTCTTCATACCAGCTCTTTGAGTCCAGATGTTGAGCCAGTTCTTGCTTTTCAACGAGAAGGATTTGGACGTCAGAGTATGTCAGAAAAAGCACAAAGCAATTTTCAGATGCCAGTCAATTGGATTTCGTTAAAACGAGAAAATCAAAAAGCATGGATTTAGGTAGTGAGTACAATCTCCATGAATCTTTATCTAAATAAGGTTTAGATGCTTTCAGATTGAAATTGATGGTCTCAAACACATGTCTGTTTACTTTGAGCAGTAGAGAAAACAAATGGGAAATGTGACAATTTGGCAAAAATTAGTTTTTCTCTGAGTTTGAGATAACTATATTACTCATAAGTGGCATGTTTACATAATGTGCAATATGTTAATATATATGTTTTCTGATGAGAAAAGAAACAAACACATGTGCTTATCATGCTATATTCATGCTCTTTATTTGAAAAAAATGAAATGTTTTAACACTTTGGCTGTTTAAAACCAATTTCATTGAAATAGTATTTGGTTCATTGTGAGATTTTTTAAACAAGAAGGAAAAGTTTTGG
The DNA here is from genome assembly GCA_021461705.1 of Cryptotis parvus. Classification (NCBI taxonomy): domain Eukaryota; kingdom Metazoa; phylum Chordata; class Mammalia; order Eulipotyphla; family Soricidae; genus Cryptotis; species Cryptotis parvus. The sequence continues at coordinate 262,852 of JAJIBD010001881.1, forward strand.
AGAGAAACCATTATCTCAATCCATGTCTAGAATTTGGTTACTTCATATCTTTCATTGCTATTTTTAAAGACTTAATTGAAATGCTTATATGTTGATAATTAAGGTGTTTAATCGAAGTAATGATTTGTATTTCAAAGCAAATGAGAGGATGAAAATAACCATAATTGTTCAAACACCAATCAGGTAGTGTCTCTTTCTAAATTCAAATCCACCAAAAACAACAACAGAAAAGTAAAATAATTATATCTATAAACTGAATGATTTAAAAGAAACCCTTTGTTAATCAACTGTAACTTACGCTGTTCTCTGGTGGCTGTATATACTTTAAGACTAAAAGCATTAATTTGTCACATGCATAAAAAGAAAAATTTGGCGGTGCATTGTCTTGGCTAATTATGATATGCTAACATATAAATAACACACATGTCTGTGAAATGAAGTGACTGGCATATTGCATGGAGACACTGCTTTTTCCCCCTTTTATTGATTTGGATGTTTGCTTGATGTTTCATATCATTTGCATGAAATATTATCTAAGAATTGTCACCTAACTGAAAAAATCTGGGAAGCATTGAAGCATGTTTGGCTGTGGGGACTAACTGGGCTAACCATTCTACATTTACCTTTTAACAGTAGCTGACGAGACTAAACTCAATACAGTGGATGACCAGAAAGCAGGTAAGAACGGACAGTTAGACCGTTGCCATAGAAACTGTGATCCAAGGAGCTTATCATAATTATAGAACTGCCAATCATACCACATGTAAACATAAATATTCTAGTCTTGCACGGATGTTTTTATTGTAGGAAATCAAGCTGTACAAGGAAAGAAAAAAAATTGTTAGAAGAAATCTATCGACATAGTGCATGTTAAGTGGAAATATAATTTAGTGCTTCAAGAATGTGAGAACAACCTAGATTTTCTCAGTTACATTGGCATTAGAATGTTTCTTCACACACACACAAAATCATTTTGGAAAGCATATCTCTAGTGGTAGACTCAACTTTTTAATTTATTTGTTTGATGTCAGGTTAACTTCCAGAAATTAGTCTCAAAGGTTGATTTGGAGGATAATAAGACAAATATAAATATTTTTTTGCTGAATGACAATGTTCAGTATTGCTATCATTAGTCACTCTGAAATCCTTTTTTCAGATGCAAAAATTAACTCAGTTACCTGACATTGTATTAGACTGCATAAAGCAAAGATCTCCTTATCTTAACTTTGTGAACATATTCTAATGGGCTTTGCTCTCTCTCTTCCCTCACTCAGTAGGACTCATTTCTAAAGACTGCCTAAATCATTCAATAGGCACAAGTTACATTGAACTGGATTTTACACTGAAGATTTTACTTTTTCTGTTATTTTATGTGAAAAATATCTGTAATTAAAAGTAATGTGATGTGTATAATTGAGCATTTATGATTTATTACTATATGTTTGGAATAGTTTAATTATTCTAGCTCTAGTATGATAGTTAGACCACTTAGCACTAATTAGTTTTAATTCACCTTTTTAACCTTCACTGGTCATTAGTTTTAACCTATTTGGGAAATGTTTATGTTTTATACTTATGTAAATATTATTGTAGCTATGCTAAAAGTTTTCACATCTTATAGAGTAAAAGATAGATCGTAAAAAGTACATCTAATAAATCATAGAATTAACTGAAATGCAAGGCAATTAACTATAGTCACAGTCTTATGAAGTAGTTATTTATCTTATCAAACAAAATTCATTGAAATTCTAAAACAGAGCTAAAAAGAAACATGATTTGATAGTTCATATATGTAAATTAATAATTAGATTTTGGAGTTAATATTATTCAGTCTTTCTAAGAAGTAATCTTATTGTTCATGGAAAGCAAATTGTTTTGTTCAGGTTATGGAACATCATTTTATATACTATGCCAATTAGATAAAATAAGGAAATTTAATTAACCAATTCACTACCATTAAAAGTAAAAAGACCAATTTATCATGAGTTAAGAGTAAAAATAATATCCAAATCCATACTGAAAACATCAAATAATTTTGCTAGTGAGAAGGCAGATTTTATGATGTAACTCAATTGTGCATTTAATCTTTTTTAATGCTGGATCTTAGATAAATAAAGTTTTATTTCTAATCTTGTAGTTTTTATTGTACCACATGCAATATATTGTTTTCACTGATTTTGGCATATCGAATACTGCGTCGGACAGCTTGCCAGGCTCTGCCGACAATATATAAAGCAGTATTAGTAAATAGGGAGGAGAAAAATAGAGGGAAACTGACATGCTTTGCCCTTTATTTCTAGACTTGCTAATCTTGCATCTTGTTTTGGGTATAGATGCAATATATAAAGTTTCATTTTTTTAAACCAATATTGAAAGCTGTCAATTTTGATTTAGAGAAACTTGGGACAAGAAAAAATGGTACACATAATGTCAAAGTATTCTTTGTCCTATTGTTTTTAAATCTGTAGGCCTAAATCATCTAAGTGGTGTCCTCTGTCCTCCCTTTTAATATTTTCAAGGGAATAGATTTTTCATTATTTTTTCTTTCTTCTGCTCACCTGAATTGTCAATTATTACATTTTCCAGTTAGTCCAAAGATTATGGAGGCTTATGGTGGTCTGTTTTTATAGATCACCACCTACCCTCAGGCCTTATATGATAAAAAAAAAAAATTCTGTTTTCTTTGCCTCCTTGCAAAGATATCTACTCCTTCTCTTCAGTAAAAGCGGTATTAGTAGATGGGAGGAGAAAAATAGAGGGAAACTAACTTGTTTTGCCCTTTATTTCTAGACTTGCCAATCTTGCATCATATTTTGGCTATAGACTCACTTTTTTTAAAGTATGTTATACCACTGTGAGATATACTATTACAAAGATATACAATTACAAAGTTCATATTTGGGTTTTGGTCATAGAGTGTTCCAGCACCCATCCCTCCACCAGTGCCCATCTCCCACCACCAACGTCCCGGTTCCCACCCCCTCCCCCAGCCCGCTTCCATGGCAGGTTCTTTATTTCTTTCCTTTTTCTCTCTCTTTTCTTTTCCTTCCCTTCCAGACTATGGATTACAGAACATACATTAAAGGGTTGTCATGTTAGACTCACTTTTTGAAAGAAGAGAGACAAATGTTAGAGGAGAACTGGGTTTTTAACCATTTAATAATTGAGCTTGTGATATAAGCAAGCTAACACAATCTAAAAGATTTATATAAGGAGTTTTAAAATAAAAAAAAGTTTTATTTTGTGTGTGTAAATAAAGGCAACTATTATATCCCCTTAATTTTTTTTTTTGTTTAGTGGTGACTCCTATATTTAAAAAGCTCAGAATAGGGCTGGAGCGATAGCCCAGTGGGTAGGGGGTTTGCCTTGCACGTGGCCAGCCCATGCCAGCCCGGGTTCGATTCCCGGCATCCCATATGGTCCCCGAGCACCGCCAGGAGTGATTCCTGAGTGCATATCCAGGAGAAACCCGTGATCATTGCGGGTATGACCCAAAAAAGCAAAAATAGATAGATAGATAGATAGATAGATAGATAGATAGATAGATAGATAGATAGATAGATAGATAGATAGATAGATAGATAGATAGATAGATAGATAGATAGACAGACAGACAGATAGACAGACAAATAGACAGACAAACAAACAAACAAACTAACAAACAAACAAATAAATAAATAAATAAATAAATAAATAAATAAATAAATAAATAAATAAATAAATAAATAAAATGAAAAGCTCAGAATCTCGACAGTCTTTATTTATCACTTAGTAGGGTGAAGAGACAGTGCAGGCGGTCTGGTCCCTGCCTTGATATCTGCTGATGCTGGATTGATCCCTGGCACTATATACAGTTTCCTGTACACCCCTGAGGTTATGCTTCTGAACACATATCTAGGAATAGCTCTCGAGCACTGCAAGGATTGCCTCCTTTCCACCCATTGGAAAATCCATTTTTTAGGAGTGTGACAAATACAGTTCTTAAATAAGTGATAGGTGTGTTACAGATTGAGTTACCAAGCCCTTTCCTTCCACAATAGCCATACATTGGAGGTCTTATACAATCAGTTTCTAATTTTGAATTAGTTCTGAAGTAGCAATGAGTAGCCATAGAGTATGTGTAAATAACAGACAGGGCTATTTTCAAATAAGAATTTTCAAATTTGACCCATAGTTTGCTTGTACAGAATTAACATATAGGTTTGTGTGATTTTTTTTTTTTTTGCTTTTTTTGGGTCACACCCAGCAATGCTCAGGGGTTTCTCCTGGCTCTGTACTCAGGAATTACTCCTGATGGTGCTCGGGGGACCATATGGGATGCCGGGAATCGAACCCAGGCCAGCATAGGCCAACCGCATGCAAGGCAAACACCCTACCCGCTGGGCTATTGCTCCTGCCCGATTGGTGTGATTTTTAATGGAATTCTGGCCATACCTAAATACAGTACTTTCTTGGCACTCGCATTTACTCAGCATCTGTCACTGACAATCATTGACTAAATTGTTATACTATAAAATATTTTCCAATGAAAAGACTAAGAAAGCTCTGAGCTTTACTTTGCAAGAATGGATATTTAGTTCATGTTTCATCCTTTTTTTCCGGGTTTGCCTGTATTTGTGCATGTTAATAAATATATATTTTATATACTTTTTTTTTTTTTTGGGTCACACCTGGTGATGCATAGGGATTACTCCTGACTCTGCACTCAGGAGTTACTCCTGGCAGTGCTTGGGAGACCGTATGAGATGCCAGGAATTGAACCTGGGTCAGCCACATGCAAGGCAAATGCCCTACCACTGGATTATCACTCTGATCCCTATACACATTTTTATACTCTATCTATCTATCTATCTATCTATCTATCTATCTATCTATCTATCTATCTATCTATCTATCTATCTATCTATCTATCTATCTATCTATCTATCAATGTACATATATATATATAAATGCTCATACCATTTTGTTTTCATTTTTCAATTACACTCAATGGTGCTCAGGGCTTATCCTTGACTCTGTACTCAGGAACCCTTGTGGGCTTTAGGGACCCTATGGGGTACTTAGGGATTGAACTGTCAGTCACATGCCCAGAAATTGACCTACCCACTATACTGTATCTTCAGCCCCCAAACACCCCATTTTTCATTTTTGTCACTAAGGAAAACCTTAGTGCTCTGACCTTATTGAGTCAAATGTTTACTCTAGACATGAAATCCTTATTGAGGACATAGATCATATACACAATGTTCTTTATAAACTCACAAAAACATAAAATATTTGCTTTTTTTATAATCACACCCAATGGTACTCGCAATTTAATCCTGGCATTGTTCAGGAATTACTACTCGAGAGGCTTGGGGAACCATATTCAATGCCAGGGATCAAACCCATGTCTGCCAGGGATCAATGTCTGTTTTGTGCAAAACAATACCTGCTCAGACCCCTGCCTTATGGTATTTATAAGACTCAAAAGCAATAATTTATGACAATTCATGGCATAATATTTGGAAAAGAAAATTCCCAGTTACAATTATAGGAAGTACACCATTTTATCCAAAAATGATCCTTTATCATTATTTTTGATTCCTTAATTTCATACTTTTAATTTTTTCATGGAACTATTCCGTTTTCTTCTACTAATATTGCTTTTATGAGTATTTAAAGCATAAAACCAAAAAATTACAGTGCTCTCAAGAGAAAATGTACTATTTGTTTTCCTGAAAATAAATATTTTATGTGAACTTTTTTCATAAAATAAATATCTGCAAGTCTTCATCAAGAAAATAAGCAATCTATTTTTTATCCCAAATAAAATAAATTATGGAATATTCTATCTTCATTAGACTCATCAGACTTTGTTGCATTTTTCCATCTATCCTGACTTAAAAATATTCCATTGTGATAATTAGGTGAAAAAACATAATGTAAGTGAATCTTTTTTGACTTGCAATTCAATTTGTATTCTGTTTTATACTGAGTCATGGAAAGCCTATGTCAAACTATTTGTCTTTTGTGATAACAAGTCTTCTCCTTAATTATTGGACAACATATGGGCTGATGACCCCATGTAGAGATTAACTATCTATCTTTCCGACACTCCCATTTTTCATACCTGTCTTTTTTAACTGTGTAAGAGAATAACTAGTTCTATAACATGGTTTGCCCAGGTGGTGTTGCAAAGCTGGTATATTCTAAATTTGTCTACCTCCAAGAGCAAGGCCAAGCAATGATAGATGAGGTTGTCTTATTTGGTTAAAGAAATCCATTCTGATTGCCTTCTAAAGCTAATGGTACTATTGATATTAACTCAGGTTTTCTTGCCGGAAATTTTAAGAAATAGAACCAAACTTTTAATATATGTATTCTTGCTTGTTGTTCCACTGAATTTTTGTAGATAGTTTTTCACCTTCTTTCTTCAATTTGGTTGATTCCATAAGAAGGTGTTCTTATTTCCAGGTCTGGATGTTTCCATATCTGTCTCTTCTTCTATTCCCACCAGAGAGCCATGACGTAGTGTGTTTCTATGTATTGCTTTTTCCAAATAAAATTTTTCCCAAATTAGTTTCCTACCTGGTTTCAGACTTTCCTAAGTGTCTTAATGCTATGTATTCTTCTGTGTTCTTTTTCACATCCATGTTGGGTGAACCTGAATTACAATGAAGAATTTTTTATGGGGGCCACACCCGGCAATGCTCAGGGGTTTCTCCTGGCTCTACACTCAGGAATTACTCCTGGCGGTAGTCGGGGAACCATATGGGATGCCGGGGATCAAACCCGGGCCAGCATGGGCTGGCCACGTGCAAGGCAAATGCCCTACCCACTGGACTATCGCTCCGGCCCCTCAATGAAGAAATTTTTTTAGGATCATTGTTAGGGTTTACATTCTGTTATGAGTCTTTGTTTTATTATTATTATTTTTTTTACTGTAACTGGCAGTGCTCAGGGCTTACTCATGACTGCACTTAGGGGTCATGTGGGGTGTCAGCTTCATGACAGGTTTAGAGAACCATATGGGGTGTCACCTTCATGCAAGGCAAGCACCCTTAACCAATTTATCATCTCTGGCACAGTAAATTATTTTAAGATTTCAAAAAATAAATTTTCTTTATTTTTTTCTATATAATATTAATGATTCATTATACAGAGTAACTGTACCTCACCATCTCAACTTAGTCATCTCATTTCTGTTAAGTGGGCTTTCGGTTTATTGTGGCTAATTTAAATTATTTACATGATTTGGAGTAAATAAGTTGATAAAAATTTCATCTTCTAAGATTAAAATGGAAACTGAAGTTGAGATTTCCTAATGAAAAGAACTTTAATAATATATGCTTTCATTGATTTGTCATTGGTACAGTGCATGGTTTCAGGCCTCTCCATCGGAAGATTGTCTCATCCCAACATTCAAGTAAAAATAGACAAATTGAATATGAGTCCGTGAAAAACTGAAATTAGTTTATTACTTTACCCTTTCATTTGTATACATCACTGAGTGAATAATATTCTAGAACTCCAATGATTTCCACAATTTATAAATAGAAAGCATGATATGTAGTCTTTTCTTCGCTAATTCTATCATTTTGTTTTTATACATTTCCAAGGTTCCCCCAGTAGAGATGTGGGACCTTCCCTAGGCCTGAAGAAGTCCAGCTCCTTAGAGAGTCTGCAGACAGCAGTGGCTGAGGTGACTTTAAACGGGGGATATTCCTTTCCATCGCCCACGGCCACGGATTATCCGGAGGAAGAGGATGCAACGAGAGCTTCAGAGCTGCCATTGACAAGTCTTATGACAAACCTACAGTAGATGATGATGATGAGGGCATGGAGACATGTAAGTTTCTAATTCTGACAGAGTGTACTAACAAAGAACTCTAGAAAATGGTATTGCTCAAATTATACTCCAGGGAGCCCTGGTCACTACCAGTAGCCTCCACAGGTATCTGTGAGATCTGAACTGTTTTCATAATTATCAGACAGTTTTACTTACTTTTTGTTTTCAGTCTCTCAAAATTTTAAGAGAGAGTTTCCCAGAGTCAGTAAGTCAGGTGATACCATAATAGATTGAATACAGAGTATAGAAGAGTCTCATGGCCAGATATTAGAGATACACTAAAATGTAAAATGGAGCCATTGTTCCCACCAGCTACCTTAGGAAAATAGTTCACTGTATCACTGTCTTCCCGTTCATCTTCGATTTGCTCGAGCAGGCACCAGTAACATGAAATGAAGATGTATTACTTTATATATCAGCTCTCTCTCTCTCTCCAGTGTTTTACATAAGAGATAATATCGGGATTAGTTCTTGGGTAATCTTTGTTTATACCTCAAATAGGGTGTGGCACTGCTCTTGACACTCTGTTTAGGGTTCTTTGTTGGCAGAACCCTCCCTGGATTACTTTTGGTGTATATAAGGTGTATATACCACTTAGGTGTCTAAGTGGAAGACAGACATGGGCAGAGCTGCTACTGGCTCTCACTGTGCCCAGCCGCTCATGAGGTGTCCAGGAGGGATGGCAGGTTCTAGCCCTGGCCCGCCACCCCAGCAGAGCCTCACAACAAGCCAGATGACCCCCTCTCCATGAGGACCTCCATTTTCCACATCCGGACTTCCTCCTCATCAGAACTCCACCCAGCAGACCAGCCTATCACAGCCCGGCTCACGCGGCTCATCAATAAATGCTGGATTTTGAGATGACTACAAGAGTATGCTACCCGCATGGCAGAGCCTGGCAAGCTACCCGTGTCGTATTTGATATGCCAAATACCAGTAACAATTATAGACCTCATTCCTATGACCTGATGAAATGGTTTGAGGCTCTTTATGTTCCTGGAGCAAGCAGGTGCCCTTGGGCTCTACTTGCATGAGATAGGAAAATAGTTATGGTTTGAAAATTTTTAAAAAATAATATTTTATAGCCTACTCAGTTTCAATTCAGTAAACATTTTTGATAGATAATAATACAAATTAATAATGTTATATAGTACTTCAAAATTTTTAGGATATACATTAGTCATAAAATCAAAAGGTTTGTAAAGCACTTCTCTTTAGTGACTTTAGTAATGTGATTTTTGTCAATGAATATATAAAATAACCTAATTTTGAGAACATATTTTTGGGGTGTTTATTTATTTTAGTTGGGGGCATAACAGACTTTGCTCAGGACTTACTCCTAGCTCTGTGCTCAGGGATCATGCCTGACATATTTTTATAGACTCTGTGGTGCCAGGAATTGAACCTATATCTGCTGTGTACATGTAAAGTGTTCTGCCCACTGTACTATTTCTGTGGTCCCTTGTTTGGTTTTATGAATTATTCTTGCTTTCATTTACATGAGCTAGCAAGCTATCTCTTTTTCCTTCCTTCCTTCCTTCCTTCCTTCCTTCCTTCCTTCCTTCCTTCCTTCCTTCCTTCCTTCCTTCCTTCCTTCCTTCCTTCCTTCCTTCCTTCCTTCCTTCCTTCCTTCCTTCCTCCCTCCCTCCCTTCCTCCCTCCTCCCTCCCTCCCTCCCTCCCACTCCCTCCCTCCCTCCCTCCCTCCCTCCCTCCCCTCCCTCCCTCCCTTCCTTCCTTCCTTTCTTCCTTCCTTCCTTCCTGTCTGGTTTTTCATTTTTATTTTTGTTTTGGGCCACATCTGGCAGTGCTCTTGGCTCTGTGCTTAGGACTCATTCCTGCAAGGCTTGAGGGACCATGTGGGGTGCTGGAGCTTCTCTCCAGTTCAGCAACAGCAAAAGCGAATTTCCTGCCCTCTGAACTATCATTCTGACCCCAAGATATGTTGGTTCCTAAAGTGTAAAATATTTAAAGTCAAGAATATTTAAAGTCCAAGGTTAATATTGAGTGATTAATGTACTTTCTGTTATAGAATATTGGGAGAAAGATTCTGTTTATAAATATGTTTAAATGTATGTTCCAGAGAGTTACCTTATGTTTAAATATGCATGGTATATAAATAACCTTCCAATGAAGTAAGCGAAAGAAAACTCTTTTAGTTTATTTACTTAGAAAGAGTTGAGGGCCTTTAATGAGTTAAAAAAAAGTTGACTATCTTATATTGTTTAGAACTGCTAATTTACATTTTAGTTCTTTAACTTCTAATGTTACTGAATCAATCCTAACCCCTAAGTAGAGTTGAATGTGCCACTGCCTGAAATTCAGCAAAGGGCAGAGCTAATTTAAGAAATTGTAAATTATTCACAATTTAACTTTTAGTTTGTATCACTTTCATCACACATACCTCAGAGTGGCTCTGGTTGGAAAGAGGACTTTTAAACAAAATCACATTTTGAAGACATATAGGTGAAATTATGTGAGTTTTTTTTCTGTCACATAGAGTATGTTTCACATAGAAATATTCATAGGAAGATGCATATTTCTGCCATAATGTCCCCATGTGAAGCAACACTTGAGAAAATTGCTTTGCCTCAACCCTCAGCCCCCTCCTACTCCTTCTCTAAATCTGCGTGGATTTTCACTCCAGCCAGTGAGCAATTTCAAGTATATGCAGCCTATTCTTGCCAGATAAAAGAACATATTTCCTAATTTTGCTGCCAAGTCTGGTATCCAAGATCCTGAGTCATATGTGCTTTCTCCCCTCTTGATTTCTCCCCCTTAGCATCACTAGCTCTTTGCCATCTTAACTAATATTCTTGGGTAGCCCTTTTGGGGTAGGATCTTTATCACTGATGGCTCTTGCTGTCTCTCATGGATGTGTATTTAATAAAAGATATAGTACTTTGGCTTACGTTGGCTCCTCCAAAATAAAATATTTTTTTAAGTATATACAGCTTGTGATTTTTTGAGCTTTTTCCTTGTTCTGGTTAAAATGTTATTTAAATTACCTTATAAAATGTGATTTTTCTCACATATGTCACTCATTTCAAATGCAATGGGATGGGATGCCTATCAAATCACAACATGTTTTTAACTCTTTAGGGACAGCCTCCAGAGTTTGCCACCAAGGTTTTACTCAGAATTGCCCTTATGTAACTGTAGAGGCTTTTTCTACTTTAAAAATAAGATGTAACTATATTAAACCCTATTCATTTATTTTTTGTCATCAGGAAGAAGGTAAATATACGAATCCTAATTTGTGAATCAAAGAAAGTTTTAACAGTGGGCAAGATACTTGTTTCATGTCCTCCTACTATCATAAAGTGCTGTGTTTTTTTTTTTTTTTTTTTTTTTTTTGCTTTTTGGGTCATACCCGGCAATGCTCAGGGGTTACTCCTGGCTCTGCACTCAGGAATTACTCCTGGCGGTGCTCGGGGACCATATGGGATGCCGGGATTGAACCCGGGCCAGCATGGGCCGGCCGGCGTGCAAGGCAAACGCCCTACCCGCTGGGCTATCGCTCCGGCCCAAAGTGCTGTGTTTTTAAAAAGAATCATTTTCAGGTCAGCCTATTGAATTTTCGAGATGATGACAGGCATCTAGGTGCATCGTAATTTCTGGCATTTGAGTTGTTGAGATTGTATTAGTGCAGTGGGTTGAGCACCACCCCACCCCAAGTTGATTAACTTGAATGTCGCCCACATTCTTCTGACTTGATTGGACTAGGGATTTTGGTCAAGCTGTGTCAAAGCCTAGAAGCTTGATTTTGACAGTGATTTGGACAGTGAAGTCACCGATGCTGGCTGTGCAGAGTGTGAGTATGCCCTGTGCCTCCTTGCTGCTGGCAGCTCAGTGAAGGACAGGTGAGCCCTGCCAAAGCCCCTGCTGTGGACCTTCCTACTGCCACTATTCCTCTGCGGCACCAGTTGTGGAGGTTTAATATATCTCAATACATCAGGTCTTTCGCAGCTGTGAGCCTTATGGAAGGGAGCTTTCAGTTCCTCTGAATGTTTGAAAAGCTCTGGTTAAGATAGATGATTTGTGAGGTCCCTTCTCTAATATTCCACGGTTCTAGTTCCTGTTTATTTGCCAACTTAAAATCCTGCTTATGGCTCCTTCCATAAGGTGATTTCAGGAAGATACCACCATGATTGTAGTAGGACTATGTGACCAAGTAACCAACCACAGCATTATACAAGCACAGGACTTACCGGGCACTTGCTCTATCAAAAACGAGCCCCTGCCTAAGCAGCACCACTTTTTAAGTTAGAGAAAGAGAGTTTGGGTTGGACAGAAAGACACTCAGCAGGATGGTCGTGGCATATTATTCCTGATTGTGGTCCACACAGGGCTTCCAAAGAACTAGACTTTCAACACCTCATCAGATTAGGTCTCTTATTCTCAAAATAGACCTAAATCTGCTCAGGGTGTTGGTCATTAGATTGTCGCCTACCATGTGACTGGAGACAGAATGGTGTCTATGATGAACTCTTCCTTTAGTTTCCCAAATGGCCTTTTCAAAGCCTGACTCGTGTCCTCAGAAGAGGGGACTCCTGTCATTCCCTGTCACTGTGACTTCCTGGGATCTCATTCTGATATCTGGCTATGTCCCTGCCTCAGCACTACCCATCATGGTGCGTGTGAGACCCTGTGGCTAAAAGTCCTGCTAGTAACACAGCATGTGTTGGGGTTCAGCGGTTCAGCACCCTATGAAATGAAAATGCTGGACTGCTTTTGAACTTTGTTCAAAGTACTCTGAAGTATGCTCCCTATCAGAGCAGAGGATCCGTTGGCCATGACGGACACCCCTACTGCAGTTATGCCGTCCTGTGCGGTCGAAACATTGAGTGTGTGCGGGGGGGTGGGGTTCAGTGTTATTTGGAGCAGTCACGCTTTGGCCCCACTCCCCGCTTTCTTTCGCGTGGCTCTTTTCTAGGCAGAGGCACAGTTGACTGCTCCTGTCAGCTGGCCCGGCGCCTCCCCCAGAGCCTGTGCTCCCTGGCTCCCACACAGGCCCGCCTCTTCTCCGTGTCACAATCATGGCACGGGCACAACAGTGGGGGCCAAGAGACTGGGGCGGGCTCCATGTGGTATCTGGTATCTGTCATCTTCTGTAACACTTACGTTCTTCCTGTGGAGATGGCAGAAGCCAGCATTTTTGTCTCTCATTTAATCCATCTGGCCTCTCCATGTTGTGCGTGTCTGTCTGGATCAAGATGGAGCTTTGTATTCTGGGGCCCATTATCTTCGAGGCTGTACCTGTGTTTGACAGGTCAGGGTATCCACAATCTGCTCCCTCTTCTATGCAAATTGTGTATCCTGCCTGGCTCTCAGCACGCAGATTCAGTAGCCTCCCCCACACCCCTTAATAAATCAGTTGCTGTTGCTACCAAGAAAATTCATGAGTAAGATTGCTTTGTTTTCCTTCTGAAAAAAATATAAAGCCCCAGTTTTCCTCAATTAAAAGTTGCCAAATTGCCTCTATCAGTTCACTAACAGCTTTTTTTGTTGGATTAGAGGAGGTGGAACATAAAAAAAAACTAAGCACGAACCTATTAGTTGTACCTATTGATTTAAGTTATGGCCTCTTTAGAATTTTTTAATGTGAAAAGCTGTATGCCTTGAAAACATAAAGACAATTTGCTTTGGATCAGCTTGCTTGCTTTCTTATAATACTCTTATTAGGAGATAAGGCAGAAGCATTGCTCTGAAATATCCATAACTTAGATAAGGAGACAGGATGTGATGAGACAGAGTGTGCGGTAGTGCATCAGCTAGTAGAGCTTTCATGGGAATTTTGTTTCTTAACTAATTAAAGAATAGCAAATTGTATTTCATATCTCTGATTTTCTGCTCTATGCATTCTTCACATTCTAGTTACTTTTCTAATATGTATATAAGCAAAAATATTGGAAACTAAATCTGATTTTGTTTTTAACAAAACCCAATTTATAAAATAATATAGGATATGGCTTTTAAAGGTTAAGTACGTTGGAAAAAATTTAATTTTTGATTTACCTATTTTAATTAGTTTGGTGTTGGTCTTTTTTTTAATAAGTGCTCTGGAGCATGAGAGCCGAGCTGGGTTATAATCCCTGGTACTCCATGTGGGCCTCCAGCCCCACTAGTAGTGACCCCCTGAGCACAAAGTCACAAAGTCATGAGTGAGGCTGAGCATCACTGGGTATGCCATCTCTTCAAAACATGTGCTCTGAAATGCTGGGATAAAAACAACTTACCGGGCCGGAGCCATAGCACATTGGGTAGGGCATTTGCTTTGCCCAGGGCTGACCAGGGTTTCTATCCCTGGCATCCCATATGAGTTCCCCGAGCACTGCCAGGGATAATTCCTGAGTGCAGAGCCAGGAGTAACCCCTGAGCATTGCCGGGTGTAACTAAAAAAAAATAAAAAGCAAAACAAAACTTACCTATCCTTTTATGCTGACTTATATTCATAACTACTACCTTTAGTTTAAGACAAGGAGTTTTAATTAATTTTTGCAAGTTTCTAGATATAGTATAAATATAAACATATAAAGCAGCACAAGCAACTTCTTAATTTCTTTTTCTAGATGTCAGGTAGCCAAAATCAAAATAACAATAAAAAGTCACAGCTCAAGCATTAATTTGTTGAACACACAGTTAACACCATTTTGTTAGGGGAAAAAATGTTTTCTTGTTGAGCCAACTAAATTATAGAATGCCTACCTTTTTATTCTTAAAATTTTCTAGAGTATTAAATAAATATCCAAATTGGAAAACCTACTTTTATTTTATTTATTTATTTACTTTTTTTGCTTTTTTGGACCACACCCAGCGTTCAGGTTACTCCTGACTCTACACTCAGAAATTACTCCTGGTGGTGCTCATGGCACCATATGGGATGCCAGGGTTCATTCAAACCAGGTCCTGGCTGTCTGTGACCAAGACAGACACCCTACTTGCTTTGCCTGGAAAGCCTACTATTACACTAACACTATGAGAAGCTATTTAAATGTGTATGGGTGCATTGTGGACCTTAGATCTGAAATTGAGACTGAAGGTTCCTGAGGGGTCAGACATGGTTCAACCCATTAGACAAAGTGACTTTTGAGAAGCTATGTGGGCCAAGGTCTGTGATGTCCAGGTTACCTCAACTCCAAAGTGTGGGTTAGCCGTTCAGATTGTGTGGGTGTGAAGTGAAGAGAGATTGAGTGTGTCTTTCCAGAAGAGTTCTTGATATCTAGGAATGCTTGTTAGGGCACAGTCCAGGAGCTTGTAGGATCTCATCTGAAACCAACCATAGAGGCAGAGGACTGGGAGCACCAAGAGATAGGTGACTACAGATTGCTGCTCGCACTTTCAGTAAAGCAGGCAGCTTACTGAGGAGGCATTGTTTCCAGTGGCCACAGGTAGGGGATGTTTCTCCAACCTCCTATCCTGTCCAAGTCTCTTATGGAGACTTTAGCTGAATTGAGTCATTAGTAACCAGATGAATTCAGCAGCCCATGGCACAACCAAGGCTGTGTACTTCATCAACTTCAAGATCATGTATGCTGAAGGGGTGGGGATGGTGGTGAGAAACGTAGGTTTCTTAGGACCTGCAGGTCAGTTTGTTTGTGTGTTCTGGCCTGTACTTCCTACAGGGCTGTTGCACAAGGAGCAAATGGGCTGGGGCCATCCCACTGCAACAACTAATTTAGTGTGCAGGAAGAGCAAAGTGAGGGATGAGATTTATGAGCTAGGATGGGAATAGATCACAGACAGTCTTTGTAAAGTATTTACTTTTTATGTTAAGGAACCTCGATGAGTTGATGAGTTTAAAGTAAAAGAATTTGAGTATGGGGCTATTGGAATGAGAATGGGCTGTCAGGACTGGGAGGGAGAGCAGTAAAGCTGGTGGTAAGGAGATCGGCTACATGGAAGAAACGTACTAATCCAGGTGAGTAATGAAGCTTGGCAGGGGCAGGGAGAAGGAAGAAACTGCATTTCCATGCTTAGCATTTCGCATATAAAGATGGATGATGATGATGTTATTTCTCTCATTAGCGTTTCCAGGCTCAGAAACCTCAAGTCATCAGTGCACTGTGGAATCAGTCCATTAACAAGCTTTTCTTACTTTTCTCCCATGAAATCTCTGAATTTCTCTCCTCTTCTGTCCAATCTAACCCAAATCCTCAGTATTTAAAAAATCTTAAGTTATTGTTAGGATCTCCTCAGTGGCCGCAGTGTTTCTGGATTTGCTGAGTAAGCACAATCTCTGAGCAAACCTGCTCACTCATCCTCAGCCCACACACTGCCTACAGTGTATTGTTACTGCCATTCGTGTACTCCCCTCTGCCATGCAGGCATTAGAGTCCTTTCTCTTTTTCCTGCCCATGCAATCTAACTTTCCCTTAATTTCTAATTCCTTCAGTAACTTTAGAGTATGCATTTGAAATGCTTTAGTAATCTCTTAAAATTCACTGTCTGTATCACTGTATCACTGTCTTCCCGTTCATCATCGATTTGCTCGAGTGGGCCCCAGTAACATCTCTATATGTCCTGTCTCATGCTAGTAGAGCCCAAGGCATCTGCTTGCTCCAGGAACATAAAGAGCCTCAATCCATTCGGAATGAGGTCTATAATTGTTACTGGTATTTGGTATATATATCAAATACAACACGGGTAGCTTGCCAGGCTCTGCCGTGCAGGTAGCATACTCTTGTAGGCATCTCTAAGGCATCTCTAAATCCAGCATTTATTGATGAACTGCCCGGCCGTGCGAACCGGGCGCTAATAGGCTGGTCTGCTGGGTGGAGGTCTGATGAGAGAGAAGTCCGGATGTGGAAAATGGAGGCCCTCATGGAGTGGGGGGGGTCACCTGGCTTAAATTAAAATTCACTAAATTTTTATATATCCCAATATGGAATACATGGCGTGGTAGTTATGAATACTGACCTCTAGAAAAGGGCAAAACATTTTTATTTCTCAAAAAATAGAACAATATAGAGCACTGCTTACCAATTTGTTACTGTGTCACATCTCGGAATTGACTTTGTTCTTTGCTTTAGTTTTTGTTTTTACACCTCAAAGAATCAGAGTAGTGGCCTGGGATTTCTTTCCTTATCAGTATAAATTCTTTTTTTGTATGTTGGCAAAACACATTTGAGAACAAGCATTCCTCCTTGACTAAAATGAACATTTTAGTTGTAATTCTAACAGTCGTTGCCACTTTGATTGTGTAACCAGGCCATTTGGGAAGAATGTTGAAAGGAAAACCTCAACTTCACTATATTCTTCCCCTGGACAGGAAAACGTTCATTGTGAACCATCAGTTGAGTGTAAGAGTCAATTGGACACAAAAACCAAATATGCAAGCATTCAGGAAATTAAGGGTGCAACCCTCATTCTGTTTCCTTGGATGCGTTCTTTTGAAAGAGAGGGATATTTGGGGTGACATTCTGACATTACGTCCGGAGCATTTTAACTGCTTGATTTGGAGGTAAAGAGAATGTATGAAAGAGTTTAGAATATCACGCGAGGACTTTTTCTCTTTTGAATAAATCTTAAACTGTGAGAGAGTGATCTTACTGTTTTTGTTTCTCCACCCACTCCACACCCCAACATAAACTGAAAGATTTTGCTTTTTAATGAAATCAATGTACTCTTAGAATTGAGAGTCTTAAGAATCAACTTAATGAACTTTCTTCAGTTCCTGAAGCCCATTGTAGGATGACACTAATAACTATATCCGATTCCTTCGTATCTCTTTTCCCACTTGGGTTACATACTTGATCCCCTCTCTTTTTGTGACATTGTGTTTTTAAACCTAATATGAGTCTATATAAATTGGTACTGGTAAGTGGATTTACTGAGTTTAGTGAAATTTTCTATTACTATGTTCCATTTCAGTTTACTTCTTTTAGCAAATTTGACTTTAAGTATGTAACCCAAAGTTAACTGATGATAACTTATATCATCAGTTATATCATTATAACTGAAGATATAAGATATAACTTCATCATCAGTTATAATTGCCCCCACATTTTAATATAAAAGCTTCCAAATTTCTCATGTTTCATACCAGCTTTTTGTTTTTTTTTTGCTGTGTGTGTGCATGTGTGCATGCGTGTATGTTCAGAAAAAGCTGTTTTTCTATTGCCAAACATTCATCATTCTAATGTTAAAAGTCAGAGACCAGAAAAGCAATTCCTGTTATTTGACACCATCTGTATCACTAGCTGTTCATTTTCTACTTCTTTTTTCTTTATCCAGAGTTAAAATAGTGAACTAAAATAAGAAATAAAAATAATATTTACATCCCCAAATTTCTTGATTCCTGCATAGCACTTTGTAGTCTGACAGGCAAGTCCCCTCTCTTTTTGGGACATTGTGTTTTTAAACCTAATATGAGTCTATATAAATTGGTACTGGTAAGTGGATTTACTGAGTTTAGTGAAATTTTCTATTACTATGTTCCATTCCAGTTTACTTCTTTTTTAGCAAATTTGGCTTTAAGGACATAGCTATAAAGATATAGCTGTTATTCTATGTATAACATTAATGTTTAATCCTTAGATTTGATTTTATGGAGGTATGATTTATGGCTCAGCATGTGATCTGTTTGGAGTATGTTCCATGTGCACTGGAGAAGAAAGTGTATTCAGCTTTTTGGGGATGAAATGCCCTGTATATGTCTACCAGCCCTCTTTCTTCCATCTCTTCTTTTAGGGCCAGTATTTCCTTGGTAAGTTTCAGTCTTGTTGATCTATCCAGGGTTGATAGAGCAGTGTTGAAGTCTCCAACTACAATTGTGTTGCTGTCAATGTCTTCTTTGAAGTCTATTAGTAGTTGTTTTAGGTATTTTGCTGGCCCCTCGTTGGGTGCATATATGTTTAATAAGCGTGATTTCTTCCTGATATATGCATCCCTTGACTATTAATAAGTGACCTTCATAGTCCCTTCTGACCTTCTTTAGCCTGAAGTCTATGTTGTCGGATACCAGTATGGTTACCCCAGCCCTTTTGGATGGGTTGTTTGAGTGAAGGATTGTTTTCCAGCCTTTTATTTTGAGCCTGTCTTTGCTCCGATTGTTCAGGTGTGTTTCTTGAAGGCAGCAGAATGTCGGATTCAATTTTTTGATCCATTTTGCCACTCTGTGTCTCTTTTTTTTTTCTTTTTGGGTCACACCCGGCGATGCTCAGGGGCCACTCCTGGCTCTGCACTCAGGAACCACTCCTGGCGGTGCTCGGGGGACCATATGGGATGCCAGGGGATCGAACCCGGGCGGCACAGGCCGGCCGCGTGCAAGGCAAATGCCCTACCGCTGGGCTATCGCCTCCGCCCCACTCTGTGTCTCTTAACTGGTGCATTTAGACCATTGACATTGAGAGAGATTATTGTCATGGGATTTTGTGCCATCTTTCTGTATAGACTGGTTGTTCTTTTTGGGTTATGTCTCATCTTATAGTAGATCTTTCAGTTCTTCTTTTTAAGGTTGGTTTTGATTTTACAAAGTTCCTAAGCTGTTGTTTATCCAAGAAGTTGTATATCTGTAATCCTTAGATTTGAGAATATGGGACAGGGGTCAAAGCATCAGTATAGTGAGTAGGATGTTTGCCCTGCATGCACCATTTGGGTTCGATCCCTAGCATCCCATATGGTCCACCGAGCACCACCAGGGTTAATTTCTGAGTGGAGAGTCAGAATTAATCCCTGAACATTTCTAGTTGTGACGCAAAAAGCAAAAGTGAAAAAATAAAAAAGAATATGGGATAGGGAGATAATAAGAAGCTGGTGTGCATGCTTTGCATGCATGGACTGATTGACCCCTGAACATCAATGGATGTAGCCCTGGAGGCCTCGAGAACCATTGGGTGAGGCCCTGGTTGCCTCCAGCACCATAAAAGGTAACTTTGGGACTCCTTAACACTGCAAGGAATTCTGAACAGCTCTGTGTCCCGGCTCTGTCATTCAAGCTCCTGACGCCATGATGGACACCAACACCCTTCCTGTCCTCTCTCCCCAGACTGAATATGTGTTGCTGCCCTTGAGTATACCTAATACCTAGTATCACTCATAGAATTGGTGAGCAATAGTGATAGCTTTTAAATGATTGGATGCCTGTTTAATCATTCTGTCATTCACTCTACAAATACTAAGCTTAACTCCTTTGGATTGTGCCTTCAGAAAGGACTACTATTTAGTATTAAGAGTTGTTTTCCTGGGGCTGGAGCTATAGCACAGAGGGTAGGGCATTTGCCTTGAACGTGATCAACCGGGTTCCATACCTGGCATCCCATATGGTCCCCCAAGCACTGGCAGGAGTAATTCCTGAGTGCAGAGCCAGGAGTAACCCCTGAGCATTGCTGGATGTGACCCAAAAGAAAAAAAAAAATTAAGTTGTTTTATTTATACCTAGCAAACAATACAGTTAAATAACTGGAGTAATTAGTCTGAACAAATAATTTCTATCTAGTAAAATTGTTGAAGCTGTCTAAAATACTATTAGCTACTAAATCTTACCCTTGTGATAAGTAACACTGTAGATACTTCACAGCTGCTCTGACATTTATAAGGAGTACTCTTAGGAGGTTTTCAATTGCATTTAACAGAAAATCCAACTCAGACCAACTGAAAATTATGGAAATAAATTGTCTTACATAACTGAACTTAGATTTGGACAATTTTCAGGATCGCTGATTTGTAGCTTAGTGGCATGATCTGTGACCCAACATCTTTGTGCCCCTTCGGCCCCACTAACCACAATTCAGCTTGTCCTGGCAAAGATTGCCAGACCCATTCCACTCTCTCACTCATGTCTAGCAGAACAGAGTAAGTCATCTCCCTAAGCATTTCCATTGAGACTGATGGGGTCATTCATGGATTGATAACCCTGGACTGACAAATCAGCAGAGACATGTCAGCAGAGATAGAGACATTTATCCGTAGGTTGGTGTAAATTTAGCTAATTTACCACATGAAACTAGATAATATTTTTTAAACAATCAGCTTTCCATTAGGAAGAAGAAAGAAGGGATTTACATATAAGCAACCAGTCGAGTTCATTACATTATCAACAGTAACAAGCTTCTCATTGGGTGATGGGAGGAACACTCTGATCATGTGACTTCTTGTCATCTTTAGACTATAGAATGTCACCAATGGCAAGATAGAAGTGTTTGTTTATGGCAGGAGCACAGCACTTTGTTTCAATTAAAACCAAAAGTCATTTTCTCCATAATCATTGACACATAAGTGCCTAATCTTTTCCAAACTTCTTGATGACCCAGTCCTAACATGATAACCTTGCAGAATTTAGTAGCTTAATTTGTAACATGGGGTAGAATTTTAATTGAGTCGCATTTGCATCTGTTGAAAACATGGTAATTAGGTATGTCTTAATTGCAGAATGACTATGCTGAATTAAAGGGAAATAAGCAGCTTCATGGTATATTTTCTTTAAAAACAGAAACTTGAAAGAATCTGTCTTAAAGGTAATCATTTAGTGTTGATAATTCAATACATAGAACAGGTTGAAACAGAAATGTTAGAAATAGAAATTTCTGTTTGCAAGGAGACAATCATCTTTCTTTGTGTAGACGTATGCAGAAGGAAAGTAGATAATCTATAAAGATGAACAAAATTAAAAAAGAAAAATATAGCTTAAATAGTTTTATAATTATAAATCACATAAATGTGAGATGAGAATATTTCTTTCATTGTAATGAACTATACATATACAATAGATCAAGCCATTTACTACCGATATATTGCCAATACTTTTCTTTCTTGAAAAATTGTTTATATTAATGTTTTTGTATTTTCTTAGTTTAAATGAGATAAAAAATCTTTTTAAAATTTGAGTTTTTATGCATGCGGATAGGATAAGTGAGGCATTCTTATTTTTTCTGTCAAATTTTTAGTTTGAAGCATATAGAATATAATTATCTAAAAGAACTTCTTATGTTTGTATATATGAAGCACATTTTGCTAAATATTTTTAATTAGTTGGCATTCAAAGGGATTAGTTAAATCAGTATGCCCAGGAAGAGCTACTGTTGATAATATATTACCAAAGTTAGGATGTTCAGAAAAATATAAAGAATTTTCAAACATTCATGTATTACTTTAAACAGTCCACATGCTTGGAGAAAGATATTGAACTAGAATTTTTACATTTATAAAATGAACTTAAGAAACTCAAAGTTAGTGAATTAATACTGATTATCTCTGTTTCACCTAATTTAGAAAAGAAGTTGTACTACACACACTAAAAAATTATTGTGAAAATGAGAAGAACTGGCAACAAATCTGACTTCAGCATATAGTTAGTCATGACGGCACTGCCATTGTTCTGCCACCAAGCCAAGAGCAGACATATGCCCCTTGTACTTCTGCCAAAACTATTAGGCAGAAAACTAGCAGAAATGCTACTGATACTTCCATTCATGATTTATGATAATGGTTGCTGTGGAAGACGAAGTCATTTCCATTTATTGAGCTCAATTTTTTTGTTTATAGTCCAGACATTGTAGAACGTTGTGAAATCCATTAGATGGTACATATAACACTAACAATAGTGGTATAAAATCTACCCCAAACCAATTAGAGCTAGACCAAATGAAATGGACCTTTCAGATGTTGCTATTGCTGGGGTGTGGCTAACTTTGTCAGGCTTTATTGAGAGGAAAGTCGGCATTGTTTTCAAGCATAGTAATACTGATACTTAAACATGGGTGGGGGTTTATTGGGACAAAATCCTGAGTCAGATTTACCAGCATCCTTTCTTTTAAACAACCATTAATGGCCAGCTGTCTTCAGCCTATCAATCCTCGTTTTAGAAGCTTGGAAAACGGGATAGACTTACAATTTTATAGATGAAACTTGCAATTTCAGACACAAGTGCATTAGCAACAGTTTGTACAGAGTTCTGGGAGTGTGAGCTCTGGGAGTATAAGAAGTTTAGGACGTGGGGATTTTGGTAACCTGTATCCATTTATCCAATTTGAGTCCACCAACAGACCTATGGTTTGTAGCTCCTTTTGGGAATCATTGGATAGGGATTTGGTAAATTTTCTCAAAGTTGAGGCCACACCCATTTCTGAAAGGGTTAAAGAAGCAATTTGATAGAGCACAGTCATGTTTAGACTCCAACATGACTGTGTTGAACCCAACTCTTCTATTGGGTTCAATGTGCACGTTGTTCGATTTTCTTGGGAAGCTCTCATTTGAAAGGCAGTAGCAGGCCCTTGGGTCCGTGGGTCCACATATTCTTTCTGTGAAACACACACATTGCAGCCTTAACTCAGCATTTATTTGTAAGGTTATGGATTTTCATAGCAGAATACACAGTTGAAGCTTGTAATTAGCTTTCTGTAACAAACCTGCACAATTCCTACTTTTGTATTGATAGAGAAGATAATAACTGGGTTTTTTAAAGCTACTTGGTCCCCCTGGCAGGAGAGAATGACGCGGTTAGATAACTAGTACAGATGGAGTCCAACCCTCCTAAAATCATTTACATGGTTGCAAGGCATTCCTAGCACATTTGTGCACATTTGATATGGCTTCTTGAATGATCTCATCAATACGACACAGCAGAGAGGGAGAGGGGGAGAGAGAGAGAGAGAGAGAGAGAGAGAGAGAGAGAGAGAGAGAGAGAGAGAGAGAGAAGGGGGCACCTCTATTGAGGCAGCCTGGGGGGGGGGGGGGGCGGGAGGGGGGTGGGGTACATTGGTGGTGGAAATGGGGCACTGGTGGAGGGATGGGTGCTGGAATACTGTATTACCACGAACCAATTATGAACATCTTTGTAATTGTATGTCTCACGGTGGTATAATAAAAAAATTTTTAAAAATACACGATACAGGCAACAATGTAAAACAACTACACAGCATTGACAATAGGTTTCTGAAAAGCAATGCTGACTGTTGGAATTATCTTATGGGTTAACTATGTAATGACTGGATGATAGATTACTGAAATATATGCTGGATGAGGTATAAAATGGAGCAGTCAAAGAGTTGATCAAAGAGAGCATGAAGGTTTTCTGGATATAAGAAAATCATAGCAGAAAGTGGTCTAGAGAGGGAGTAGGCCAACCTGCCCCCTCCCCAATGTTTCTATTTTCTCTGCTAGAAATGATAGGGATTGGTCTCAGTGACCTCCAAAAATTCCTTCCAGGTTTACGCCTGTTGATTCTGCCTACCACATAGCCTGCTGCTGTGTTGGCTCATGTTCTTTAAGCTAGCACAGAAAAACAAAAAAAGATTACAGTTTTTGTTTTTAGGTTTTTTTTTTTTTTTTTTTGCTATTACGCTTTCTGGCATTTAAAAAACTCTTTTTACTTAGCTCTGGGCGTATCATCATTTGACTGTCTCATCTCCTATTTGTGAGATTTTAATAGAACATTAAAGATATTGAGGATCTTTTTAGCGGATTTTGAGTCTTGTGTATTGCCAATTCAAATCTCCTTTGCTTGTTGAGAGTCAAGACCAAATTCTATTTGAAGATATATTACCTTGATTTAGAGGTCAGATCTTTGTGAAATATTAGGAACAGACCTGGCTCTTCTATTGGGTTCTGTCAGAAGCTAAAAAACACTGATTTATGAAACATTTTTGTTAGAGTTAAAGAATTCAAGGGGTAACTTGAAGCCCCAATTTTTTTTTCAGGTGAGGGAAGATTTGCCATATGTTTCAGGGCGATTCCTGGATCTTTTTTTGGGGGAGTGACCTGGCAGTGCTCAGGAAACCATATTCAGTGGCAGGAATTAAAACAGAGTTAACCGCATGCAGTTCACCTATGCTGGCTCTGTGCCCCTCCCCAGTAATTCTTACATTTGACACAAGTTTTTGCAGTCAGTCTCAAAAAAAGATTTATGAAAATAGGTGTTATTATAGGCATCTATACTTCTTACTCAGTATTGAACTCAATGTAGCATATGTACATGTTGATTTTTAATGATGTGTGTCTGAAAATTATATGTTTTGATGCAATGTTAGTTCAATAAAAATTAAAAAAAAAAGAAATTCGTGAGCCGGAGAGATAATACAGGGGTAAAGGCACTTGCTTCGGCATGTGGCTGACCCTATTTGTCCCCTAACACTATATATGATCCCCACGCACCACCGAGGGTCACTCCTGAGCACCAAGCCAGGAGTAACCCCTGAGCACTGTGGGTTGGTATGGCTCAGACACCTCCTCCTTCCAGAAAGGCAAATTAAAAAGATGTTCTTGAAGTTCTTTTGGTGTTAGAAATCTATCCTAGTCATTTCTCATCCATCCAGCTGCTTTGAAGTACTCTGGAACCATAAGGCTACTAAGTACTTTTCCAAGAATGGAATATTATTATCACTAGGTAGATCTTTTTGCTAGCAGGGGATGGGGGCACATCTTGGGGGCACTGCTTGCTTTCATTTTGGAAACAGAAGGCTTTAAAAAATGTTCAACTGAATACCCCCCCCCACACACATACACCACAACCAGAAGAAAGACTTTATTAAAAAATTTTTATTTTTATTCAACCTTGTTTGAAGCTAATCCTTATCTAGTACTGTGACGCCAGCTTCAGTATTGCAATTCCTCCTTAACTGAGAAAATTTTTGTTGTTGTTGTTTTGGTGCCATACCCAGGGGTGCTCAGGGCTTACTCCTGGTTCTCTGCTCCGGGCACCATTTAGGGTTCCAGGGATAAAACGTGCATAGTTGTATGCAAGGATAGTGCTTTATCCACTGTCCTATTGCTCCAGCCTCCCTGAGCAAAGTTTTAAGATTTACTGGCCTTATTCAGTAATTCAATAATTAGCCAGTCTTTTATCTAGTAGATAAAAGGAGCTCTGAAGAGCTGTAAAAAAATAAAAGATTTTCATAAGCAGAGGAGATGAAAGAAGGAAGTGGCTAGCAAAGAGCTGTTTTGGGCAAAGTCACCTTCTTTTGGTGGATGCTAGGGGTCCAGTAAACAAATAGCCTCACTGGTGCTGAATAGGTTATTCCCAATTAAAATTCTCTTCCTGGCAGAGGCTGAAGTGGTTATTAGATGTGAAACCCTAGGTTGTTGAGTTGGGGTTTGACAAAAATGACTCCACTTTTGACCTGCTGTTTCTTTTCAAGAGTTAAGAGTCTCTGCTGTGTGATGCTGGTCTCTGAATACACGGTCAAGGATGACATTGACCTGAATGAATCAGTATCTGGCTGTGTAGTTTCTTCTATTTTACTACTTGCACATTCTCTTCATGTGGAATTATACACTGTAACATCTACATCACATTTTCTGTTCTGATCCTGCTCAGAAGTCAACTATATTGCAATTCATGTGGATGTCAGAACCTTACTATAGTAGAAAATGTAGAAAAGTAAAAGTCCCCATATATTTTAGCCTCTTTATTTTTATTTATTGGTTACTACTATATACGTTATTGATTTTTTTTCTTTATCTTCCAAGTGGAAGAAGACACAGAAGAAAGTTCAAGATCAGGGAGAGAATCTGTATCTACAGCCAGTGACCAGCCTTCACATTCTCTGGAGAGACAAATGAATGGAAACCAAGAGAAAGGTGACAAGACTGATAGGAGAAAGGATAAAATAGGAAAAGAAAAGAAAAAAGAAAGAGATAAGGAAAAGGACAAGATAAAAGCCAAGAAGGGGATGCTGAAGGGCTTGGGAGACATGTTCAGGTAAGTCGCTTCCACCCCAAACCAGACCAGGAACATACATGAGTGTGAGATTATAGATCATACTGAAAACATAGATTAAACACATCATCTTTATAGTCAGCCAAACTTCTTGAATTTTCAGGTGTGACTGCTGCATTTTTACTTTCTTAAGGATTTTGCTTTAGATATTTCAGAGCATTTTAGCAACCTTCAAGATGGTATCTTGTCAGCCATGTAAATAACTGCTGGGAGAAAAAGGAGAGACAAATCTGTATTTTAGCTCTGCAGAAGAGTAAAAGCCCTGTGGAGACAAAGGGCTATTAAAGCCCTGTTTGTTCTTTTGTGTGTGTGAACAATGGTTCATTATTTAAATTTAACATAGAACTCAAGTTAGTGGTAGCATTTAAAGGTTCATTAATAACAAGTCTAATAAAAATGTTACAAATAGAGCTTCAATTAGACTGTGTTGATTAATTTAATACTTATTACTTCAGCTGTAAAGATTTCATTAGACGGAGTCTCTGCCTGCTTCCTGACAGTTGTTTTTGTGTCCCTAAATTATACTCTAGGATTACTTAGCATATCATTTTTTACAAATCATTGCTACACAATAAAAGTGACAAGTTGTTCTGAAGTTGCACTGAAACTCTCCCATAAATGTTCATCTAGGGTGATTTATAATATTCAGGTATTTAATGTTAAATATAAAGATTGCTTGATTGTTCCATAAATTAAACCCCCTAAACATATCAAGATGATGGTTTAAAATTGAAAACATACAGCAGAACCATTTGACTTTTAAAGCTAGTTATCTTGCATTATGAATTTCTTCCTCGTAATTTTTTTTAATTTGCAAATGTGTACAAGAGTTTATATTTTCATAGAATTTGTTGATTTATGATCCTGAGGTTGCCCCCAATAACTCAGGGAGCAAGAAGTAGGTCAGCCTGCCAAGTGGAGGAGTCACGGCCCAGCCTCTAGGCTATACCACACAGCAGATGTATTCTGGTGTCTGATTAAGTCAAGTGCACGGTAGTCGTGAGTCACATGGAGAAAGTACCAAACTGGCCCTGTTATCAGGCGTGACTTGGATTTCCATCCCCAGTGCTTCCAAACACTAGGATTTTTGCAGTTTTGCATTAGTGTTATTCTTGTTTATATACTGTTCCTTCTGGATGCATTTTAATAGGTCATCTTTCTTCATTATATTCCTTGTCCAGAATACTTACAGGATAAAATTGCTCTAACTGCCACTTTATTCTGGTTTCTGTGTTAGCCAGGGGGCTTTAATTCCCCCATATGCAAACTAATACTTCATAAGCTGGTGCCTGCATAAAATGCACAGAAATAAGAATATTTACCATTGGTTAAAATGGAAGGAATTCGTATTTCTTTAAATTAGGGAATATGCAAAGGGCGGACCTTCCCCTGAGATTGCTGCTTTGAGCTTGGCGCACAGCCTCATGTGCAGGGCCTCTCATAAACACCTATAGAAGGCTAATTACTGATGTTTCCATTCATCGGTCAGCATTTATTTAGATGACCATTTATGTTCTATTCTTGTCATAGAAAAAAAAGTACATTTCTAATTTATTTATGGATCATTATTATTTTACAAATAACGAATTGTCTGAATTACACATATTTTGTTGTATCTTGCCACTCTAGAAGGAGAGTAGCCTTATGGTAGAATTGCCTTTTGGAGGCCAGAGGAATGTGGGGAAAATGGTGAAATTTATATTTCTTGATAAGAGTGCTGAGATAATAAACGCAACCATGAAATTGCCAAAATTTCTGTAAAGTTCATCATATTTTCTCCCTCTAGATTGAATTCTATAAATCACACTTCTATCCTAAACTGAGAGCCAATTTTCTAATGAAGCTGAGGTTATTTGTAATTCAAGGTCTGTGTGACCTTATAAAGCAGCTTCTTTGTGGAGGCACAGAACTGAACATTTCCTAAATACTGAGCTCAAATTCTCCCAGTGTCTGAGAATGGCTGCTATGAAAGTCATAGAGCTTGGAATTTGTCTGGGCACATGCTCATGTGTATGAGGTCTGGATTCTATTCTGGCCCCTGGGGCATGGGACTGCTGGTGGTTTGAGGGAGAAAGAGATTCAGAAAAGAAACACGTTTAGAATAAGAGAGATCAGGTCCAAGAGCTGGAGAGTCTCTGGTTAGATTTGCAGCACCCCAGGCTGGCCTGAACACTGCTGGGAGTGACCAGATACGGTGAAAACACATAAACCCTCACACCATCTCTCTCTTTCTTTCTCTCTCTCTCTCTCTCTCTCTCCTCTCTCTTTGTCTGTCTGTCTCTCTCTCTCTCTCTCTCACACACACACATGCACACACACAGAGTCACACTGCAAACCTTTCTTTTTCTGGATATAGGACATCAACAGTTTGCTGGAATCAGCTCATAGAGGCTTGTGAGAATCAGTTGTTCAAGTTTCAGAAATTTTGTCCCTATCTGCTCAACCAATTATTAAACATTAAAATATGCTATATGAGCTTAAGGTAGCTGGTATTAAAATATGTGTTTCTAACCTATTATGTTTTGCTGTAATCTCCGTTTTTATGTTCTTTTTTAATTTTTGGACGTACCTGGTAATACTAGGGCTCGTAATAGTAATAATAATAGTAAATGATAGACACATAACATTAATAGTAATAGGGGCTAGCTACTATTATCTCTGGATCATTAACAGGGACCATGCAGGGCCAGAAATTAAGCTTGCACCTCTTGCATACAAAGAATGCAAGAACTCTGTTTTGGGGGTACCCAGGTAGTGCTAGGGGCTCCAAGACTGTACACAGGGTGCTGAAATTTGAACCAGAGTCTGCTGCTTGCCTAGGCATGCACCTAGCTCCTAAACTGTCGTCTGTATTTTAGAGGTCATTTATATCTATTGCATTGGCGCAATTGGCATTATTGCGTTGGCTTGGCACCAACTTCACACATTATGACAGCAGAGCATCTGAATCTATAAAGCAGAGCCTTGACCCCAGGAAAGCCCAGGCCCCATTCAGGAAACTGCAAACATTGGGAGCAGAATTGCAGGCCGGTCTGGGTCACTTGAACATGGCTGTGTTCTGATGAGTGAACACTGCTTCACTTACTGGGGAGGAATTGAGCATGGTCAAATACTGTCTTGACAATGAGTTGAAAATAATTTATTAAGCATAAACAACCTTTTTGGAGTATTCTTAAGCCTTCCCTCATACCATTATTATTTGTCGTTAGTATATTTGAGTAGATTTTTTAAAGCATCAGATTTTTTCGAACTTTTTTTTTTTTTTTTTTTTTTTTTTTTTTTTTTTGGTCACACTCGGCAATGGTCAGGAGTTTTTCCTGGCTCTGCACTCAGGAATTTCTCCTGGCGGTGCTCGGGGGACTATATGGGATGCCAGGGATCGAACCTGGGCCAGCATGGGCCAGCCGCATGCAAGGCAAAAACCCTACCCGCTGGACTATCACCTCCGCCCCAGATTTTTTCAGAACGTTTTTAATGTACTTTCTATACTTATTAGATCTAATTAATTAAGACTGATGATTCTTAAGTTTATTCTTTTTATGTTTTCCTTTGTTTTTATGAATAACATTGGAATATAGAGTTTTAAAAATA
This sequence comes from Cryptotis parvus, assembly GCA_021461705.1. Lineage (NCBI taxonomy): Eukaryota > Metazoa > Chordata > Mammalia > Eulipotyphla > Soricidae > Cryptotis > Cryptotis parvus. Next base: position 292,927 of record JAJIBD010001881.1, read on the forward strand.
ATTCCTTTATTGTTCTAAGGGGAACAGAATATATATATTATATAAATATGTATATATACTAAATTTGTATTATATATTTAATAGCCGTTCACTTTATAAGCTTAAACAAAGCAATGTATGAGGCTGGAGAGATAGTACAGTGTTTAGATGCTTGTCCTGCATGAGACACACCTGGTTCTATCTCCATCACTCTTTTTGGTCCTCAGAGCACTACCACACATGGTTCCAAAGCCAAGCAAAAACAAAGTAAATGATGCATCAGCATACTTATTTCTTAGAAAAAAAATTAAGCAAGACTGCCCCATGTAGGTGAGAAAGCAATTGTGTTTGTGTGTCTGGGAAGGAGTATGTTTTTATTCCTTTTTCAGCTCTGATTACAAGACAAAAAAAAGGTTATGCAGGAGTTATAATAGTGAGGTTAAGGCGTTTGTTTTGAATGTGACTTGGCCATAGTAATGGTTCAGATCCCAGCATTTCATATGGTCCCCAAGCACTGCTTTTGATGGCTCTTGAGAAGCAATGCTTATAGCCCAAAATAAGTACATAAAGGGTTACACAATATAAAAATAAATCATTTTAACAGACAAAAAGTACGTGTAGAAGCTATTAGATATTGGGAATCTAGTTTGTAGATTTTTAATCATTTTCTCTTCAGACACATGAAGTTGTAAATAGTGTATTTTCCATTAAGATATAGGCTGATTTATTTTTTTCTAATTTTATAACAATATTTCCACTCTATAGACAACACACACACAGTCACAATTTCTACCCCTATTGCTATGGCCAAATAGACTGTATTTTTAAACTTGAAATCATGGCAAGTTGCTTAGGTTGTTTTATTCATTGGTATATACAGACAACATGAGTTTCTTTTTCACACATTGAATGATATTTATAAAAGTGATTTAATTATTGATAACAGTTCTATGAAAAAATGTTGAGTCATATGAATCATTCTTCTATTTATAAATTATGGAGTATGTAAAATACAAAAGCTGCCTCAAAGCAAGTTTTAAATCATGAATTTAAATCTATAAGAAATCACATTACTAATATGTTTTATGTTTGTATGAATTTTTCCTTGTCTGTACATTTTTTTACACATAACAAATTCTTATTGTCTAATCCAGTGTTTTTCTTTTTTAATTTTACCTAAGAAATCTGAGTGTGTTTAGTGAACAGTTAATATAAATTGTTCATGTAATCATTCTGTGTGCAAAGTGCAGGGGTGTCGATTCTGAAATTTGTGGTCTTTGTTCGTGATCCTTGGGTGCTTGGCTATTCAAATTTAATTCAGCAGAACTGGAACTATGACTCTGCAGTATAATTCAGACCAATGCGTAGCTGAGGCCCTGGATTTGAAACCTAACATTAAAAAGAGAATTAATACAATGAAATGTTTTTGAGAAGTCTGAAGTCTGCAATTATAGAAAATCATCATAAAGAAGAAACTTTACCTATACTTTAAAATGAAAAAATCTTTTTTAAAAGGGTTTAAATGTGTTCAGACTTAAAGTAAAAGCAACAGAATTATTAAGCAACAAATTTTTGCTTGTTTTCTATCAACAAATTAAAATAATAAAAAAAATTATGTGTATTCCCTTTTCAGTCCTGGAATAAATATAATTTGTTTTTTCCATTACCTAAAAAAATGAACTGCTAGTATTTGAGTGTCAAAGAGTTTTTTCCATTCGAATAGATTTCTTTTTATATATATATATATTTTTTATTTCTAGAATATTCTTGGATGTGACCTTACCTTGCATGCCTCGGATTTATTTTGTGCTGCTGTCTATGTGTTAGCTGAGAGCCTATCACTATGGAAAGCTCACGCAAAAGCAATGTTGCAGTATTACCATTTAAAATTGAATCCTCCAATTACATTACATTAAATGATTACCTGGGCCCCTGCAGCACTGCTTTTATTCAGTCTGTAAGAGGAAATAGATAATTTAGTTTGAAACCTTGTTTGGTTGAAATCAGATATACTGCTAACTTTCCCTTTTTAGAATATAATAGTTTGCAGAACACAATGAACATGATCGTATTTGAGAACTTAATGTCATAGTTTGGATCACAGCATAGAGGCTTTTTGCGAGAATAACAAGCACAGATTCTTACTGTGTCCCATCCGTACTTACTAACCGTGTGTCTATGCCGTGTTTCTCATTTAGCCTTGCCAAACTGAAGCCTGAGAAGAGATGAACAACAAGCCAGATTCAAAAATGTCTTGAGAAGCACATATTGCACAGTTGTTTTTTTTTAAAGAAAAAACAAACAATAAATTTACTTTCAATGAATTATTAGTGGCTGTTGACGAATTTTGTTTACGACATCAGCAGTTTTGATGGTTTAGTAACTTCCATATGAATCTGTTTGGAACTTTTTGATCTTGATTTCAAACTGGGGGGTTAAAGTAACTACTTGAAAAAGGCAGAGGAATTTATTTTATCTCCCCCCCATCTTTTTTTATTTGCCCCTTTTCGTGATGCAAAACTGCAGTCTAGCTGTTGATTGTTCACAAACGATCAGCACACACCAATTTGTGCTGTCAAGCTTAGGTGCCCTTGTGGTTTGATTGTGAAACCCAGTGGCTGTGCCCAGGCAGGCAGAGCGGGCCACTTCAGGGCAGTGATGCAAGTGGTAGAGACACACCCACCAGCTGATGGCCACATGGGCCAGATTGAAAGGAACTTTTTGGCAATGCGATGGTTCCCTTATGAGTACAGACCAAAAAAAAAAAATGGAAGAAATTCCCATAAACAATCTGTGGAGAAGGATATCTGGAAAATCAGTATTACAAGTTTGGGGATAGGGCACCAGCACATCATTTTGAGGAGAACAAGTATAGATGTGCTTTGAGTAAATATTAAGCTCCCATTTTGCTGAGATCTCACACTCTTTCATAAAACTGTTTCTGGAAAGAGTGTGCCTGGGAAATGTTGCAGTTACAGTACACTTGGGGTCCCACAGTCCTTACCGCCAGCAAAGCCTTCTGCTGCTGGAAGCTTCCATTCCCCAATCTCTTCATTCAGTAACGCCCCTCCGAAACTCTTTTGCTCTGTATCCTGAGAATGTTAGACTTGCAGTGAAAAGCCATATCAAAACAAATAAAATGATGAAAAGGCAGTCATTTCCAGCAGGGTGTCATGGGGTTGGGCTGCGCTGCCTGTTTGTGAGGCCTGCACTTCCCTGTGAGTGCTAGGCGATTGCCACGCCTCTCCGCCATCCCCGCCTGTCCCTACTCAGTAGAAACCCTCACCTGTGTCTAGGAAGGAGGCCCACAGAGAGGGCTTTATTTGTTCATGTCAGAAGTATCAGGGCTTATAGTTTTGCCTGGCTCAGTCCTAATTGCCCCTTGGAATAATGTGACCAGTTTCACATTGGCAAATTTAAGTGGCATCCTGGGGAACCTGCTAGTGATTTAGAAAATGCAGTTAAAATAAATATATAGAAAACGATGCCGGGCTAAATGAAATACAGGAGTAATACATGGTCTCTGAAAAGAAAGAACTCGAAAAAGCGCAATTTCAAATCATTCTGTTTGTTTTCTTGTCATTTGGAAAGACAGCAGCTGTTTCATTGGGACACATGTGGGGAGGTTTCTTTGGAGTAGATTCCAAATTTGTAGATCCCAAGTTCTTAAATGTGTGCTGCTTCTCATTTGAATGGAAAGAGAGGCTCCCGTTTTTTAGGACAGGAATGTAAGTGTCAGACTGACCTGTTAGCAAAGACAAGTTTTGGGGGTTTCTGCTATCATTTTCTTCAAGTATCTTCTCTCCCTTGTTAGCAGTCTTCAGTAGGGACCCTCTGACATCTACAGTCCCGAAGCTGACTGCCAAGGAAGCCAGCGGAGGCTCAATGCATGACGCTGGGCCTTTCTAAGACCTTTCTGATGCTCCTTAGCGTTTCTTTTCCATACACCTGCGGCATGAATGTAGAATGCAAGTGTCAAGGATGACACCTACTTTATAGTCTCTGTACAGAAACCCTTTCATAAAAGAAATTTTGACAGCTCTGAGATGCTAAGTCAATTTCAATTCCAGACTGTGTAGAAAATGGGATTTTTTCCCCCTGAAATTGATGTGAAAATTGAAGGCTAGTGACTATTCACTCTCTAATAACACACGATAAATAAATACTATCACATCGTTGAAAAATGTACTAGAAGACAAACGCAGCTCATGACGTTTACCACATCACATAGGGGAAACATTTCTTCTAAATGTGTTTATTTGTTACCATCACAGGTTCCATATCTTCTACATAAAATATAATGGAACAAGTATATGTTATTCCTGAATTATTTTTAATCTAGTCACAAATTATTATATATGAAGGTAATTGTTTGATCCTTTCAAACAGTCTTTTAAAGAATTCACAGGGGGAAGTGACCTCTTACATAATTGAATGTTAGTTGGTTTTCTTCTGACCTGTATTTAATAATAGCCAATTTAGAAACAAAGCAATAAAATTGGATTAAATTTCATATTATAGTGAAGTAGCTATGTCTCCTGATAACCTTTCCACTTGCATTTATTTCTGAGGCAAGATGATTCACCCATGCGTCACCCTAAGGCCTGTGCCCCTAAAATCATTCCACTTTGCTCTCTTCTGGGGTATCACTGTAGCAATTCTTTGTTCTGTCTCAGAACCTTGGGCCTTTAAATATAGTCTCTGGGTAGATGATTCTAAATTTGCATTTCCTGCCGGTTTGCATCATCTTCCAACTGTAAGCCTGTAGTTCTGTCATCTACCAAGTTTGCAACACAGCCCTGAATGTTGTTCCCCACACCAGGTCTGCTTTTCCCCAAGAACTGCTCTGCACATTCTCCTTCCTTGGACAAAGGCAGCATACAGTGTAGTGGGTGCTTCTTCGGGTTTCAGACCTTGAGGTGATACTTGACTCCTGCTTTCCTCACTGAACGTTTTCAGATGCAAAAGCCCATTTTTGGTCTGTTTTCAGTGTTAGGAGCGTCATCCTCTCTCCCCTGAAGTTTGTCAGTAGCCCTCCAACTATTCTCGTTCTGTGCAAGCTTCCCTGCATTTATTCTTGGCACCACAACCAAAGTCACATTCTTCCCTTCTCTTTAGCCCCCAGTATTTTCCCAGGTCGTTCTACTTCCCTCTGAATCTTTTCCAGGATGGCTTCCCTCCTTGTGACCCCAATGGCCTTCCTTCTTGTTAACTGGACTCATCTACACTGGCGCCTGTACCTGCCTGGTTCTGAAGAGCCTTTGTTTGTCCTGTAGTTTGTTTCATCTGCGCTCATCTACCCACAGATTTGTTCTTGCACCTTACTTGCTTTGCTCAACTTTCCCACCAGTCTACCCAACCTTGCAGACTTGCTCCTCCCCCGCACCCCACCCACTTCTGACACTGTTTTCTCCTTGCTTAGCTCCACATGCTATATGATAGATCCCACTTACTTGATGTAAAACTTAATTGGTGATGACAGGGCTTATTAGCCCTTTTATCCCTGTTCTGTCCATCCATAGTAGACTGCCTGGTGCAGAGTCACAGTCCGGACACTGTCCCAGAGACCAGCAGGGGTGTTCATCCTGCTTATGTGCCCCCCTTGGCTTCAGCAATGGCCTCTGCCTCCACAGCCTTGGAGAGCAGCTTTGCTTCTCTGCAGGAAGTACCTGAGCAGCCTGGAGCCTGGCTCTGCCCAGCAGTTCTCCTCCAGTGACCTGGGAAAACCATGTGTGACTGCTTCAGCTCCTGCCCTTTGCAGGTTTCAGTGCTGAGGCCCAGGCCTGCACACCAGCCCTGAGCTTACGGACCTTGGCCCAAGAACCTCAGAACCCGAGAGCCAGGCAAAGAAATGCTGAATCATAGCCTTGCCTCCAAGCTAGAGCACCTGAGCCTGGAGGTTACAGGTGTGTGTAAAAGAACCTGTCTCTTCCTGCCCCTCTTGATTCTGTGATAAAATAATTAAATCAGCCTAATACAGTCAGAAGTAGTAATTTCTTACGTATGGAGACCCCACTGATGTGAGGCTGGAAGAAGCTTCCGTGTGGGCAGATTTACATACCTGCCCTCATGCTCAGGAAACAATCCTTTGTGAAGAAATGACCACTGAAGATATTTGCTGGTGGAGCAGTATGAAAGAGCTCATCAGCTCTAAGCCCCTCTCTCTGCTGAAAGGGTATCCACATCTGGATACTTAGAGTTTAACTTTATTTCCCACTTCCGCCAACAGAGGAGGGTGAGTGAGTGTCCTTTGTGTCCTCTGCCACCCGTTTCCTTACCTTGCCAGGGACTCCAGTCCTCCGTCCTCCTCCCCAGCCTGAGGGATGGAGCTTTAGCCACAGCAGTCACAGGCTGTACCTTTTCCTCCCTCCCAGTCACCTCTTCCCCATCATTTGTTTGTTTGTTTTGGGCTGTGACCACATCCAGCAGTGCTCAGGGTTTCCTCCTGACTCTGCACTCAGTAATTACTCCTGACAAGACTCGGGACTATATGGGATGCTGGGGATCAAATCCAGGTCTGCCTCATGCAAGGCAAATGCCCTACCCAATGTACTATCATTCTGGCCCCTTCACCATCAGTTTTCTTCTGTTAGACTACTACGCTGACTCCTTGTCTCTGGATCTGCCTTTGGTGGAATCTACAGTAACCTAGTGTGGTGGAGTTAGCGTGGGGGGGTGGGTGGGAGACCTACAGATAAATCAGCTTTCTCCAGTAAGAGCAGACAACATAGGTGTAGAGTTTTTTTTTTTTTTTTTTTGTTACACCCAGAAATGCCAGGGTTACTCCTGGCTCTGCCAGGAATTACTCCTGACAGACCACATGGGATACTGGGGATCTAGCCCAGGTCAGCCACATGAAAGGCAAACACCTCCCTGGCTGTACTCTGGGCCCAGGTGAGGAATTTCTGCCTGGAGTCATTTCCACTATGATGAGTGATCCTCTGGGCTTTACTGGCCCCTTCTCAAATCTGCCTTTGATGAGCATCAGTGCTCAGGGATTGCTCATCTCAGCATGGGGTTAGATTATTGCTGGGGAACTGTCCTGGGGATTGAACCCTGGCCCCATGCATGTGAAGCATGCATGCTCTAGCCTGTTGAACCATTTCTACAACTTGTTTTACAAGCTTTGTGAGTGTCTGCTACAGAGCATGAGCTGTTGAAAGCCTTTTGAGGGTCATATCCACAGACAGCTGACAACGGTCTTACCTATAGATGGTGCTCTAGAGCTTCTGTCTATCCAGCTGGTGTAGACACACTTGGGGTCCACTTCCTCCTGAATCTTCCTGAAGCATATTGAGTAGTGACTAGATTGGGATTGGTGATAACCTCAGCTCCTTAGTTTCTAGTTCCATAATGTTATATTTATAACGTACTTTTCTTCTGTATTGAAAGTTTTTGGTTTGGTTTTGTGTTTTGGGGACCACACCTGGCAGTGCTTAGGGCTTACTCCTGACTCTGCATTGGGGCATCATTCCAGGTGAGGTTCTCTAAATCAAAAGGGTGTTGGGAATGAAACCTGGATGGACACATGCAAGCAAGTACCTGCCCATTATACTCTCTCCCTTGTCCTGTTTGGTTAAAAGGCTGAATCTGTTTGAGTTATAAGTTTAGTCGTAACGAAGAAGATAAAGGAACAGTAAAACATTTCTTAACACAGAGGAATAGAAACTTGAACCGAATTGGATTAACACTTTCTGCACTATATTCTCTACTTTGTGTATTAAGGATTTTGCATTTTCACTCTTTCTTTTAGAGTGTTTTCTGTTCTCCCTTTTTGGCCCACCTCCTGGTGTTGTTGGTTGTGTGCTGCTCATTATGAGTTTCCTTTGGAGAAAAGCATTCCTCAGGTGACACAATTCCGCCACCACTGCCAGCAGTTAACATTTACTGAATATTCATACTATGGACATTTCAGTGAGACGTTTTCATTAACCATATAATTTTCTTCATAGGTCTGCAAGTTTGGTGTTTTTTAAGTCCCATTTTGTTTTTGTTTTGGGACCACACCTGGCAATGCTCAGGGATTTCTCCTTTTTTCTGTGCTTAGGAATTATTCCTGGCATTGCTCAGGAGACCATATAGGATGCTGGGAATTGACCCCATGTCAACTGGGCTGTGTGAAAAGTAAGCACCCTCCTATACTGTCTCCCTCGACTCTGAGTTCCATTTTATGGATAAAAAAATTAAAGTGAATTAGCCAGAGTTCCAATGTGACTGAATGGTAGATGTGTGCTAGCTAAAGATGCCACACATCCATCACGTATATTAGAATTCCCATTGCATACGAAGGGAGGCATGAATCTCTGCGGGGCTTATGGAACTTAAAATGTTTTGAAATGGACTTAGTGGTGCTATTATTGTGCTAATACTTGTATTCAATTTGTTTTTGTTTTATTTTTTGACATCCATAGATTCTTTAGTATAAAAAGAAAATCTAGTAATTCCAAGCATGGGAAATACTGAACAGTTACTATCCATGGAGTTTGAACAGAGATCAATACACAGTACAAATCAGTGCGTATCTTGCACACACACACACACACACACACACACAAATACATTCATCCACTTAATTTATCTAATCCCTTGCCTTATGCAATGACCTATTGTTCTCTGCATCTATGATCCTGGTTGTTGATTTTCAGATCCCACATATACAAATGAATGTCTGTCATAGGTGTCTGTCTTTCTCTGAGCATAATGCTTTCAAGATCAATTCATCTTGTCAAGATGGCAAGATTTTATTTTGGTTTTTGTTTGAGGCCACATTTGGCTTTGCTCAGGCCTTACTTTTGGCCCACATTTGGCTTTGCTCAGGCCTTGTTTTAGGGGTTCTTGTGGAACTAACTGTATGTGGTACCTGGGTCAGTCATGTAAAAGACAAGTGCCCTACCTACCATACTGAGTTTCTGTCCCCCCACACAGTAAGATTTAATTCTTTTATATGGCTGAAAACATTTCATTGTATGAGTGTATTATCACAATTTGGGGAGTCATCTAGGAGGTTTCAATAACTTGTGTATTTTTAGTAATGTTACCGTGAACACACACCCTTTTTTATTTTTTTTAAATTATAATACCGTGAGATAGATATTTACAAAGCTGTTCATGATTGGGTTTCCGTCATACAATGAGCAACACCCATCCCTCCATCAGTGCGCATTTTCCACCACCAATGTCCCCAGATTCCCTCCTCCTCCCCCAGCCTGCCTCTATAGCAGGTACTTTACCTCTTCTCTCTCTCATTCTCTCTCTGTCATTCTCTCTCTCTCTCTCTCTCTCTCTCTCTCTCTCTCTCTCTCCTTCTTTTTCCTCCTCCTCCCCCTCTCCCTTCTCTTACACATTGCACCATCTTTTTGAGTTAGATTTTTATTTTGTTCCATTTTGTTTTGGGGCCACTCCCAGCGATGTTCAGAAGTTAATCCTGGCTCTGCACTCAGGAATTATTCTTGTGGTGCTGAGGGGATTGTATCGGATGCTGGGATTTGAACCCTGGTTGGCCACATGTAAGGCTTTGCAACCTACCTGTTGTACTATCTCTCTGGCCTCTAACTGCTTTATTGTTAATAAACTTTTGATATTTTCCACTGTGACTATACTACTTTACATCTCCATCAGCAGATACGGAGCTTCCTGGTCTTTTGTCTCACCAGCACTTATTATTGCTTATCTTTCTGATGATTCTTATTCTGATAGGTGTGAGGTAAGATGCTGGTTTGATCTTTTATTCCCCTGATGATTGGTGATGCTATGTGCACTTTCATGTGCCTGTTGACTGTCTGAGAAAAAAATTCCGTTCAGATCCTTTGCCCATTTTTTAATTGGATTGCTTCGGGGGTTGTTTTTGCTATTGAGTTGTAAGAATTCTTTATGTGTATATATATATATATATATATATATATATATTTGTATTAGTACTTATGAGATGCACTGCTAGCAAAAAATTTCCTCCCATTTGGTTCGGTGCCCTTTTACTTTGCTGATGCTTTCCTTTGTTGTTCAGAAGCTTTTTAGTTTGATGTAGTCCCACTTGGTAATTGCTTTTGTTGTTTGCCTTCAGTGAAAAAAAATTGAAAAATAATCAGGAAAACTAATATCAAGACTACCACCTACATTTTTATCTAGTTGCTGATAACTTTTAGAGTTTCTCACAAGTCTTGGATCCATTCCGAGGTACTTTTTATGCCTAGCATAAGATATTTGTCTTGGTGTGTTCTTTTTTATTTTATGGCTGTTCAGTTTTCCCAGCCCCATTTCTTGGATAGGCTTTCTTCCAGTAAATTAATTGGCCATGCATATGTGGATTTGTTTCTGGGCTCTCTAATCTGCTCCATTGATCCATGTCTTTGTTTTCTTTTTTTTTTTTTGCATCACACCCGTCACTCCCAGCGGCCTCAGCCAGGTGATGCTCATGGACCACCAGGACAATGCTAGATGGGGGAGTATGGTATCTCGGATTCAACCCTGGGCCTCACACATCTAAGCATTCTTCCACTTGAGCCATAGTCCTGTCTCCCATAATGTTCTGGATCAGAACTTTAGTAATAATGATTAAAGGACAAAGTTGTATTTCTCCTTCCTTTCTTTCAACTTCCCTTTACAGTTAGTCTGACTCCTGTACATCTCATATGCCCCCTAACCCCATGGAACCCTTTGTTAAACTCTTGTCTTACTCCCCTAATGCTTTCTTTCTTTTCCCCAATAAGATAGCAATGAAGTTTTTCTTTCTCCCATGCTATTCAGTCTCTACTTTCTCACCAGTTCCTCCAGCGTTTCCTATGACATCCTTTTGCCTATTTCCATTTTTCTTACAACTGATTTTGAACCTGGGGGAAAAAAATCCCCCTTTGACCTTTGAATTCCCAAAATTTTAGTTTTTTTTTCCTTTCTTTGTTTTTATCTCCTTTTTAGGATATAATGCTAAAGACTTTTGTACTTGAGGGAATGCTGGCAACTATTAAATGATCTCAGTTCATGTTGCATCTAAGCTGCTTTTAGTAAGTAAGCCTGAGAACCATGGTTGATGTGTTCTCAGAGCGGAAAATTTCCTTCCGTCTTCGTGAAGTATAACAGCAACCAGATAGTTGTTTGATATTACCTGGAACGCCGTAATAGAGTATTAAGTCATTGAGGTAAAATGCTAAGTTGTCTTAGCCACACTGGGGGGAGCAATGATTGCCCTAAAATAATTGTGGATTTGATGTACCTCAACATTCAGATAAAAATATCTGCAAATGAGCAGTGAACCCTCCCGATGGGCAATCACATTTCAGTACTTAATTATAAGGACCTTATGAGAGACTTTCACTGTTCCTTTGCAGATTGGTGGGAGAGAGCTATAGGACGGGATCTCAGGAGACTGTTGCTCTTGTAGCCTGATGTGGGGTGTGCCCTGGAGAGTTGCTTTCAGAAGATGGACTAGTCCCAACATATAGGGTAGGCAAGGGTTGTGGCCCTGCCCCCTCTCAAGAGAACAGCTTGGTTCTCTTCCTATATCTAGTCGCTGCTTCTCTCCTACCCTGCCCTGCTATTTTTGTGTCTCTGAAGGGCACATAGAAAGATTATGCATCTACATGCTTTACACAAAGTATCATGTGGGCACTGAAATAATTTCTGTGTATTTTGCTACTCACCTGGTTAAGAAACAGTTTTGTCCAACAATGAGCATTTTGAATTTGTTTCAGTCTGGTTAAGGGTCATTTCTGATTTTTTTTTCCCTTTAGTAATTGCAATATAAAACCACAAATCATACAGTCAATGACATCGGGAGAGAGACCTGCCTTCCCAGAAGGAGGGATATGGTGTCTTGCAGAAACAGGCGCTCAGCCTGTAGTACTCAAACCGGGCTTTGTCCAAGGGGTAAGGGAACCATTGCACGAGCTTAGCGCACATGGACAGAGTCTAGATGAGGAGTCATTCATCGTCCCTTGGAATATAGTAAAACTGTAGTCCCAGGGGGCTTTGCATCCTAAAAGGATGTTTGAGGGAAAGCCATTCATATTTTTGCAGCCGTAGGATTCAAATCCTTTTCATCAGAAGAAACACGCCATTTCCTATAAGTCTGTATAGAGACATATAGAGTTAACTGAAGTCAGTTTTCATGAGTTGACCTTGCCCTTCCTGCTGGGGTGCCCTCTGCACAGTCAGGGGCTCAGGGTCTGACCATGGAGTTAGTTTTCTGTGCCCAGATCCAAGCTACCACTCCACGTTTGTATGCTTGGGAGAGTGAATTCACCTTTGTGTGCTTTGCTTTACTCAGTTGTAAAGTGTGGGGAATAATGAATATGGAAAAACCCCTGACAGAGTTGTTTTGAGCTAAAATAAGTTCTTACAGACGAAAGCACTTTAGAATCCAGGTGTGTACAAAGAACGCTCTGCGCAAATGTTAGCTGCTGCAGTGGTTACTATTTCCATTATTATTATTACATTTTTAAATGTTGGTGTGTGCCACCACCAAATCAATTTTACATGTTTCAAGAGTTGAAAATTTGAAAAAATATTATTTTGATGTTGGAAGAGCTGTGGATTGTGGAACCAGAGTGCCCTCTGATTTAGGGTGCCGGATATAGTTTGATATTTGGGACCCTATCCTAAACTATATAGGAAAATAATTCCAGGGACTATCTTGGTATAGTTTACATTCTTTTGGAATTAAAGGATTACTGTAACCACAGTGAGCTTAATGATTGGGTCAGAATAAATATCAAGAACTCTAATCATTGGCTGCAATAAATACAAAAATATTCCTAGCCAAAGATGGTGATTGGCTTGTGGGCAGAGAGATGATATCTGTTCTTCAGGTAAAATCAATGTGGGAGACATGGTTCTTTGTTTACATTTTAAAATGAGAGAGAAAAAAAACAGGAAGAAATAATTCCCAGTTTTTAAAATGAGAGAGAAAAAAAAACAGAAAAGAAATAATTCCCACAGTGTTTACCTGATTTATGGTAGATTCCATACACTAACTAGAAAACTCAGGAGGGTTATATGGGCAGTGCGGCCTGTTGAGTCTGACTTTTCACTCATCTTGGTTATCATGTGGAAGTAACTGGTGGACAGGTGAGGGAGAAGGGCTAGCAAGGTGAAGGTTTGAAAGTTGGAAAGTTTTTTTTTTATTTAAAATTTTGTGTTTTTTGTGTGATACGGATGATGCTCAGGAATTACTCCTGGCTTCGCACTCAGGAAATACTCCTGTTAGTGCTCAAGTGATCATATTGGATGCTAAGGATCAAACCCGGGTTGGCCACATGCAGGGCAAAAGCCCTACCCACTGTACAGTGTGCTGGTCCTCAAAGGCAATGCTAAAGCCATGGTATTTCTTGCAGAGCAGTTGCCTGGGAAGGTTGGGTGGAGGAACAGGAAGTAGGTGAAGACCAGAGACTTGGGGTCGCAAACAGGGAGGCAGTTGAGCTTGGCGTGTGTTGGTAGAAGGAGATATTGCCGATCAAGGAATGGCTGCTGCCAAGAGAACAGGAAAACTTTCTGGTCATCAAAGTCAGAGCAAGTGTCTGTTGTGAGCAACTGATGGCCTTGCTGCTGGACGCCATTTATGTTGAAAGTCTGAAAATCAGTCTGAACTGATTTTGCACGGTTACCCTTCACTACATGACATGCTTTGCTATTCCTGACTGATGCCCTTGCAGGCGGAATTTCTTTGACCCTAGTGCCTGGTCCATGTAAAGGGTATCAGATAGTAATTACTGTATTATCAAGTAAACACCCCTCTGCCTCACAGCACTCCCTAAACAAAGACAGAAACCTGACCCAGACATCTTTATTTTAAATACAAATGATACTGTAAGTGACCTATGAATCCCAGGTGCAGGTTTCTACAAAAGTGTCACTATCACTATCTTCCCGTTAATCATCTATTTGCTAGAGCAGGCACCAATAATATCTCCATATGTCCCGTCTCATGCTAGTAGAACCCAAAGGCATCCACCTGCTCCAGGAACATAAAGAGCCTCAAACAATTATATTAGGTCACGGAATGACCTAATATAAATGTTACTGGTATTTGGCATATCAAATACTACACGAGCAGCTTTGCCAGGCTTGCCGTGAGGGTGGCATACTGTTGTAGTCACCTATAAATTTATTTATTGATGAACCGCGGCTGCGATAGTCTGGTCTGCTGGGTGGAGTTGTGACGAGAGGGAAATCCGGATGTGGAAAATGGCGGGCCCCATGGAGTAGGGGAGGGTGGTCTGGCTTGTTGTGAGGCTCAGCTGGGGTGGCAGACCAGGGCTAGAACCCGCCATGCCTCCCGGCACCTCACGAGCAGCTGGGCACAGGGAGAGCAAGTAGCAGCTCTGCCCCATGTCTGACAGTCTCTGGTTCAGCATACCCGGCCTGATTAAAAAACTGCTGCAGGGTGGCTGTCGATGATCCGGGCTGTGAAAATCTGGTCTGCTGGGTGGAGTTGTGAAGAGAGGGAAGTCTGGATGAGGAAAATGGCAGGCCCCATAGAGTAGGGAGGGTGGTCTGGCTTGTGAGGCTCAGCTGGGGTGGCAGGCCAGGGCTAGAACCTGCCATGCCTCCCGGGCGCCTCACGAGCAGCTGGGCACAGGGAGAACAAGTAGCAGCTCTGCCCCATGTCTGAGAGTCTCTGGTTCAGCATACCTGGGCCTGATTGAAAAAAAAAAACTGCTGCAGGGTGGCTGTCGATGATCAGGGCTGTGATAGTCTGGTCTGCTGGGTGGAGTTGTGACGAGAGGGAAGTCGGGATGTGGAAAATGGTGGGCCCCATGGAGTAGGGGAGGATGGTCTGGCTTGTTGTGAGGCTTAGCTGGGGTGACAGGCTAGGGCTAGAACCCTGGGCACAGGGAGAGCAAGTAGCAGCTCTGCCTCATGTCTGAGAGTCTCTGGTTCAGCATACCTGGGCCTGATTGAAAAAAAAAAACTGCTGCAGGGTGGCTGTCGATGATCCCGGCTGTGATAGTCTGGTCTGCTAGGTGGAGTTGTGACTAGAGGGAAGTCAGGATGTGGAAAATGGCAGGCCCCATGGAGTAGGGGAGGGTGGAGTTTTTGTATATTTTCAATATACAAAAGTGTATTGAAAATTAAATAATAAAAAATTAGTTTTTTAGAGAAATCTATTACCAGATGTAACTTGGAGGAAAATATAAGCAATTGATCACTTAACTATGGAATTGCTTTTGTTAGGAGTGGGAATTCTCGGGGCTTACTCCTGGATCACTCCCTGGGGACTCCAGAGGATCCTGGGGATCCTTGCTCATGGATCACTCCCTGGGCCTTGCTCATGGATCACCCCTGGGGACTCCAGAGACCATTAGGATGCCAGTCAGAGACTGAACCTGGGTTTGCCATGTGCAAGGCAAGCACCCTGCCCACTGTACTATCTCTCTGGCCCCTACTTCTTACCTGTAGTGGGGAGAGAACTCATCACTGACCGCAGCTCCTCTTCTATGTGAGGGTGACTGTGGAGCTGCCACATGCGTGACATAGAGGCTTTGGGTTCCTGGAGACACCAATGTGCCTCTAAATTGTCATAGTGCCTAAATAGTTTTCTTTCAAGGTTGCAGACAGAATAAGAAAAATACTTAGGTCAGAAAATTGCTTGCTTCACCTACGTGTCAGCTTTCAAATTACCTTTTTGGAAGTGTTTTTCCCTTTCTACAGCAGTGCTCAGAGCTTACTCATGACTTGCACTCAGGAATCAACTCCTAGCGGATTTGGGGGACCATGTGACATGCTGGGAACTGAACCTGGGACAACCATATGCAAGGCAAAGGAGCTACCCACTATACAATCACTCTGGTCCTTCCATTTTTTTTCTCTCTTAATATTATAACATTTAACCCTGATAATACGTTATCAGGCAGACTTTCATACATTTTCTTGGAGACATGTTTTTTCTATGATTCATCAGTGTTACTATTTCTATAACTTCAAAAATATTTATTAAGCCTAGAGAGATAGTATTGGGAGTAAGGCACTTTGCCTTGTATACAGTGGACCCTAGCTTGATCCCCAGCATTGCATTTGACACCCTGAGCACATAGCTGGAAGTAACCCCTGAGCACTGCCAAGTGTGGTTCAACCTTCACCCCACAAAAAAATTAATAATAAAAAAGCCAACTCTAATTTGTGTACTTCTTTGTTATTTCAAGGTAATGCTATTCATCTTCTATCTTCTTTCTACAAAGACATAAAGTTTGGGGTATAGCCAGACTTTTAATGCTTTATATGTACTATTGAAGTAGACATTTAGAAATATTTTTTTAAAATATTTTTTTCCAGGACCACACCCAGCAGTTCTAGGTGTAGATGAACATGATAGGATTTAAGGGATCATACTCAGGGTCTTGCACATGCTTGCCATGTGCTTTACCACCTGACCAATCTCTCTGACCTTTGAGATGTTACTGCCTGCTGTACTTTTCAGAATATGCTTATCTACTATATGTGTTGTTATAAAATAATCATAATTTTGTTTGGCTGTTCTGCTTTTATTAGTTTTGTTCTTGGCTCACACTTGATAGCAATTAGAAGGTGACTCCAGCTTGTTGCTCAGGGTTTGCTCCTGGCAGTACTTGGGGACCATGAGGTGAGGTGCTGAGGCTTAAACACAGAGCTCCTATAGACAGAGCATGTGCAAAGCCCCTTGAACTATCTCCCTGAATCCATATTTATGCTGGGCCTTCCTCAGCAGTGCTGGGGATCACTGGGGCTGTATGCAGAGCTGCTCGGAGGCCATGTGGAGCTGGGGATGGAACCAGGGGGTTTATGATAAACTGTTTTTGTATGCATGCTTAATATCATGAACCATTTGGTGTATGTAATGTATTAATCAGGAATCTTTTGAAATCTTTGAATTAGATTTCTTTCTGGAAATGTATTTCCTAACAAGGTATAGACTTACATGAGTTTCCTGCTATGAGAAAAGTTTGACTTTCTTGTTATTTTATGGTGAAATGTTATCAACTAAGTATTTTTGTTTTAGTAGAAAATGTGGGTCAGAGTGGTAGAACAAAAGGCAAGGCAGTTGCCTTGTGCATGGCCTACCCCAGTACTATCCCTAGCACCTCATGTGGTCCTTTGAGCCCCATCAGGAGTGATCTGATCCCTGAGCACTGCTGGCTGTGACCCCAGACCACCACCACCACCACAAAATATGAACCTCCTGGTGTTGGGGGATGGCTAGGGGCCTTGCTGTGCAGTATCCAGTCTGTGCTGGTGATACAGACCTGATTACTTTTCATGCTTAGGCCTTGTGGTTCTGAGGTCCCCAAGGGCCACATCCATCAGGGCTGTGGTGCCAAGGGTTTAATCCAGGTCATCACGCTTGAATGTAATTCAGCCTTTTGCTTATCACCCCATCTCTGTCTTCTCGTTTTCCATGAACATTTAAATAATGCTTTCTTTACAGAATTCTCTTTTTTGGAAAGGTCCCATATTTAAATATGCCTTTATTCCTAAGGGTCTTATAATATTTATTGTCAAAATTATCTTTTTACTCGGAGAATGGACCCTTGTCTATTTAATCTGGCAAAACTCCATTAAAAATTCTTCTTGGGAGATTGAGTAATTTGTCTATAATAATTTTCATGCTCTTGCCAAATCCTATGAGCAGCAATGCAAAGGGCCTTCCTTTCAGAAGTGTCCTCTACTGTTCCATATACACACACGGCTGTGAGGCAGCCATCTAATTAGGGGAGAAGCATTCTCAACAGCCCAAATAATAGAAAGTGTGTGGAGCCAGCTCCACTCAACAACTGGAGAAGACCCAAATAGCGTCAGAAACAATGAGGAGAAAATGAAAATCAGTTCTGACTCATGGAATGTTGTTTTCTCCTTGTTTTCATACTGAAAGTCTTTGTCAGTTTGGACTGGCAGTGTTGGCCTGAATAGAAAGGACTTCATTTGGTCGCTATTTTTAGTCATCCAATTAGTTCTGCTCTCACTTTCGGAAGGCTCTTGGCTGTCCTGTCCTCTGTTGGCCACCATATATTGGCTTGGAGGGTAACATCTTGAGGGAGAAAATTAGTTGCTGAGTACTATAGGACTGAACAGTGAGGTATTGATAGTGAGAGTGAGATCATTTACTGAGATGTTATAATGAACTTACTCCTTTTTTTTCTCTTTTTGGGAAGAAAACACTCCCTTTCTTCCTTATTCCCATGACCGTATCTCTCAGAAATTGTTTTTTTATAGCACCCAGCAAAGTAACTATGGTTTAAACAAGATGGAGCTTTTCTTTTTCTAATTTCTTAAATTTTTGTCACAATATAGATGGAACTAGAAGGTATCAAAGTAAGTCAGAAAGAAAGAGATACATTTTTTGGATGACCCCAGTATATATATATATATATATATATATATATATATATATATATATATATAGACCCCAGTATATATATATATATATATATATATATATATATATATATATATGAAGGCATAGACCATGTGCAATGTAAACAAATCCTTCAGCTCTGCAGATGGAACTGAGTTTAGCACGTAGGGAGGTGGCCGTGGAAGGGAAGGGTCCTATGGACAGTGGTGACAATGTTGGATATTGGCATTTTGGTGGTGAGTGGAGTGTGGCTGCATTGTGCACTTTTGCTATACATTTACAAAAAAGTAAATTCATAAAATATGACTGAAGATTGTCCTTCCAAATCATCGGTGATAGAAACAGAATGTCAAGGGTGATACTGCTGCTTTTCATTTTATCTTTCCGAATATGATTTTTATTATTTAAAAAAATGTTTTGATGCATGCAACATTTTTCATCCCAGACATTACCAACATAATCATTTTAAAGGGAAGCATTAAAATGGCTGTTGTTATATAATTACCACCCATCTCTAGAACTCTTCATCTTATGAAATTGAAACCACTGCCTTTAAATCTTAACACCATTTCCCCTTCCCTCACCCTGAATCACCACTATTCTGTTTCCTCTGTCTGTCAATTGGTCTGCCCACCCATGTTTCAGATAAATGGCATCAGATAGTATATCTTTATGTCATCAGATCATTTCTGCAGCAGGATATCTTCAAGGTTTGTTCACCTATCATATAATTTGTCAAAAAAGTTTGTTCCCTTTTTAAGACTGAATAGTGTTTCACCATTTGCATATGCCACTTTTAGTTTTTTTTTTTTTTTTTTTTTTGTGGAGTGCCTTTTATTTTGGTAATCAGTGTTCAGCAGAAATGTCTTTTTTTTTTTTACAATTAAAAAGTTCATGTTTGGGTTTTGGTCATACAGTGTTTCAGCACCCGTCCCTCCACCAGTGCCCATCTCCATACAAATAAAAAGATATACAATTAAAAAGTTCATGTTTGGGTTTTGGTCATACAGTGTTTCAGCACCCGTCCCTCCACCAGTGCCCATCTCCCACCAACAACATCCCGGTTCCCTCCCCCTTCCCCAGCCCTGCTCCATGACAGGTTCTTTATTTCTTTGCCTTTCTCTCTCTTTCTCTTTTCCTTCCCTTCCAGACTATGGATTACAGAACATACATTAAAAGGTTGTCATGTGAATCCTT
Organism: Cryptotis parvus; assembly: GCA_021461705.1. NCBI lineage: Eukaryota > Metazoa > Chordata > Mammalia > Eulipotyphla > Soricidae > Cryptotis > Cryptotis parvus. The sequence continues at coordinate 312,422 of JAJIBD010001881.1, forward strand.
TTGCCTCTATTTAATGCTCAGTTCTAGGTTGGCATTAGTACCCTCGACTATTATTAGCACCCTGTTCCATTTTCTGTCTTTCCTAAACTCTGACTCCCACACGTTTGTGATAATTTCCACCTTTGACAAGACCTCCCGATATATGCTTCACTTGACCTTGGATATTGGTATCATAATATGTACATATATATTTATGCCATGCAAATAAATGCAGTCATTCTGTATCTGTCTCTCTCCTTCTGGCTAATTTCGCTCAACATAATCTTCTCCATGTCCATCCATTTATAGGCAAATTTTATAACTTCATTTTTCCTAACAGCTGCATAGTATTCCATTGTGTAGATGTACCAAAGCTTCTTTATCCAGTCATCGATTTTCGGCACTCTGGTTGCTTCCAGATTCTGGCTATTGTGAATAATGCTGCTATGAACATAAAAGTAGGGATGGTGTTTCCGCTGCGTATTTTTGGTTTCCCAGAGTAGATTCCCAGGAGTGGTATGGCTGGGTCAAATGGGAGTTCAATTTCTAGTCTTTGGAGGAAAGTCCATATTGTTTTCCAGAAAGGCTGTACCAGCCGGCATTCCCACCAACAATGGATGAGTGTCCCCTTTTCCCCACATCCACGCCAGTACTTGTTGTTCTTGCTCTTTTGAATATGTGCCAGTCTCTGTGGTGTAAAGTGGTATCTCATTGTTGTTTTGATTTGCATATATGCCACGTTTAGTTTATCCATTCCTGCATCAATGGACACTGAGTTGGCTTGTCCTTTTTGGCTGCTGTTGTGAATGATACTTCTGTGAGCCGGAGAGTTTTTACATGTATTGTACCATCACTGTCACTTTATGGTTATAACTCTAGCTATCTCATCAGAAGGGCTATATATTATAATATAAGCAGGAAAAAAATAGAAAGGAAAAAGGCACCTTCCAGCAGAGCCAGCTCTGCTTCAAAGGTTCCTTCCAAAAGTCCCATCACCAATGTCTCTGTGCCAGAAATGATTAAAAAACCACAATTTAGTTAAATTTATCCAGTGCTAAATATGTAACAACCTAGGAGGATTGCATTTTACCAAAGAAAAACATGAGGTCCAAAGAGGTTGGATTGCTGATGAATAGTGAATCTCTTGGCTGTGAATCACGTAACGTGATTTGCCTGGAATCCTCCTGAGTGTCTACTATTACCAATTGTCTTCTGCTTGTTTTTTCTTAGGAAGTAGCAAAATGTAGTTTCAGTTCAAGAAAACCTGTTCCTTATGGAATACCTTCCAGGCTCCACCTCTTAGGAGGCAGGGAAGAGTAGGCACTACACTGGCAACATCTGCCGTGTATTGCCTGCTCTGGGAACGGTCACTCTAACATGATTTAGAAAGCTAGAGGCCTCAGGCTTCTCAAATTAAAGCAGCTTGGTAACACCAGACTGCCAACCACCCTCATGCTACTGTGCTGGCCAAGACTAATCACCCCTGGCCACATCCTTTTGACTTCAACGAAAAGGCAGACCACAAATCCAATTTTATCACGAACAGTTAAATGCTCATGAGTTTGGAAACTTATTGAACCTTGGAAATGGAGGAGGGGATGGATACACAGATTTTTTTTGTTAGAAAATTGGTTCTTGTGTACCAAAGGCTTAGTTCCACCAGCAATGTACCTCATGCTTAAAAATCATAAAAAACGTTTTATCTATATGAAGGATATTGTTTTTAAATAGTATTTTTTATAATTCAGAGTGTAAACTTTCACACGTTAACCCATGTTTTTGTGACTTCGGCAAGTTCTTTTTTGTTTCTGCCCACACCCTGGCTGTGTTCAGGGCTTATTTCTGGCTCTGCACTTCAGGGAGCACTCCTGGGGTTATCTGGAGGACCATATGTGGTATGAGGAATGGAGACCAGGTGAGTTGCATGCACGACAATTTCCTGATCTGCTGTACCATTTCTCTGACCCTGGAAGTGCAAGTTCTTATTTCTAATATTGATTTACTGACTTGGTGCCCTTCGCTCTATTCATATTTTTTGGTTTGGGAGCCTCAGCTGGTGGTACATCAGGAATGCTAGCTCTGCTTGGGGGGTCATTCAATATGGTGCCTAAATTGAGCAGGCAAACTTTGCACTCACTGTAGCCCCTTGAACTGTCTCTGGCCTTACTGTATTCATGTGTACATTCCCTGCATATATTCTTGGGTTCAATTTAAGCTGCTCACATTCTTCTAGTTTGTGTCTAATCTAATTGCAGTGTCAAAATTTTGTCTTAAATTCTTTGCTAGAGCCACCTATGAATCCTAGAAGTCACTCAAAGAGGTTGAGATCAACCTGATAGGATTTAAAGTAGAAAGAATTGGAGTTTGGAGACCTCTCTATCCTAGTCTGGCCCTACCTCTCTGGCATGCCACTGCTCAGCTTCACTTTTTTTTAGTTCCACTGTAAGTTTTCTTTCATTTTCTTGGTTTTTCCCTAGACTGAGTGAAACCCAGGCTATAGTGCAAGCCGTATGGGGCCCTGCCGAGTCATTTCCAAGCCCTGTTTCCTTTGAAAAAAATTTTTTTTTGTTCATTTCATTTTAAATTCAAATTGAAAGAATGCATGTGAAAAGCTTCGTGAAATTTTGAAGTTCTGTGCATCTGCCAGCTCGGGTTATTTGTTAAATGCTTTTCTCTCCTTCGCTGAATTCGTCCCAAATCAGTTCCTAGGTAGGTATTTTGAGTGCTTGTGTTGAAATGGATCGAAAGTTTATTTCTGTGCTTGGAGTAAAAGGCAGACAGATAGACACAAATTTGCTTTCCTCATTGTAGTCAGCTTGGTTAATATACTACGCTTAGGCACTCTGATTTAGAACATACAGTTTCAATCTCTAGCCAAAGAAAAGCAACATAATGATATGCTGCAAAAAGCAAATGAAACTGGGGGAGAGGAGACCTTCAGTGGATTACTAGTGTGTGGGTTTCAGCTGCAGGACAGGACAATTAAGGACAAGCAGGGCACTGGTTTTCAGATCGCCACTGGGCTCTGCTGCCAGCAAGTCTATGGCGCCTGGGACCACACAGCTGGTGGTGCGGATGTGATAGTTTTCAGAGCTGGAAATGCACTGGGATGAGAGGAATTCCAGAACAGCACACAAATCAACAAGTTCTCTATCTGATCGCTTGTTGAACTCTTTTAGTCAAATAAGGAAAACTGGTGGTGTGCCCTTTGTCACAGTTCTTGCTGCTTCTTCACAGGAGGAGGGTGCTGGTCAGCGATGAGACACAGAGCCTGTCTCCTCAGCCCAAATCCTTCTTGTGCCATCCCCGACAACACTGGATCCTGCTTATCAGCTGTATTCTTTTTCTTTCTTAAAATTTATTTAATTATTATTTAGTTAGCACAATTGTGTTAATGTGTTTTCTATAGTTTTCTTTAGGTAGCATGTTCTATAGTTCTTCTAATAGAACATGCTCTTCGCTTAAGGCATATGATGTTCCAAATCTGCACCGTCTTTAGCGTGTCAGTGCCCCCCCCGCCCAACATCTCAAGGTCCCCTTCCACCCACCCAGTTCAACTAAGAGCGAACTCATTTCTCTAGGTTGGCTCTCTGGGTCCTTTCCCATTGCCTCTCTGTTATTGTCTTATTGTGTTTTGCTATATCCCACGTATTCGAGAGATCATTTTGTACCTGGTCATCTCCCCATATCTCACACCATGCAGCATGAAACGCTCAACTTCCTTCTGCAAAGTGGTAAATTACATGATCCCATTTTTCCTTATAACTGAGTAATATTCATGTATGTGTTCACACACCAGTTTCTTTTATCACTCATTTAGTCTTGGGCACTTGGGTTGTTTCAGATTTTGACTACTGTAGATAGCGCTGCAGTAAACATATTTGTGCAAATATCACTTTCAGACAGTGTTTTAGGCTCTAGGGGAAGATGCCAAGGAATGGACTCTCTGGACATAAGGAGGCTCAGTTTACAGAATTGTCTCTATACGGTTGACCATAAAGACTGAGCCAGACAAAACTCCCACTGATAGTGAATGACGGTTCCTTGCCATCCCCCACCCCTCCACCTTCACATCAATTCTAGTTTTTTTTTCTACTTTTCTTTTAAATTTATGCTGTTTATCCAGTGTGTGGCGTGATGAAACTTCACTTTTTAAAAATAATTAAATTTTTATTTTATTTTCCCATTACACCTTTATATAAACACTGGCCACAAGCTTGTTCACAGTGATTTGTTACAGACATTCAATATACCATCACCAGTCCCACTGTTGCACCTTCTCACCACTATTATCTCTAATTTTCTCACCCACCCCTTAAGCCTGGCCCCATAGTAGGCCTCAATGATTTATTTTATATCACTTATTTTAATTTGCTACAAAATGATCGAAAACGTTTCCTCAAAAGAAATTTGATAAAAATTATGTATCTCACCCTGGAGCTATTAAGTCCTTGTATAAGAGATTACTATGATGTTAAAGGTTAAGCCTTCTGTGTTGATATTTTATTGGCTGAGATTGGATGCCTTCTACATCATATTACATCCAGAGTCCAGAGTGCTAACCATTATACCATGGGGCCTTCGATTATATTACATCGAATCTGATGTGCTACACCTGGTTTATCAGTATTATTGCAGCTGCATGCTTCAGGAAGTCCAAAAAATTTTAATGAGGTGATACAACTAGAGTAGAGTTTTTTAACTCTATTTTTAACTCTAATTTTAACTTGATTGTGTGCATCATTGCAAGGCCTTCTGGAAGTGCAGGGAGATGGGGCGAGGTAGCTCATTCCAGACTCCATGAAAGCCTGGAGATTTCAGCCACAAATCTGCATACCTGAGTTTTCAACAGATTACTTTCTGGATGTGGCTCATCCTGAGCAATGGAGTCTGGACTTGTGCATGGTGGCAGTTGTAGACTGTCGAGGTTTTTGGCTTCTGGGGCTCTGTTTGCGCAGGTGGGCCTAGCACCTACTCCCTCTGGGGTGCCCCAGAATGACTCAGCCTGGCACAGAGTCTAGAAGCATCTCTGCAACTTGTTGAGCTCTTCCGAGATTTATTTATAAGTCTCTGATTCATGGCCGAGAATGAGCTTCTTAACCGAGGCTCCTGATATCCTTCAAGACTTATTTATGGGTCTCTGAAGATCAACAGATAAGTGAATTTGTATGACTGAGCTGGAGGCAGTTTGTGGGTGTGGCTCCCACCTACTTAACTTTGGGCGGTTTAACTTCTGGGGAAAACTTGGTCCTGAGTTGTTGGAGTCTGTTACAGTGATTTTAGGAGTATCAGTAAGCTCGAAGGCACCCTCTGGCTGCTGGTGCACTTACACAAGGCTGCCCAGGTTGACCTCCTGATGGCTTTGCGCTCCCTGAGCCCCGGTGGTGATGGCTGTCACAGCCCGGCAGGGACCAGAACTGGAGCTGGGGCTGCTGCCTTTCACGATTTGGGCATTCTCGGTGGGCTGGAGCCACCCGTCCAGCAGAGCCTGGCCAGGGGCACACACCCCATCCTGGGTCTCCAGACAGTGGCGCTCAAGAAAGTTTTCTTCCGCAGCATACTGTGGACTGTGCAGGCTGGTCCAGGGAGGGAAATGGTGACAAGGGCTGCCCCCACTGGTGGTGACTTGCCAGGGCTCACAATGGGAACCTGGAGTGCCACCTGGAGTACACCCACACAATGCCATAGTGCCACATTGTCCCCGAAAAGCCCTATTCAGAAGTAGAAAGAACTCTCTTGCCACCCACAGTGCTGAGAGCTGTGGGGGCTCTACCAACTGGAGGTTGTGTTGCCACCATTCTTATGGGACCCACAACAGGCTGGCATTTAGTGGAGGGCAAACACCAAGTTTCACATAACGGTGCTTGCCCTAGGCCAGAATATCCACAGGGCACCCACGTTCACTCACTCAGAAAAATTCTGGCCCCATTGACTGTTCAGAGTGCCGAAAGCTGCTGTCTCTCCACTGCTGTCCTGCTTCATTCTTGGTGGGACTCTTAGTTCTTTTTTGGTACTAGTTCCTGTCCCTCTCTCGATTTTCATAATTATTGATGCTATTGTGATGACTGAGGATTACACATGAGTGTGGAGCATGTGCATGTGTGGGCTGTGGTTCTGACACAGGGGTTGGTGCTCACTATACGTACACTCTTCTTGTGGCATTTGAGCGCATGGTTACTGGGGAAAAGGATGTGATAGGCACACAGTAGGATCATGGCACTTGTGAGCCGTCACCGCGGTGCTCACCAGGTGTGGCACTTCCTGTCTGTGGTGCCTGTATCTCTCTATAGATGCTGTGCCTGTTGGAGTCCTACCCCTGTGCTGTGTGAAGTCACAACTTTGGTAGCTGGAAATCACTAGTGCCAGTGCTCTTAGGCAGTGGGACTGCGAAGTTAAGATGATACTCAGTGCATATGTGACACCAGGAATTTAAACTTGGGACGACATGCCTTATATACCTGGCCAAGGCAAGTGCTCTATGCCACTGTGCCATTTCTCCAGCTTCCTAGTGGCGCCTTTAACCACAGGTTCCATAAATAATATGTACTGCTATGAAGCCTGGTAGAGTGTAGCTGCAGGCCAGAAGGTGGAAGAACCCTTTGTAGCAAAGAGTCATTGGCATTTTTGTATCACACTATCATCATCTTCCATGTGTGTTAAAGTGAATTGGCCCTTACTGTGCCACAAGACTGATTAGAACCAAAGGTGTGACCACTATTGCCTTATTTGGTTTAGCTTTTATTTGCGGGTAGGGTGGGGTAGAAACGAAGGTGGTCTGGGAGCTACTTAATGCTCAGGCGCACGGGTTGATCCCTAACCCGGTGGTGTTCCTGGCCTTCTAGGACCCATCTACGGTCAGGACCATGTAGCTGCCAGTGATCAAAGCTGGGACTTCGACCAGGCACAGTGTGTGTTCCAGATCTATGTGCTATCCCCTGGGCCCTGGATCCTGGTTTTTAGAGATTCTGCATTTCAGGAAGACTTTCTGTCTACCTGACCAGGAGGCCTGGCGAGCTGCTCATTCTTGCTGTTCTCAGAATCAGGTGTGAACGCTGAGCAACTGGTGCTTTGCCTACAGAGTGCTCTTTGGGTCTTAAAAATGTGTCGGCTCCTTAGTGTTAAAACTAAATATGCAAATCAACTAAAAGATAAAAAATGAAAATCTACACCTCTTAATTTACTCTAGAGAGCATTCTTTGAGAAATGTGAATCAACAGAAATTGTTTCCTATCATCGACAGAAAAAAGTGCTGACGGACACCTTAACTTTACAGATAATGAGCTCTTTGGGGAAGTTTTAATCTTCCAAAGTTTCCAGAAGCTAGGCAAAAAGTTCTTCTCTTCCACCTCCGCACCCTGCCCCCAACTTCAGAGACTCTGTTTTCTGTCATTCTTTGACAGTTTCATTTATACCATAAACAAGTAACGGGCCTGAATCATTTGAGGTTGCTGCAGCTGCTGTAGCTAGGTACACCCTACCGAATTCCTATTGAATTTAATCTCGTTGCATATTGAAGAGAAGAAGAATGTTTCTGTTAGGAACTCAAAAAGTTATGGTGCATGTGCATTTGAGCTAGCGCACAAGCATCTACAGGCTGTATTTCAGTTTGGGTATCAGGTAGGCAGATGGCAACAAAAAATGATTAGGATTATTTTTGCTGTACATTTGATCCTTTGTCATAATAGAAAACAGTAAAATTGCATTCTGCATTCTTTTCACTTTCTCTTCTTTATAGAGCCCTTTTTAATAAAATTTTTTTTGACTTGGGATTCATTAGCATTTCTTATGGGGACTTCCTTTGGAACAGTACCACTCTCTAAATTGTTCTGATGCTTTTGGAAAAGGAAAACCATGGTAACCAGATGTAGGGTATGATTATTTGCCTCTGACCTGGCAAAGTGTTGGATTTAACAAAAGAAGCTTAATAGAAATGTTCAAATTGACCCTTCTCATCTCTTGGGCTGCTCAGAGCTCAATCAATGTCTCATTATTATCAGAGTTATTTGAGCAAAGGCAACAGTGATAGTATTTTTTCATAATCACTCCTTGAGCCAAATGTAATCTGCAATTTGTAGTATTGTATTATGAAACAATAATGCATTAAAATGAACAGGCAAGAATTAGGAGTATAGTCATGAAGAAAGAGCCCAGAGCAGTAGTTGTGTGAAAGATTCTCAAAATTATTTTAAGTGGACATGACTGATTTCGATGCCAAATTAAGCATTTAGAAAATTTAGAATTATGTGCTATTTTCACTGCTTCATTATGTGTATGTTTTTTTTATTTTAAATATAATAGTATACATGTCATATTTATTATAAACTCAGTGTAGAGGGGAAACAAAAATATACTTGACATATTATTTGCATGTTTAGTATTAAGAGGTTATTGTGGTCTACCTGTGTGACTGTGTTTTGAAAAATATGAGGCCTATCAAGCCTTATAAAAATCCCTTAGGGAACAGCAATTACAAATGACCCTTTTTACAAAGAGGAAATTTATTTGCTAGAGAAAATGTGTCATGTGGTCTATGATGTAGCTGATATCTGTAAAACTTTAACATCATAATTAAGTAGATACTTCCATTCATCTGTCACTTTACAAGACTGCCTCTAAGTATAGATTATAAATATTATGTCAGTGTTTTTAAATGGTGTTATCCCGTGTCTTGAAGCATTGTGTTGTTTGTGTTATTGTGTTATTTTTCTGCCTGTGTTATTTCCTAGGTCATTTTTTGGGGATCTCAGCTTTAAATTTTTCTTTACTTCCTTTTATTTTTAAGATCTTTGGAGTTATAGTGGCTTTTTAAAAGTCAGATTGATAATGTCCTGTGTTCTATTTTTAATTGTTGCTTTCATATTTCCTTGCTTTATATCTTTTTTTGGGCTCCTGGAGTGTTGGATGACTGGGCTTGTTGTGGCAACTTTGGTTAGATAGTACAGGCCAGGTCAGGGGGGAAGTGTAACGTAAAAAAGACAGTGCATGGGAGTCCTCAGAAGGATTTGTTGTCCATTAATAGTATGTTGCACATAAAGACTGTTCTATCTTGGTTAAGCAGAAGCTGTTTTATTCTTCAAAAAGTCAGTTCTTCTCTGGATCCCAAGCAATACAAATTTAGTTTATTAAATCTAATCAGACTAGCACTGATGAAAACTGTTACCCAATCAAATAATGAATCTCAAGTTTTTGAATTTCCTTTTTAAAGAGAACCCCTGCTACACGCCCACTTGAGACTGCAGCCCATGTTATAAAAGTGCTATCAGTTGTCATGTACCCTTTCCTAAGTTTCCTTCTCATCATTGTTGATTACTAAGATTTTTTTTTCCTAAATAGGAGCTTTCTGCTTTTCATAATCAGCCTCCTCTTCCCTGATTCATCCAGCATTGAGACAAGCTACTGCTGAGCCAATCAGTACGCTATCCTGGCAGCGATTTCTTAAAATGTCATTAAAATCTGTAAGACCCTAGACTGGAAGGAAATATTCAAAGTGACTGACTTTTTTTTCTTTCTTGTTCTCATTGTAAAATAGCTTTTGAGGCACGTCTCAAGCACATACACACACACACACACACACACACACACACACATACACACAAGTGGACCAGAAATTATGAGCACGTTGTTATGAGAGATAAGTGCTTTCAGTAAATTCTTTCTGCTGTCCCTTTGATTGAATTTGGGCAGTTTGACGTGCTGGTGCTGTTGCCTGGCACGATTTGCATATGTCAGGACAGACGATTTCGACATTTGGAGCTTCATTGTATTGGTCTGTATTGGTGGTTTCCTATGAATGAGTCTGTGGACAGTGTATTATGATCCATTCTAATGGTTAGACACAGTTCTTGACCTTGCATGCAGCTCCTTGACCTTCAGAGACAAGTTCCATTCAGGAGTAATGCCCTCTGGACCCTACTGCTGCAGGCAATACAAGATTCATCTCATTTATTTCAACAAAGAATTTTAATATGCTGCTCTCTGAGTAGAAACAGGGAATGACTCTCCTAAAGCTGGATATGAAGACTTCCTGTATGATCCACAAAATCATTTATTCCCCATATTTTTGCAAGTAGTCACTAAACAGGATACTAATACCTACCTGACATGCTGTTTACGAACAGAGTGAGATAAAGTACATGCTAAGAAGCCAATGAATTCTAGTTGAATGCTGTTAAAATAAGCAAAGTGGCATTCATCAGATGCTCAATTATATGTCTGATATAAGGTTTGTACAATAGCAGACTTCATCAATCTGAGGATTTCATGTTCCTCTGGGGTTCTACTTCAGAACGACTGAGATGTCCTCAGCTGGCTAAAGCATCCTGAAGTGACCTGGACTCTATTCCAGATTTCAGTGTGACTCTGGGCAGCACTGCAGATCTCGTCAGTCAAATACATTACACTAATCTGTACAGAGACTTATTTCACACACATGTGCACATATACCTTCAGTGTGTATGGACAAGCATGTATAAGACAAATCTACAAAGATAGAAGTTTTTTTTTTTTTTGGTTCATTCCCAGCAATTCTCAGGGGTTATTCCTGGCTCTGCACTCAGGAATTACTCCTGGCTGTGCTCGGGAGACCATATGGGATGCCGGGAATAGAACCCGGTCAGCCGCTCATGCAGGTCAAAAGCCCTGACCACTGTGCTCTGGCCCCAGATTTTTTAAAAAGAAAATGTAGTAGAATTTGAGAACAAGAAGTTGTGCATTAAAGACAGAAGTGATATATTGAGAAAAGTCAATGTTCTCTCTGAGGATTTGGGAAAAGACTATACCAGAATTAAGTGAGCTGAATATTTTCTAGAAAGTTTAAATCAAAATCTGTTTAGGAAAAGAATGCGCCAAAGGAATGCAGAGGTGTGATGTTAGAGTATGCTGATGGATTTTGCTTGGTTTGAGTAAATTATGTACCCAGGCCTTGCTGAGGCCTGGATTAGGACTCAGGATGAAATACTGTGCAAGGTCTTGAACTCAGCACTTGGGATACATGGTATCTCTTCAGGAGCTTTCAAGCAAATGACGGGGTTATCATAATAGGCAGTGGTCAAAACCAGATTAGTGAAAGGGCTGTCCAAATTCATGATTTCACTAGAAATAACCAGAGTGTTCCAGAAAGAGGTAATGAATTAATGAAGCAGGGAAGGGGATGGGTTTTATGACGTTGTGATATGTTATGGAAAGGAGGAACTAGATACAGAATAGGGCATTCAGTTAGTGTCGACTGCTCCAGTTAAGAGTCAGACAGTGGAGGATGATGGCTGGCTTGTGGGAACGGATATTAAATTCATATTTGACCCGTCTTCATTCTCTAAGCCAGCTGTGTAGTATTACTTAACCTCCACATTTCTGAGGATAAATTATAAGACAATAATGAGAGTAAAGCCCTCCAGACAAAAAGACCTTTATAATTGGCAGTGAGAAATACCAGTTTTCTAGGTGGCATTTCAGTGAGGTGAGTTTTAAAACACACACACATATGTATGTGTGTGTGTATATATTTATTTATATATTTATACATAATTTTCAAATTTATTGCTCAATACTCACAAACTAATTGGCTCTGGATATTCTTTTTATCTATTTTTAAATATAGCAACAGATTTATAAAACACTCATTTTTACTGTGTCATGTTTTTAAATATAGGAGGAAAAGTCCCTTCATTATAAAGCCAATTACATTTTTATTTCACTTATAGCAGGATGTTGTATTTTATTCAGCATATTTTTATAAAGCTCTCTAATTTTAATAGAAGTATAAAAATAGTAAAAGTATTTCAATGATGTTTATACTGCTGAGATAATTAGGTTAATTTACAAAAAAAACAAAAGGATGGGTTTAATAGCACAAAAACCTTAATTTTTAATGACAGTTCTTTCTGTAGCACAACAGCCAAATTTCGCTGCACTCCTTTGCTGGTTTTGTTTGTTTGCTCTTCCCATTGGTCAACAAGTGCGCATATCGCCCTCATTCTTTCGTGTAATAATGTATATGGCTGATCTGGCATCTGGCAGTGATCTCATTTGTAACGCGTCATAGTAAAACCCATTTAGCAGATTACTTTGAGATTACTTTAGCTGAATGAAACCACTGCTTTGTCCTTTATAAAGAAAGCCATATGTTTGAGAAGTGTCGCAATCAATTCTCCTCTGATAAGACAGTGCACATCTTCTCCTTCTCTAAAGAATCTGCAGCCACATTGCCATTTTCCCTCAGTGAATGTTTTTTCCTCCTGCCACAGAACCTCTGCTGTCGTTTTTCTGACCTCTGGTAACATTTTTCTCATTTCTTACTTCTTGTTCAAAAGGTCACTCACCAACGTTGACCTGTCTTAAGATAGAAGGCAAATATTCCCTGAGCTGGTCCATGGTGTGCGTGTTCTCTCTCTCTCTCTCTCTCTCTCTCTCTCTCTCTCTCTCTCTCTCTCTCTCTCTCTCTCTCTCTCTCTCTCTCTCTCTCTCTCTCTCTCTCTTTCCCCCACCCCATGCCACATGAATGCTTGGGGGTGGTTGGGTTTTTTCTCTGTACTTTCATGTGTATTCATCAGTTCATAGAAACAACAGCTTCTCTGCCATGGGTTTGCTTCCTAGACATTAACACTGAGTTCCCCCCCCCACACCCTCCACACACACACTGCTAGCCCCCAGCAATCCGATTCCTTGGAAAGCAGCCCATCTGAAACTTTTCTCAGGCTTTTGATAAGCTGTGAAAGTGTGCCCCAAGTGGTAGAGTCCTGTCGTGCATGGATGAGGCTTGGAGTTGGCGCTGGTTTGCATCCCCCAACACCATTAGGAGAGTGTCCCATCAAAAGAAAAGTACAATGACTTAATTGTATTTCAAATTTTTAAGCACTGTGCTATTAAATGATTGTTTTTATCTATTGGTTATTGATTTCAACCATGAACCTCACGCTGTGGCTACATGTATAGCTCAAGTTTTTCATTGTACTCATCCCACCCCACCCGCACCACTGTCCTTCCAGGAAAAATGAAGTTACTCTCAATTAAGAGCACTAAATGTATTGACAATGAGAGTGATAAGGATGTAGTTACTTTGTTTTTTCATTTTACACTCTAGAATGGCTGGTATATATTTTCACTTACTTGTATTTCATTCTGTCAAAAATTACAGCTGAGAGATCCATTTTTACCCCAATTATAAAGAAATATGTGTGATCTCATAGTTTGTGTTCAAAGAAATTGCATGATTTATTTACTAAATCATGCAATTAAGGAAAATTGTCCACAAGTTACCCTATAACCATTTTATCTAGAAATTGTTTTCTTTATTAATCTTGAATCCATAATTTGTAAAGGGAAATGTACTATAATGGTTTGATATTATATTTTTCAGGTAATAAAGTAGTATATTCTGGTGAGTAAGGGACCTAGGGAGAGGTTAGATTTTTTTTAACATTTTATTATACCACTGTGAGATATACAATTACAATGTTGTTCACGCTTGGAGGTTTCGGTCACACAGTGTTCCAGCACCCCGCCCTCCACCAGTGCCCATCACCCACCACCCATGTCCCCAATTCCCTTCCCTCTCCCACATCCTGCCTGAATGGCAAGTTCTTTATCTGCTCTCTCTCTCCCTCTCTCTCTCCTCCTTCTCCTACAGATTGTGGGTTGCACTATGTACACTTAGAAGCCATCATTTGCATTTTTTGTCTGTATTTAATGCTCAGTTCTATGTTGGTATCAGACCTTTTGACATTTATTCACACATGTTCCCTTCTCTGTCTTACCTAACCTCTGACTCCCTCACGTTTGTGGTAATTTCCAATTCTGGTAAGATCACCTGGTATATTTATGTCATCCAAATAAATGCAGTCATTCTATGTCTCTCTCTTTCCTTCTGATTAATTTCCCTCAACATGATTCTTTCCATATCCATCCATTTATAGGCAAATTTCATAACTTCATTTTTCCTGACAGCTGCGTAGTATTCCATTGTGTAGATGTACCACAGTTTCTTTATACAGTCATCAGTTCTCGGGCATACTGGTTGTTTCCAGATTCTGGCTATTGTGAATAGTGCTGCTATGAAAATAAAAGTGTGTTTCCGCTGTGTGTTTTTGGCTTCCCAGGGTATATTCCCAGGAGTGGTATGGCTGGGTCAAAGGGGAGCTCAATTTCTAGTCTTTGGAGGAATGTCCACATTGTTTTCCAGAAAGGTTGTACAAGTCCACATTCCCACCAACAATGGATGAGAGTCCCCTTTTCCCGCATCCACGCCAGCACTTGTTGCTTTTACCCCTTTGGATATTCTCTGTGGTGTGAGGTGATATCTCATTGTTGTTTTGATTTGCATCTCTCTGATGATTAGTGATGATGAGCATTTTTTCATATGTCTTTTGGCCATTCGGATTTCTTCCTTGTTAAAGTTTCTGTTCATCTCTTCTCCCGGGAGAGGTTAGATTTTGATAAGAGTCAGAAATAGAACTAAGGGGCCAATGGCATTCAGAGAGATTAAGACATGAACATTGCCTTGGCCAACGTGGGCATTGCCCCAGCACCTCCTGGTCCCCTGAATATTTCTGGGGGCAGCCCTGAAGATTCCCAATCACTGTTGTGGTAGCTCAGGTAATTCCTGGCATGCAGGGTCTGAGATACATCCTTGATTCTGGCAACCATTTTTATTGAGGTGCCATGATTTGTAATACTGTTAATGATACTTTCCTGTATTCATGGTCCCATCACCACATCCCACAATCAGCATTCCAGCTTCCCTCCCACAATGCTCCAGTGACCCCACCATCCCGCCCCACCATACTACATTATTCTTTAGGCCAATTCTCCAGTTATGTCCTTTTCTCCTTCTCTTACTGTGTTTCTTTCTATTTTAAAATGGTATAGCCACAATATTTGGGGTATCTTTTGAATTCAGAAACTACTTATCTACTTATTTTTGTTTAAGTTTCAAGTGTTTGAGTTTTTAACCCCATTATTAGTTGGTTAATTTTCATTTTCAAAGCATTGTGAATATTTTTAATTCAAATGTTGTCAAGATGATTTACCTTCAGGAATTCTTATTTTAAATAAATGTGCTCTATTAGTACTTGAACATAGCACTTTTTTCCAGTGGCATTTAATACATTTTATATGTCAAGAGGATACCTCAATGTTGCATGATTTTTAGGATGGGAATTCAGATCCAGTTTAATATTGTCTATCTGCTGATGAGACTCTAGTTAAATTGTCCAGCCCCATTCTCTTCCCTGAACTTTTTGTAGATGCTCAGTAAATGTTTGTTGAATGGATATTATTTTAGAAGTTGGTTCTTATTGAGATGTCAGTTTTCATATTTACTCTTTTACTCATTTATTCATTTATTCTCTAAAGTCAAATCCTTATATTTAACTCAGACATTATTTTATGTTGACAGAAAGTATTTTAATGCTTTGTATTTATGGGTTTTAAAAACAAAGTGCATATTTATTTTTCATAAAAAGTCAAATTTTGCACTGAGTTCATAGGGATACTTTCTTTTATGTGATGATCTCTCAATTCTATGTTAGTTTAAACTTTACAGATAGATTTGCTTTATAGGAGTTAATTATATACTTAGAGTACTTAAGATTTATATAGTTCTTCAAAGAATAGTGGTAGTGTCATAACTTTTTTCTGTTTTAACATTTTAAGAATATGCTTGCTTCCTAATTTATAAACTCCTTAACAAACATAGCATTACATCTGCTAACATCTGAGCTATCCTTATGATAACCACTGATATGGGCCAGTATTTGAAATTAGACTTACCTTAATAAAATAATGGTTTATGTTGCCACCCACATCATTAGTGAAATACATTTTTATTTTACTTTTGTGGTCACTCCTAGCTGTGTTCAGGACTTTCTCATTGCTCTGTACTCAGGGATCATTCCTGAAGGACTTTGGGGACCTTATATGATGCTGGGGTTTGAACCCAGATGTCAGCATAAGAGACAAGTGCCTTACCCCCTGCAATAATTCTCCCTCTGTTTTTAATATCACTGTTCTCTCACTGTTTTTATATTCACTGTCTTTTAAAGCAGCAAGAGGCCTGCCCCCCTTTTTCTTACTCTTATCTAATATGGTTATCACCATAAGCCATTTACCAACTTTGTCCTCAAAGGAGATACTTAGCATACTATAAGGTTTACTTGTATTTGTATAAGCTAAATAACTATATAAGATTTCACTTTTGAAACATCTAGTGACCAAATCACAAGTTAATATTACCTGAGGGCAATTCCAAGGAGTTCTATAGAGATAGTATAGAGGCTAGAGGCAAAAACTCTGACTGTACACAGAGCTGCTGCTGGTTCAATCTCCAGCACTGTGCATGGTCTTCTGCCAGAAGTGATCCCTGAGCACAGAGCCAGAAGTAAGCCCTGAGCAACTCCCAAACCACCATCTCCACAAAAGAATTCTAAGCAGAATAGTGTTTTATAGAAAACTAAAAGTGGGAGAAAGATTCTATACTATCTCTGGAGTTTCACAGACTGTATATCAGAAGAGATCCAGGGTGGTGTTTTCTCAAAATACCTCAATTTTAGTACCCATCTGGAAAACTTCATGTGGACTGTTTAAAATGACATGTTTGATCCTTTTTGTTTGATTTTCAAGTAAAATATACCATATCCAACAACTATTTTTAATCATATTCAACAGTAGTATCGTGTAGGGCTCCACTGACTACGTACAAAGTAAGCTGGCCTTTGGTCTTCAAACCTTGAACATGGTTTTATTTGTCAGGTTTTAACTATGATGAGTTTTCCCGGCAAACCTGACTGAAAAATCAGAAAAAGGTAATTGCTTATTGAGAGATTATTGAATAGGTTATGTTGATCAGCATTCCTAGATCCTATAAGAAACCCATTTCAATGCAGATCAGTTTCCACTAGTCTCTGAAGCATTCAATACTCAGTTCTATAAATTCATTGTTTTTTGAGTAAAACGAATTGTATCTTTTGTTTATTTTTTTTTTTTTGCCAGGAAAAAAAGGGGTTCAAGAGTTCATCTTCTACAGGGTTTTATCTGGAAAGTTCTGATTAAAAAATAGATGAAGTATTCTTATTTATAATATCAATATGGGAAAGATTAGTGGCCTGCAGGGGACAGTGACCTCACTTAGAGGATGGTCATGGTTTGCTGAGTACTAATGTTTTTATCATGAAAGAGGAGAAACTCGTTTTGTATATATTGACAAGTTAGAATTTTTTGTTATCAACAGGTTTGGCAAACATCGAAAAGATGACAAGATTGAGAAAACGGGTAAAATAAAAACACAGGAGTCCCTTACATCAGAAGAGGAGAGAATACGTATGACGCAGGAACAGGAGAGGTAGATTCAGTTATTCAATTCAATCTCACTAGATAGAGGGTTTTTATTCTTTTCCTCTCTTTTTTAATATTTCAAATTTGATCAATTTTCATATTTTATGTCAATCCAAATGCTAATGGTTCCAAGATTAAGATTATTTAAAGAAAGATTAAAAGGGAAAACACTAATATTTGAGACCTTAAAGTGAATCTGAATGACTTTGGCTAAGATCTTTGCTTAGAAGATAGTAGGATATATAAGAAGAATAAGTAAATGTTAACACTGAATTTATGATCACCTTCGAATTCACAGTTAGGTTTAAAATCCTGTCTCTGTTGTATATTGGAATAAATTTTAAGAAATTAAAGAAGTATTATGTCTCATTTAAATTATTTGTATAATAACAATTGAGGAAGCTATTCATTTCCTTTTGAACATCTTATTTCTTTTTTCTATTCCTCACTATATCATATATTTTGGCACGCCTCCACTTAGCTTTTATCCCATCTCTGCTAGAAAGGTAGCTCTCTACAGTTGAACCATTCCATATTGCAATCCCATATAGCCATGAGATGAGTAGAAGTAAATACTTAATTTAATTTATTTATTTACTTATTTATTTGGGGCCACACCTGTAATTGCTCAGGGCTAAATCCTGGCTCTGTGTTCAGAGGTCATTCCTGTCTGACTTGAAGAACCATATGGGATACTATGGATCAAACCTGATGTGGCCATGTGCTAAGCAAATGCCCTACCCACTGTACTATGTCTCCTACCTCAAAGGAAATGCTTTGAACAAACACTTGAAAATAGTTTTAATAAGTGATTATAAATTTTCACATTGAAATTTCCGAATCTAAGAAAAACAACATACACATTGGTTATGCAAGTTAATAGCACTGTTAAGATCTTATCAGCCCTATTGTATTTTCAGTGTTGGGGATGCCGCTGGGGTCCCTGACAGTGTCAGGACAGAGGTTCTCTTCTACCTCCGAGGATGCCAGGGGAACAGATGAAAACTCAGTCTGGTTTTCATCTGGTGCATTTCCAAAAGGCTTTTACTAGTACAAAAGCTCTTCCACAGCACTCCAATATAATGAACAAACTCTAGCTCTGGTTCGAACTTAGACCAACATACAAAGAGCCTAAGTCTCCCACCAAAGAGAGAGGATCTCACCTGAGATGAGTCCTACCCAGAAGAACAAGCAAAAGGCCAAAGAGCAAAAACCAAGGAGCAAACAGCCAAAAACTGAAAGCAAGGAGCAAAAAGCCAAAAGCCAAAAGGCTGAAAGCTGAGGAGCCCAAAAGCCAAAGGGGCCTCAAGTCAGTCCCTTATATATACCAAAGTAATCCAGGGAGGGTCCTGTCAACAAAGAACTCTAAACAGAGTGTAGTGCCACACCCTATTGCAGGTATAAACAAAGATTATGCCAAGGACTAATCCGAGATTATCTCTTATATAAAACACTGGAGAGAAAGGGGGTTGATATAAAGTAATACATCTTAATTTCATGAGCTTCATGTAATCTAGATTGTACCCACAAGGTCCTTATTATTATCTGCACCAGGGTGGTTCTGAGTATCTTGTTCTCTTGTATTGAAAGGGTCACACTCACCTGCTTAGAGCAAACTAGTATGATCCTTCCTATAGTCTTCCTATAGTCTCAACATAGCCAGGGTGGTAGTCTCCTGGTAAATTCTAACTGTCCCATGCTGGGTGCAGTGGGTATAAAGAGGAGCTGTGCCCAATCTAGAAAACGTAGAAGTCTTAGTAGATGTATAAGTCAGAAGTTATTCAATCAAGGTGACTTCTGTAACTGCCACACCCTCTAGCAGTGTTTACATAGAAGAGAGGTCTCATTAGAATGAACCTTGGCTTAAATAGATTAATCTGTGAGTGGGCAAAACAACAAAACTCCCAGATTAGCTAGGTCTGTCATCCAACAGTCAGAAGGACCATGACAATGTTTATTGTATCTCTTGTCCATATCACTTTGGTTTTTTGTTTTGTTTTGGGTTTTTTTTTTTTTCTATAGGGTCACATCGGCAATGCTCAGGGGTTAATCCTGACTCTGCACACAGGAATTACTTCTGGCGGTGCTCGGGGACCATATGGGATGCCAGGGATCGAACCCGGTCAGCCGCAAACAAGGCAAATGCCCTGCCCACTGTGCTATCTCTCTGGCCCCAGTCCATTTCACTTTGAATACTGAAATGTAAGGAAGTTTCTGATGCCTTGAGCAAGATTGTGAAATTAAATATTGTCCATTAGGTAGGATTAAGACCAAATTCAGTAATCTCACTATAACTCTAGAGTCAAAGGCACTGTAGGTCTTACACTAAACAATGAAAGGGCTAAAATGACAAAAATGAGTTTTATGATATTCATTCATTCATTCATTTATTCATTTATTTGCTTTTTGGGTCACGCCGGCGATGCTCAGGGTTTTTTTTTTTTTTGGCTCTGCACTCAGGAATTACTCCCTTGTGGTGCTCGAGGGACCATATGGGATGCCGGGGATCGAACCCGGGCTGGCACAGGCCAGCCGCATTCCTAGGCAAACGTCCTACCCACTGGACGAGTTTTATGATATTTAAATACTTTTCCAACTTTCTGATATTCTGAAGTTTATTTTGCTAGAATAATTAACCTGATTCTCCTTAGCTTTTAAGGGCATTATATATATATATATATATATATATATATATATATATATCTATATATATATATATATATATATATATATATATGAAAAAAATGAGACTTTTAATTTATGATGTCACCGGGGTTTATTCTTCCCCAAATTTTATATCTTAAAATACATTTCACCTGCCTTGCTTTCTAGTTTTCTCTCGAGAACTCACTAATTTTGGGAGTCTGAAACTGATGAATAAACTATTTTTATGTGGGGGAATAGTTTCTCAGTATGTGTAAAATGACCTTTAACTGGCAGGTAGTAAAAACTTCCATGTAAAAGGACTTTTTTGTCCCTAAGAGTATATACCAAGTAAATAGATGAACTCAGATTTATCCATAGGCAAATATGTGATTTCAAATATGTGATTTAGTTAGAAAGCAATCTGAGTCATAGAAAGAAACATTATACTTCTCCTTTATCTTCATGTCAGCCAAAGGGGATAGCTTCATTAATCTTGTACCTTTTTTCGTATTCTGAAAATTCTCTTTGCAGTTTAAGATGTCTTCTGTGTTTCAATGCAAAATTCTATCAACATCTTCCACAATATTTTTATAATGCATAGTCAGATATTTCCAGCCAAACTATGATTTTTACATAATGGTTTCACTTGTATTATTAATTTGCCTAAGGCACAGTTCAGTTCACGGTTTTACTTTTAATCTCCATCTCTGTACCTCTAATGATGTAATACATATGGGATTAGGTTGGTCATAATGAATTTACACTGTACAGGAGGCCTAGGATAAAAATCCTTTAGGGTCAAAGAACAAGTGAATGGTCCATTAAAAAAATCAATTAGCTTCATAATTTTAGGAAACTATCCTTTGACTTCATATTTTAATAACAGATTTTCCAATTATGTTTTCTTTATACTTGTGGATCTTAGAGCAAAGGAACGCGTAAGAGTTATTGAGTTCTATAAGTGGAGGGTGTTTAGTTTTTGGTAAAGCAAACATCCTCTTTCTAGTCCATCTGCTGGCATTCTTTGGCAGTGCTTCTTTTGCAAATTCAAACTAACTTCTTTGAGAAGAAGTTGGAGGAATAGATAAAAAGTAAATGAACCACAGCTTATATGCTCATCATGTCCTTCACTTCCCAGCTGAGCAGGAGAGAGCAGTAGCAGTAACATGATTTACCGCTGCATTTCTTAGGGTTCCAGAAATTATCCTGGCCAGTTTCATATAAAAATAGGAAACTTGACATTTCTTAGTTTTTATATATGACATGTCCATGACAAAAATAGTTTGGTCTGTATATGCCCATGAAGTCTTTTGCTCACGATAGAAATATTTTTAAATGATAGGGCAATGAATAAAATTTAAAATGTGTTTCTGACCAGGTTAAGTTCTAGTTGCATAGGGAAAATAAATTAGAGTCATGTGAATATAGGTTTGGGTTAAATTTGACATTGTTTAAATTTCCTTATCATCTGGTTGCTCTCACTGGGAAAATGATTCTTAAATTCCTGCTGTCCAAGTGGGAGAAATGTCTGAGGAAGACCACTGCACGGTCAGATTTGTCATCTGGTTCTACCCTTGCTGTTCCCTAATGCTGAGTTGCAAACATAAGGTCTTTCATTAAAAATGGGGTGTCTGCAGATGATGCCAAGGCTCTAGTTAGTGGTGCCATGGTGTGCTATTTGGCCTAACAGCTCTGAGCTCTAAAGTAAGGTTCCCAAGCCTTTCAGATTTGTGATTGTCCACATTTGAGCTGAGATGGGCATCTAACCACCACAGATATTTGGCGATGAACTATTAACTCAGTGTATTGCTCGTCATCGATTGATCTTTCAGGCATGCTCAGGGCTGGAGTCTCTTTTTGTCTATTTCTACCAGATCAGGCTCCAAACTAATAGTAGAACTGGCTCAAATTTCAGGTCAACTTTGCTGCCATAATCGAGTCAAATGATTGGTATATCTGTTTATCAGGTGTCAGAAGTAATACTTTTACTTTCTGTTCACCTTTTTTTTTGTCAATCCGTATTTGCTTATGTACTTTTATAGGCATATGAGCATTGTTGTATAATTTCTCAAATATTGTTAAATAGCTGAAAAATGGTTCCATGTAGAGATCTACTGAGGAATGTGTGGTTGAAACAACCAGTTTATACTTCACTCATTACTTCTTCGAGCCTTATTTCTATTAATGTGTATTTCAGGTCACCAGGATAGAAATAATCATTTCCTGACTTATTTATTCACAGACCATCTCTCTTTAATTTTTTTGTTTTTATAAAATGCATCTCACAGAGTTCAGTAAGCTATGTGGAGTATGATGCTAAATAAAGACCACTGGTTCCTGGTCCAGCAAGGGATCAAACATTGGTTAGCCACATGCAATAAGTGCTCTACCCACTGTACTTTCTCTGTGGCCCTAAGAAACAAAGTTTTATCTGCATTAATTCTATTGTTCACATCCTTGTTTGTACCATTTTAAATTTTTTATTATATGAAATATATATTTACATGTACATACACGTGAAATTAATATCCATTTTCATTTTGCATTTTATACATTCCTAAAAATCACATTAAATGTTTTCTGGGTCTAGGCTACATTTCCTACTCAACTTGGTGGTTGGGAAGTAAAGACAAAAAAAAAAAATCCCCAAAAAATGAAATATATGTTGTGATAACTGGCAAAATTCCCAACTCTCAAATAATAGATGTTGTTCATTCTTGTTAAATGCAATCTGTGGTGTTGCTGGCTTGCATTTTATAGTTACTCAGCAGGGCATGTCTATTATGAGATTATTTACCTAGTAAATTGCACTTTGAAAATATTTTCAGAGGGATTGTATAATTCTAGCAGGGAAATAAAAAGTTAATGATTTCATATGAAATGTTCCCAGTATAAGAAGGGTATTTATAAATTGAATGAAATGTATGACTTGAACATTCCACTCTTCAAAGAGACCATCATGTATACCCTTGTGTTTTTTTTTTAATTCAACAGATATTTATTGAGTGCCTGTCATGTGTGCCAGGGATGGGGACACGGTGGCAGGGACTGACCCCTGCCCTCTGGCGTCAGTCTGGCTGGTCTGGCTACCTCAGAGGTGGGGGTGGGGACCCCAGCCCAGCTGCAGACAGGAGATAGGGCTGAAGTTGACTTTTAATAATCAAATACATGGGGAGGGGGCCTGTGGCTACACCCAGCTGCTTGGTGGTGGCCTTGCTGGCCAGGCCCTTGGCCTTCTCGGTGGCTGCCAGTGCTGTCTCCTTGGCCTTCTCCTTAGCCTCCTTGGCGGTCTCCACCAGGGTTTTGGAGGGCGCTTCACCTTGCAACTTGGCCAGGATGTACTCAAAACCCTTCATTGTCTTGGTCACGTTACTTTTGAAGCGGGCAAGACCGAATTCCTGGACAGCCCTGGAGACGCCCGAGAGACTGGAGGACACCCAGGCCTGCGGCGGATTTCAGTCCAGCCACTGTTATCGGGGTTCACGCGGTAAACACACCGCTCCTCCACCACCATCAGCCGGGCGTGGTTGATGTTCCAGGTGAAGGTGGTCATGGTCTGGTTCTGCGGGTCCACGATGGAATCCTCCAGGATGTACACCTAGTGGGCGGCGTTGGCGGGAACAGTCGCTCGGCCCAGCGCGCGCATCCTATTGGTCTTAGTCAGGAGTCTCCGGGAAAGGAGCTTCTGGTCGGGGTCACCTCCCGTGCACGATGTCCTCCGTCAGGACATGTTTGCTGTAGGGGTTCGGGTAGCGCTGCCAGAAGGCGGTGAACACTTGGTCCCAGGAACTCCGGAGCACACTCTGGCCCAGGAAATACTTCACCATCGTCCGGCCGGGCGGCCTCAAGGCCGGCGCAACATGAGGTGCGGGGCCCGGAGTCGCGGGCAGGCGGAGGCCGGCTCGGGTTCGGCGCCAAGCAGCCGCCAGTCTCGCGGCTCAGTCAGCACCAAGCCGCGCCCAGTCGCCGCAGCCACCGCCGCCGCCATCGGACTACCCTTGTGTTTTTAATGCTAGTCCATTGAACTGTATATACATATATAATTACATATAATGTATATATACATATATATTTAACATAGATCTTAGTTCTTGAGATATTGTTTAGCAAGTTGTTGTGGCATTTCTCTGTTTTCATTAAGGATTCCCAATATCTGCTTTGAATTAATTATTTTAAATTTTGATTTAAACACTTCTGTTTTATCTAAGCTGGAAGAGTATCTTCAATGATGCTAATGTTGGTCTTTTTTTAAAAAATCAATGCTTTAAAATTGTATGTCATTTTTGGTAGTCTTATTTAAAATTCATAGAAATAAAATTACAGAAAGAAGAATCTATATAGCAATAGCAGATTTATTCTCTGCATCTGAAAACAAGGTGACTACTAGAGTATGCCACCCACATGGCAAGCCTGGCAAGCTGCCCGTGTCGTATTTGATATGCCAAATACCAGTAACAATTATATTAGGTCATTCCCGTGAACTAATATAATGGTTTGAGGCTCTTTATGTTCCTGGAGCAAGCAGATGCCCTTGGGCTCTACTAGCATGAGGCAGGACATATGGAGATATTACTGGTGCCTGCTCAAGCAAATAGATGATGAACAGGAAGATAGTGATAGTGATCTGAAAACAAATGTAATGTTATCCACTTATTTGGGTTCAAAATATTTGGGGCTGGAGTAATAGCAGGTAGGTAGGGCACATCCTTATACATGGTGAATCAATGTTCAAAACCCTGGTATCCCATACAGTCCCATGAAGCAAGAGTAATTCCTGAGCACCACTCAGTATGACCCAAGGACCAAAGTAAATAAACAAAACATTTTAAGTTCAAACTCCCAGATTTTCACAATAAAACCTGAATTTTCATTTACTCCACATATTGTTCAAAACTCAACTCAAAATTTAATTTTAATGGAAGAAGATATTT